>JBAMIG010000003.1:15469689-15481404 GCA_037177335.1 Kiunga ballochi
TCTCTCTCTCTCTCTCTCTCTCTCTCTCTCTCTCTCTCTCTCTCTCTCTCTCTCTCTCTCTCTCTCTCTCTCTCCTGACTCTAGATGTTGTAGCCTTATTGTGAACATGTTTTTGATTCACAGCTACTTGCTTAGCTGTGCAGACCTGGGTCCATCGTAACATGGAATGTATTCATTTACTTCAAAGCAGTTTGTAATCAGATTAGTTAACCAGTAAATGCAAGATTGATTGTAACTACTCAAGAGCAGGCTGCTCGCTGGCTTCTTCAGTGAATGAATGCATTTCAAGCAGGAACTCATGTCTGTAGATGTGACTGGTGATTTCTTGTTTCACATCTGTGTAGATCTATGAACAGTATTGTACTTTGTTGATTATTCTCATGAAAAGACATTGAGACGGTCGTGCAATAACACCTCAACATCAATGTTGAGTGCTGTCACCCAATTATAAATATAGTCATACATCCAGAATATGTGTACCTGTTAAAATATCTTACATTCCCTTTAAGATTCCTTTCAGTGGTGACTTTCCAGGTTTTACTTAAACCAGGTATCATCCTCTATCCCCACTGGTAATTATCAGATGAACTGCTGCAGTAAGTTATATACCAGTACAGTGGATGTTGAAAAAAAAGCAAAATAAAAAAATTTACAGAAGTCCTTCATATCAGTCTGTCTGCTAATCAATCTCCAGTACCACGTTGAAAGTAAAATATAGCATATTGTATTTGTATATGTGTCATTCCAAAAGTTTATTTTTTGTAAAATATTGATTTTATTTATTTTTGAGGCTCCATATTTATGGTAGAGTATATATTGTTTGTTTTGTAATGTGTTTTATTTGTAACGCAATAGCGCTTTGCATGACCTGGTGACTGAAAATGGGTTTTTCTGCGGTACAGATAAAAATCAATAAATATGTGGTTCCGTTATTCCACTGAGTGACTGGGTTTCAGGCTCACAGCTCTCTCTTGTCTGGAAAACACTGCCTTCTTTAAAAGGTAAAGTGTGCAAGCACTACAGACATCTAGTGGTAAAGTTGAGCATACAAATTACTTCAAATGTCCGATGTGGCGTTGAATGGACGGTGACCACCACTAGCCAAAATTCTTTCAGGTACAAAAAATATTTTTACCTGCAATAGCTAGAACTGCTCGACCGTTAACTGCTTCAAAACTGTTATTTATTTGCTTCTAATGACCAGTGTCATCTCCTTGCTGTTCCAGTAGCCCATTCTTCATCACAGCACCCTGATTCCTCTGTGTGTGATACAGACCAGGTGAGGTTTGAGCCAGCCACCCATCGTGAGGTGGTTGGGCAGTAGCACTAAAAGTATTCAAGGACCCAACTGGTTTGCATTGGAGCTTCGAACCCACACCGCACCATAGATGCTCTGCAAACTCACCAGAGCAATCGAGGCCCAGATCTACAATACCAGGCAGGACCCCAGGTGGAGCCTTTGCAAAGGAGCCCCTGAAAAGCTCCAGGGTTTTTGACCAGGGTCTTTGCTAATGAGAATAAATATTTGATGATTTTGAAATAATCATAATCATAACTTTACATTTTTGTATTTTTTCACATGTAAAACCTCTGAAATCAACCGTTCTGAATTAACTAGATATGAAGACACAAACCCATCTATCCTAAATATTTAAACAAATTGTGTTCCTGAAGGTGTTATTAAATCCTTTATAATGCAACAAAAAAGAAGAGCCAAATGGAGAAGTCCCCCTTTTGATTTCTCAGCTACCAAAGACTTCACAGATTAATGATATGAATGTGTTGAATCAGATGAGCTGGTGACATAAGAACAGCTGTAAAGTGGTCTGTGCAACATCGAAGGCATTCCCAACTAAACAATGTCTCAGCTTTGGGTTAAACACAAATTGTTAAATGGAAAAACCAAAACAGCATAAAAACTTAAAGAAGCAAGCCTCCATTTTAAACTGTTTGAGAGTTACTGTCGAAAGGAAGCCTTTAATGTTTTAATGGAATCACAGGGTGAACTGCCTTTATGAAGCCAGAAGGTGGCAGTATATACTCTATATGTCAAGTACTCTACACTGTTTATTGTGTAGATGTACAAAAATAAAACTTGTTTCAAAAAACATTTACTACACCATTAATATACTAAAAATTATATTTTTAAAAATAAAAAACAATATTAATATTATTTTTCCAGTTGCTGTCATTCTGAGATTTTCACAGACCAACACATGAATAATATCCTATTCAAAAATTAATTAAATATTTTTATCTTGATGTTATGTTTTCCTTTGAATAAGCATGTTTTGTTTATGCTATTCCTCTTCAGTCTCTCTTCAGTCACTTGTGTAAAATATGACCTGTCCAGGAACCTACAGCACTAATGAAGTGTTAACATAGACTACACAATTTACATATAGAACAGCACTTCTTTCTGGTTTGAAAAAAAACAACAAACTAAAAAATGGAATCTCTTACCTTGAAGTTTCCAGTGTGGGGAAAGTTAGGATGCTCAATGAGCAGAAATTTCCTTTCTTGGTTTCCATGGCCACTAAAGTTGTGGGCAGTCTTCAAATGGTAAGCATCTGGAGCCATGGCCAAGTATCCTACACACCAGACCTTCACTGACCAAGTGTAGTATTATTATTATAGTTACAGTAATATAAGATTTACTAACGTTCAGTTTATTAAAATTACATGGGACAACTTATCAAACAGGATGTCATTCCAGATGACAACACAGAAAGAGTAGCTTAGAGACGCTTTCTGTGCAACATGTGTGTTGTGAAGACAAGGGAAGCATACAAAGCCTTTGGCTCATTGTCTATGGGACGCCCAGTCAGTAGAGATCTGTGGGAACCGCAACACTGCCAACAGGGACATGGATGTAGGCGTTTAATGCACCACAGTGCGCCAAAACTCTGGAAACTGTTTTTCTTTGTGCTCATCCTGACCTGCTTGAGTAGATCCAACATGGAAATGCAGGAACGGAAGTGAAGAGGGTGACTACATTATAAGATGTAAAGACAATACTTTACATTAGAGAACATAAGTTAATAAACCATTCATTGTAGCACTTCTACCATGTTCAACTATGTTGAATTAAACTGTCTACTGAATCTGAGCAGCTTCCTAATTTCCAAGTCCTGATATATTGCTTTATTTTCCACTTAATAATAAATACCGCATCATGACAGAATAGGAGAGGCCTGTGAAGATACACAAGCACTTTGATGATGAACATTGCTAGATACCAGAGCTCCAGTCTGCTGGGATTTAATTCCATAAACAATCAGAAAGGATTGCTTTATTTTGTTTGAGACAGCAAAACTCTCAAGGGTGCCATTATTATTTTCTCTTCTTTTATTTATTTATCACTCTTGAAGAAATTCTGTGTCGGGGAGGACCTAGTGGAAACGTGAGGATAAGAAAGCCAAAGAAAAATTGTGTGTGTGTGTGTGTGTGTTGAATAATTAACCTTGGTTTGTATTTGTCATCTTTAAAACATTTCTCAAGCGACGCTTGATTGAAACGTTACAAACACCTTACAGCAAGGTTTCACATCTTCTGCGCTTTAAAGCTTTAAAACCGATTAAAAAGCAGCATGTGGGGGTTTACCTCCTCTTTGATCTGGGAGAAGTATTCCTGCACAGTATTTGCTCACACATTCGGTTTGGGGTTTTTTCAAAGAATTCTGCGAGCAATTAGAGTCATCTGGTTTTCTATCCTGTCTGTATCTTTTAGGTTTTTCTGTATGCGTAAATATTTCCGGAACTGACATTCAGGAAACACATCAAGGCTGTTTTCAAGGTAAATCAAATCATGAACTGTATCAGACTGTTGAGAACATCCTTACTTTGTAGCAAAATAACATGTAAGAGCTTATTAGTCTGAAAATAAAACTGCAGACTGCAAGGGCGGTGTCATTTCCAATGTGTAGTACACAAACAGGTCAGAGTCCTGCCAACTGATATTAAGTGTGTGTGTGTGAGAGAGAGAGAGAAAGGTGAGGGGGTAATAAAAAAATAGCAGAGACATTCAGAAACACTCGCTTTTGTTATGCTGTAAACTTTTTGATGGTGGAAACATGTTATTACTGGCTTATTCTGCTGCCTGTAGAGCTGTGATGTACTGCAACGCTACAGGAAGTTTGAAACTAAGTCTGAGAGGAGTGATGGCAGAACTTAAATGATGCTACATTTTTGTCTTAACAGTTTTCTTGAACAGCAGATGACACGTCTAGAGCGAGTGGCGAATGGTGAGAAACTGAACTTGTTACTTAAGTTGTCTTGTTACTCAGTTGTCTGTTGCAACTGAGACACATGTACCAATTTCACATTTTCAGATGCGAGACTCCATGATATGTGGGCTTAAAAAAAAAACACAACAACTAATTATCTGGTTTAGAGTCTTTAGCTATTATGGGATGTTGTTGGAAATGTATTTATAATCGGGCATCAATACAAGTTTAAACTGTTGACCTGTTCAGATAAACAGTCTGTGTGGATCTTTGTGATATAATTTCATCTTAGGTAAATACATGAATTGAAGGCGTCTACTTGACGTCCAGGAATGGATTCCAGAAAGTCTGTCAAACTGCTGCATTTTGTAAGATGAGAATCAGTGATGCCAGAAGTGTGAAAATATGACCCTATTTAGCATTATGAAATCCCAAATTTTACAACCAGTCAACTAACATGTTACCAGAGTGAAGAGATCCAATTTTAAACAAAAATATTTAACATTTTTTTAAAAAGCAAAATTTAATAATTTAAAAGGCGATGAAAGAATCTGAGCACAAAGACTAAAAATACATCATTTTAGGCACTAAACTTATTAAACCTATATTTCTATTAGAATACTGAGCTGTTTTCATTTCCTGCTTAATGTATTTAGCAAACATAACAAAAAGAAACTATAAATGTAAATAGTGAAAAAAGGAATCAACAGGTTTATACTGTAAGAGGCTTTAAAACATTAGCATAAGCTAATATAGCTATTCATCCCTTGTTTGCCTTGTTCATGTAGGCTATCACTATTACTCTCAATATGAAAACAAACAGAAGACTTTAATTCTTCAAACATTAAGTTGGTAAATTATGGGGATTATTTTCAACAAGTTCTTTCCAATGTGGTGTAAATGAATCCACCATAACACAAGGCTACAGGTAGACCATTAGGTGATTTGCTCAGATGGAAGCAAACAACATTGTGGTGGTGGGAGAAAAATAAGGAAATGGGGTTAAAATAAAAGTTTATTTGGTGTAGAGAACCATAATGTCCAAGTTGAAGGACTATTTTTCTCATTTTTTGGAAGGCGCCTTTGTGGCACGAGCTCAAAAAGGCTGGATGTAAGTGGTCACTTGGACTTTTAAGTTCCTGTTGGGTTCATTTTTACCACTTTTTGACTGAACAACTTGTTTCTTCCTGTTTGCGACAACTGCAGGCGCTGCTTCACACCATATTAGGGACCTGTCAACTATCTTATCTAGCTAGTTTAATTGCTGTATCTATATATTACCATACCTGCACGAGTCAGTCCAATGGTTTAGACACAAATTTGCCTTATAAGAGACAAAAACACAAAGTCTTTCTAACATTACCTGTCTCCACTTGTCGCACAAACTATGAAGAGAATTATGTTTTTTTTTTTAATCAAATGAAGGAAATCGGAGCTTTAAATGGTAATTTGATGCCTCTACGTGCGTCCGCAAGATCCCGGGCGGTTGTGTGTGAGCGGAGGGAGGAGAGATAGGAAGGCAGGGCGAACAGCGACCACAGCGACAGTATGAGCAGAAAACTCCTCAGCAGGCAGCTCTGACCATCTACACGCGGTGCCACCACAGCTGACAAGCAAAGCTTCACAACCCAACAGAGGAGGACGGTGTCAGTCTCAGAGACAGCAAGTGGGCTCTTTTCTGCTCTGCGGTTCAGCACAGTGATCAGGTCAGTCACCTTCCGGCTCGGTTCACAGTTTGCTGCGCTGTAAGTGTTGTGGCTGCTGTTTGGCTGTTAAAACGCCGGAACCACTATAAATGATCAAATAACTCACGACAATTCAGTTTGCGTTTGGAAGAATCAGCACAATACATTCAGCCCCTGATTAAAATCACAAGAATTTCTTTTCACCCTATTTGTTTTTTAATAAACAAAAGTTTAACATAAGGCTACATAAAAATAATTTAAAAAAATATCTCTTCTTATTACCATAATTGCTTAAATACAATTAGCATTAGAATAAATTTTTATTTGACTGTATATTTTGCCAGAAATATCAATATTGGGGAGATAGACAGGTGCAATGGTTGCTAAGGTGCGTGCAGCGGATTGGGGGTGGTGATGGTGAGAGGAAGGTGCGGTCACAGGACTGACAACTGCCACACAGTCAGGTGGTAGTCCAGTGTGTCTGTGGGCCACGGTGACTGTTGGTTTGACATGCAAACACCAGGCAGAGATTTTAACCATCAATCTGGTCAAAGCTCAGGTGAGTTCCAGAGAGGATTTGTTTTTTGCTGCTTCTGCACATGGCAGAGCTCATTTTTCCATTTCCTTTTATTTTTTACATGATGAACTTTTATGAAAGTACAGGTGTTCTGTCTTATACAATCATAACTCCTCTTATTGCAATGTGTAGTTATTACTCAGCATTTAGGCAGTCCTGTGTTTTGAACTGACTAAAAAAAGGAGTTGTGACTTGTGACTCAGCAATAATTTGGATACAGACTGAAGCAGACAGTGATTTCTCTGAGCTTTGCTGCTCTGTGATCAATTATATCAACTGTTACGTGATCGATGGAAGGGTGATCTGTTAAATATTTCAAAGACTGAATTACTCTTTTCCCCTCTTTTCAAATGAGATTCAAGTGTGTGAAGTATGTTCATAGATAGCAACTTATTTATGTTATTATGTGTTATTTATTAAGTCTAATAGCAATGCTAGAGTTTTCCCTGCGTTGGGTCCAGTCTGTGTTTAACTTCCCTCAGTACAAACATGATATCAAACAATATCATCTATGAATCTACAATGCTCATGATCCATCAGCCTAAATTCCAATAAAACTGTTTGTGGACACAAAGTCGGCGGTGCAGACAATATGTGACATTATTACAGCCTAATAAATCAACAATATCATGTTCATCTTGATAGATTATCAGCATTGAGGTGTTTTAAAGTCTCCGCCAGTTTATTGTAATTGTGGACTGATCTCACTAAAACTCAGCTATGCCTGGATGACAGGAAATGAGAAAATAGTTGCAAGATGCATCAACTAGAAGCTTCTTTTGTCATTGTGCTGCTTGGGTTTCTTATCTTCATGTTGTTGTTTTTTTAAGGGGAAAATCAAGTGATCTGTCAAAGAATAAAAAAAAAATCCAAACATCTGTTAAAGGCGTTCACAGATTCATTCCTAGTAATGAAGTTGCAGGAATATTATTTATCAAACACTTGCTTTATTATTAGATATTTATCAGAATGATACAACAGGCCTATCAGGGAAGTTCACCAAAGGTTAAAATGTCATTATCAATGTAACGTGGCTACTTTTAAAGCCACGATAAATTTGTGGTTAGGAAATAAGGAGAAGTTGCGAGGGGTTGTTTCCATGATCAGCAAGGCTTTTTGTCAAATTAATGTCACAACATTTGATTTTAAATGAGTAATTTGCTTGTCTGTCACATTAGTTGGGTAATAATCTTTTTCGAAAGTGTTATTTTTTTTTTTTTAGAGTTTTTATGTAGCAAAACTAGAAAGGCGTGCAAAGCATAGATATGTTTCTGAAATCCTAGACAGCTTCAATCAGTTACGGGGCGACCCGTATTTTTAGTAAAATTGTCTTCTAATCTTTGTATAAGTAGCTTATAGTCTGACTGCAAGGCTGAGTGTGTTGATACATTGTTAGTTGCTGAATTATTTACTTAGCAGGTTATATAATTCCTAAAGTGAGGTGTGTGAATGCATGTGTATGTGCATGTGTGAGTGAATGCCTTGGACAGATTTGGACTTTGCTCTGTTGTCATAATTCAAAGGAGTGCCTTTAGATACCTCTGCAATGTTTTGGCCGCCCATCGCACACTCTGATAGTCATGCTTTTTACCGTACTTATTGAAGCTTTAGTTTGCTTGGTTCAGCTTTATAAACATCGCTTGGTTTTTGTTGTTGTTGCAGATGGTTTTTTGTTTTGTTTTGTTTTGGGAATCTATATCAACTTAAAAATCTCAGAAGCAATAGTTTTTTCTGCAGTGGCATTAAGACGTTACCAGTAAAGCCACGTAAAAGCTGAATATAATTGATGCATCAAAGGAAGTGTGAAAGTCTGCTCCTCTCTTACTGCATAAAAATCCAGATGAAAGAAAATGACACACTTCTGATCAGTCCGCAGATAAATAACCACTTTTGCCCTCTCTATCACCAACATCTTGTTTTTCTCACTGTATATTTCAGCTTTCCATATTGTTAGTTGAACATTTAAAATAAACCTTTTTGATTGTGTTTTTATTGGTTAATGGTGATTTCTAAAGCGGTTTAGCCTCACACATCATCTTTTTGTTTTTTAAATTGAGTGTAATTATTAACTTCTCAGCCAATGATTTCATCATTTACTGTCCATTTACTGGCAGCATTTTGGCTGCAAGGTTCAACTTTACTGATATAATGCCAAATTTGGGTGAAAAAAACTGATAGTTTGCTAATGAAGCTTTTTTTTGCTTCTTGTTCATCTTCTATGGCTGCAACTTACTGTTAAACCACAATATCCTCCTTTATATGCTGAACAATCTTGAATGAGAGTAATTTGTATTTCTATGTTTGTTACTATTTTTAAAACCTAATGAATGTTTTTTACTAAATGGTAAAACATTAAGATAATAATATTGATTAATGGTAAATGATAATAGGTTTTTGTTTACATGCATTTAAAATACCTCAGAAGTTGAATCGGCCGCACGTGTTCCCGGGGCTTTTTAAAAAAAAGTATGTATATAGTTTAGTCAGAGTCGGCTGCACGTCTTAGCATCTATACTTTTATTCTTTTATCACAACAACACCTGCCGTCTGAAAGTGAGTCATGTTCACAATGACATCAAAGCAATTTTCTGCATTGAGCACGTCTCTGTCTGAAAGAGCAAAATGCATACAAATACAAGCTGTGAATGATGTCACCCTGAATGTGTCTAAAAACTATTTAAATTAGAATATTTTAGCCACCAAAGTCATATTTTCTCTATTCTATCCAGACAATGAGACGTGTACAGCTTTGCACTGAATCTAATGCAACCTTCAACATCTTACTTTAGATGATGATAATGATGATGATGTAATGCCATAACACAATTTATTCCTCTTTCACTCGTTACCTGCTGATCAACTCATCAGTTATGACACAATTCTGCTTCTTCCTGTTTGTTTTTTATGTTTTCTAATATTTTCATTATTTTAGCAGTTACAAATTCACCTCTTTCATTTATTCATTGAGAAAATCACATCCTTGTAGTAAGCCCACAGTATAGGAAATTCATTCATTCATTCATTCATTCATTCATTCATTCATTCATTCATTCATTCATTCTCTATATCATTTATTCAAGTTTGTGGGCAGACAAATTCTTGGCTGGATAAATGAAGGACATAGGAATTATTTCCTAAATAGCCCTGTGTAAAAATATATCAGTGTTTACAACCTATTGACCAGTTCTATACTCTACTTAATTTCTGACAAGTTACAATATTAATGTGGTTACATCTCAATAATTTTTTTCTCCATCAATAATGTGTATTTTTCTTAATTTTATGTGAATGGCCATCCGTATTTTCCTGCCACACTCTTTGTAATGTCACTGCATCTTCTGACCATGTCCAATAATGAATCCAGTGGAGTTGAAGCTGAGAAAAATATATGCATGGTACATTTTATGCTTATGTGGTAAATGGTCTTGTACTTGTATAGCTCTTTTCTACACATCAGTGTACTCAAAGCGCTTTAACACTAGTCGACATATTCACCCATTCGCTCACACAAACACATTCACACACCAGTGTCCCAGCACCAGGAGTTCAGTGTCTTGCTCAAGGAAACTTTGACATGTGGATGCCAGAGCCAGGTCTTGAACCACTAACTTGCTGGTTATGAAATGACCCACTCTACTACATGCGCCACAGCCCCCCAATAAAACCCAGATTGATACTAATTCGAATCATGCTATCTGTTCTCAATTTTTGACTCTTATTTTTTATTAGTTTACCAACACAGTTAAATAAAAAGATACAGGACTGCCTAAGTACTGAGCGGAGGTAAAAAAAAATCAACCCTCAGGTCATAAACATGGATGTCAACTCATAGAGCTATTTCCATATTTACAAGTCCTCTTGCCAGTGCACTTTAACATAGAAATTAGTCAAGAACAGAAATATCTAATAACCTTTGTCCTAATTTCCCTTTTTAAAATGTGTGGGAGCAAACAGCAGCTCTTCAGGCCAAAACCTTTGCGTCCAGTGGGAACTTAAGAATGACTCAGACTTTATGTGTGCAGGGTTCTCTGATAGTCCTCTGAAAATGCCGTTGCTTGAAACATTGTCATGGAACTGATGCATGATGTCGCCAATTCACCCCTTTAAAATAGGCAGATATTTCTAACAGTGCCACATATTGTTGAAAGTAAAAGACAGATTGAGACGTCACTTCACTATTTCTGGAATCGTCTGTCGGTCTTTTTATTGTTGCATTTAAACAAGTTGTGGTCATCACCTTTTTATTTACTATTTTGAATATTCTGCGGGTCATTTAGGTTTGCTCTTGTCCATCTTGTATTGCTGCTAGAGCTCTACTGTGTAGAACCCACCGGGAATTTTGTTCAGATGTAACAGTATCTGAAGAGAGGGGTTTTAGGATGTGAACAAAACTATCAATATATCATTTCACTTCCGTCAGCCTGAGAAAAACTTGCAAATGTCTCTGTAGTACTGCAGCACAGAATACAGATGTGTATACAGAGGTTTGCAGTCCAGAGGTGGTAGCTTCATTTTTTGATATAGCAGTGATCCCAGCCAGCTTTATTATTGTAGGGAAAATTCTACTAAATAAAACTAACGTTAAAACTCAAAGATTATTTCAGTGTCCTCTTTTAAAACTCGGATCCATGATAGTTAACAGGTAATTGGATAATGGGTCTTTAAAAACATTTTATTCTTTGACTTTCAACCCCAGCATAACTTGATACAATTTCATTTGAGCTTGTTTGTTTTTATTTCTCTAAATTGGTTCTAGTGTGTTTTTAAGCTGTTCTTATGTTTATATTTGTTCTTTTTTCCATCTTGATTTTACTTGTATGCAGTATTTTACTCAGTTGTAATTGTTTTAAAGTGCTTCATAGATAAAGTTGATGTAGTATGGTATTACTTAGATGGACATATAGTTGTTTTCTTATTTTACACATAAAATAAGTGATGTAGCCATGCAGATAAAAGTGTCAGGATTTGTATAATTGTTCATTTTAATGTTTTTATGAGAATGTATTGCATCGCCAGATTATATTGATAGAGATTCTGCTATATTTGTATATATGACTATTAACATAATAATTCATAACTAGCATGTGGAATAGCATGGTTTTATCAACTGTCTCATTTAGAATTGAGTTTTTAATGAGGATATATATATATATATATATATATATATATATGTCGATCTCTCACATTTTGTTTCGTTTTGCAGATGCAAGCATCGTCATATCCATCTC
>JBAMIG010000003.1:15499519-15510119 GCA_037177335.1 Kiunga ballochi
TATATATATATATTACATGTTCCATCCATTCATCAATTTAATGATTTAATGTAAGAAATATCAATAGAAAGTTTAAAAAAAACAAATTTTACAGAAAATATGCATTTCCTCAGCAGACTTGAAATAAAGAAGATAAATAAAAAAATATGAATTCAGCTAAAATTCTGATCAATGAATCCATCTACTCATCTGTGTATTCAAAGACAACACAACCTTTTCATAATCTGCCCGCCTTTGTATTTGCAGATGCATGATTTAACATTACAGGCAGCAACTGATGGAAGGGGGAAAATAAATTCAATAGATTGAGATTTTTAGTTAGCTATAGAAATGTTTCTACAAGACATTATTAAAATGAACAAAAAGTTGCAATGTGTCATGAGACACACCTAAAAAAGAACATGACATAATCATTTGTCATTTGTGGTTGACAGTTGATTTATGCTTTTGTGAGGAGATATATGAAGAGAGCTAAATGTAGAAGTTGTTTCAGTGTTTACATCATGTCTGTGGTTATGTAAAAGCTGTTTATCATTAGTATCAAGTCTTTTATTTCCGAGTACAACACTTGGTTTCATCCCAAACCAGTGGCACCTGAGATTCATGTGCTGACGTAATACAATAGTGAGATTAAGTATCTAACAACAGTGAAACATCCACAGCTTTATGAGCTACAAAAAAGAAAGTTCTGTGCTAATTTAAAGCAGAGTAAAAGCCCAGCTGTTTGTTTACATTACAGAATAAACCAAGTATGGGGATTTTTCCTATTTTAATAGAAGTTTGTTGACTTAACTGATTTTATTCATGAAAAGTAAAAGATTGTATGTAACTTGCAGAGCTGTCTTTAAATTCACCATGAAACTATTAAAGGAAGTCTTCAAACACCAGGCTTCATGTTATATGTGTTTACTCTGCACATGTAAATATGTCCAAACTCCCTGATTTCCGTTTCGCTCCAATGTGCTTTTGTGTTTCTTTTCCCAGCCATTCGTTTTGGACGAATGCCTCAAGCGGAGAAGGAGAAACTGCTGGCCGAGTTCTCATCTGACATGGACCACATGCACCCGGAGGCAGCAGATCTGAGGGCTCTGGCCCGACATCTGTATGAAGCCTATCTGAAGTACTTCCCCCTCACTAAGGCCAAGGCCAGGGCTATCCTGTCTGGGAAGTCCGGAGACAACATGGTAAGAATCTCCGTTCATGTTTTACTGGGACGATATTTATTTGTGTTTAAATTTTGGGAGGAGAAAGTAAATATGCACTGCTTTAATACTGAAGCACAGCCAATCAGTGTCCAATCCACAAGTTAAAAAGATTACTGGATGGGGAAGATGTTATCTGGCATTTGATATTCGCTCATTTGTTTAAGTTGCATTTGACTTCAGTTATCAGTGGATTTATTTACATTTTACTGTCCGTTCTCATCCTGTGGTGATCTGGATCAGTCTCTGTCTTTCAGCTGTTTCAGCCATTTCAGCCAGGAATCAGGTGAAGACAATTATCCAGAGTATTATTATCCCTTTAAACAGTATGTGTTCTAATCTATGTATATTTAATAGATCAATTTTAATAGATATATAATAGATATGCCCTAACAACTCAAGTGGCTCGACTGGTTTCTTGGCTGTAACAATTACAGGATTACAGGATTACGGGGTAGAGCTGTGATGCAGCTCTCCTGCACAGCCAATTCAAACTGTCAAACTCATTTTTTGAAGAGAATTTAAATATATACTTTGATGCCTCCTCAAGATGTACTCATGATGTCCTCATCCTTAAGATATTTACTGTCAGGATTTTAAGAGATTTGATCATCTGGATTAAAAGCTGCAGATGAAAGAATACAGATCCATAATGCTTTTGTTTTTTAAGTCCTAATAACATTTTGTATAACTATATATACACATTACCAGTCAAAAGACAAAGCATTTTATGTTGGATTTAATGGAAAGGCTTGTCTAAACTTTCGTTGAGCACAGTTGACATGGGGCAACAGGCGGGGTACACCATGGACAGGTCGCCAGTCCATCACGGTATACATATATAATGTAAACGCATACATGTTAACTGTGCAAGTGGCATCTGTCTTCTTCTTTTGTTTATTGTTAGAGTTTTTGTCTTGGTTAAGAGTGATTAACTCAAGGTTTCTTTGCATGTCTTTCGTCTGCTTGTTATGACTGTTCATGACAGCAATAGAGGCCAAATGACTGATTTATCCTCAGGCTGAGCATCCCTGGGTTATTTACTAAACCACAGCTAACTTCCCAAACCATGTAGTCAATGATTTTAGCTTTTGTAGAATATTTACGCTTTTTTTTTAGCATGCTTGGCCTTGATATAAGTTGATGTGTAATCAGAATCTACAATCAATGTTTAAGTCTTTAAAGGAAGAATAGGAAATTTTGCATAGTTTTCTTCTTGGGGTTTTTTTTTTAAGTGGGTGTTTGGGTGGAAGTGGTGATGAGGTGGGTTGGGATGAAATTCTGTGGGGGATGACAAGAGGTTTGATGTTTTGAAAGCTATGTGTCTGATCTAAACTAGCAATTAATATGGCATGGAGACAAAAGCACGTGTAAAGACATTTCCAGGTCAAACAACATCAATACAAAGAAGCCCTAACTATGTTGCAGCACTCACGACCTTTCATTCTCTCATGTTGGAAATAGTTGTATATTTCCTACCTACTTTAGAGATGCCTGCTGCTATTCCCTGCCACTCTGGCAACCTATCAAAGGTTTACCCTGCCCCTCACCTGCTAATCGCAGGGATGATTTCCAGCTTCTCTGCAACCCTGCATTGGAATAAGCAGTATAAATAAGGGATCTTTAAAGAAGGAAGATTTAGGATGTGAATAATGACATTCATTCCTCATGCCAGTGCATTTCCGTGTCGTTTCAAATATGTAATCTCACTTTGTATAAATAGACACAGTGTTTTAGTTCAACTTGGTGTGCAGTAAAGATGTTTATTGTTGATGTTAACAGTGATGTTTTCTGTCCACAAATTTACTTAAACAATCTTTTCCACCTGCAGCCTTTTGTCATCCATGACATGAAGTCTCTAATTGAAGGAGAACAGTTTATTAATTGCAAGCAGATCCCCATCATGGAGCTCCAGCAGCAAACCTCCACACATACTCCCGGATACGGAGGTTAGTAGTAATGCATTTTTCCACGCAGCTGGTTTATTATTGTCTTGCTTTTTCAATGTCATTTAAATCAAGTAGTTTTCATGTCATGATTCCTAAAATCATTGAAGAAGACAGATTTCTGCCTTCCTTTTCTTTGCATTAAATTAAGCAGATGCAAAATTTGTTTAATCACTTTATATGGTAAATGGTCTTTTTTCATGTACTGGTGTTGTAGAAAGACTTTCCTATTGTGATCATCAGAGTTGGTAAAGATTGCTTAATTCTGAGGAACTTTCTTTGACATAGATCTGCTGCTGCTTTTTTCCCTTCTGATTTTTTATTGTTTGTTTGTTTTTTATTACCCCAGTCTTTTACCCTAAGTTTCCGGAGGTGATTGCATCTGCTACTGCATTTCATTCAGTATTTAACACCTTTAATGATAACTGGCTCAATTTCACTTTCAGTAAAATTGCAGCTTCTTCGCTTTTGCCTTCAGTCTCATGTTTATTTAGATATGGTGCAAACAAATAAACTTAAGTTCATTTATGTGCATGAGGTTTATTGATGATTACGTTTTTTTAAGCGGGTATTTTGTGGTGAGATTTATAAATCCAGCAGATATATTTTTCCAATTCGATCCAGAACTATGAAGATATTTACGCATCTGATGCCTGGTGTTTACTGTAATCTATTTGCTAGACAAAATTGTCAGAGATTAACGTTTTTCATACAACACTCTCAGTTTCAGGGACCACAGGAGCTTTCTCAGAGTCAGATTGTGGAGTTTTGGGGATGACAAATGTTGGCGGGCAAGTTCCTGATGCTGTGGAGCTACGTTTCTTCCAGAGCTGTCAGTCACGCTCAGCAGAAGCAGTCAGAGAAGTGACGGAGTTTGCTAAAAGTATCCCAGGATTTGTCAGTTTGGATCTTAATGATCAAGTGAGAAGCATCCTCTGTTCATTCTTACAAACTTTAAGTAGAGCATATTATTTATCTCTTATGTCTGCTGAGAAAGAACTTTGTAAGACTTGAAGTAACCATTGAGCTAATGCCAGGTGGTAAAAATACAAAACCAATCGCATCTTTACAAATGTCACAAATAGCAGTGACAAATCAGTCATCTAATAAACTAGATTAGTCAGTTTAAGTACCAGAAAACAATTGGTTGATAAATTAAACAGAAAAATAAGTGAAAGTGAAATTGATGTTTTACTTATAAACCCAGGATTTCTGGTAAGCATCAGCCCTTTTCCCTTACTCTCTTCCACTTTTTCAGGTAACATTACTCAAGTATGGAATGATTGAAGTCTTAATCATCATGATGTCGCCCCTGATGAACAAAGATGGCACCCTGATCTCCTACGGACAGATTTTTATGACCCGGGAGTTCCTCAAGAGTCTCAGGAAACCTTTCTGTCAAATGTTGGAACCAAAGTTTGAGTTTTCGGTCAAGTTTAACATGCTGGAGCTGGACGACAGTGACATGGCTTTGTTTCTGGCTGTTATAATCCTCAGTGGGGGTGAGTGTTGCTTGTTTGTTAGCAAGTGATTTTGATGAAAACGATCATTATTAACTAAGAGGTCTAAGCAGCCATGATCATATTAGATTTGATTTTTCAGTTGTGGGATTGGTTCCACCCAAGTTCTTTTTTTTTATTTTATTAAATGAGTATTAATGAAAACATCCAACCTGTTAGTGGTACAACAAAACAATGTGATCAGAACTTCCAATTAAAATTACAGCCCCCACATAAGTTTTACCCTCAAGTTCTGTACAGACTAAAGCTAACCACTTCCTTGCCATCTTGCATCTTCATATTAAAAGAATAAGTACGTGACTGGCACTTTGTTTCTCAGTTTAATGTTTGACACATTTTGGTGTATCTGTAAAGACTATTTTAGGTGCTTAATCGGTTAATTTTTTGATAAATGGGCACTTCCAATATAATGTTCACTGTCAGATTCTTCAAAATAACTCACAAATGGTTTAGTCTTTGCAAAATGTTTTCTAGTAAAGACATAGTCTTAACATAGATCAATGAATTTCCAACACACACAAAACTGCTGTCAGCAGTTTGAGTTATCAGACGCCATGTTTTTCATGCTCTCTATGGCCAGCCTTGACCTATTTATCAGTTTGCAGAGAAGCTCAGGTATGTAATTGGGCAGAAGTAAAGGGGACTAAGTCTGCTTCATATAATAAAAAGCTACTGCATCATATCCCGTCAGTGGCATGTTAAAGCAACAGGGAAGAAAAGCAAGCAAGGTGAGGTTTCAGAGACGAGACAACCACATGACCGACTGAGAGTCCCTCGATTCTTGTTTCTGCATGTTTCTACTCTTTTTGTAATGATTTATAGTAAAAGGAAAAGTACTGGTAGGAGGAGGCGTAAAAGCTTTTGTGCTGTTTTTTCTTTAATAACTTTGATGTAAACTCGGTTTCTTGGAAACAAATAGACTCAAACTTTTTGTGCTTGCATGTGAAATCGAGCAGACTTCTTTTGTCCTCTTGCAGTCTTGTATATCTGACCCAACCCTAATGAGTTAGGCAGTATTAGTGATTAGCAAGGATTGATAAAAAGCACACTTTGAACATAATAGGGATTAGAATATAGCATTCAGCAGACAAGGGTCAATTATTAACTTAACATGATTATGGCTTAAATAAAGATAAGAGGCCACATTGTAAAATCATATAATACTGTTCAGTATTTACTTAAAATACAGATTATTTCCATCTCTGATTCCTGTGTTAAAACTGAAAAAGTTCACTTTGCTTTAATATTTGTCACTTTGATTGCTCTTTTTTTGTATTTGTTCATTGACCGATACATGCCGAGTCGAGACATGTTACTGATTTCTCCCCTCGTGTTTGTAACCCGCCTAGACCGGCCCGGCCTGCTCAACGTGAAGCCCATCGAGCAGCTTCAGGAGACGGTGCTTCATTCGCTGGAGCTGCAGCTGAAGCTCAACCATCCAGACTCCCTGCAGCTGTTTGCCAAGCTGCTCCAGAAGATGACGGACCTGCGTCAATTAGTCACTGATCACGTCCACCTCATCCACCTGCTGAAAAAGACAGAGGTGGACATGTTCTTACACCCCCTGCTGCAGGAGATCATGAAGGACTTATACTAAAATATGGGCAGAATGGAGTGGAGGACAAGCAAAATGAAAAGAACAATAGAGAGTAAAGAGGTGAAATGAGAGTATTTTCAGGAGTGCTGCTTGTGTGTTGATAAAAGGCAATGTAGGCAAGCTGGCTGGGTGACTGAAACTGAGAAGAAGATGGGGAAGAGCAAGAAAAGAGAAATCAAGGAAATAAAAAGAATCTGTTAGATCTTGTCTAGACAGTGTACATGTGAGTAAAGTGTGGTGCACAGTCATTCAGCCACTGCTGAGCCTGGACATTTGTTATGAGTTGCCTGCCAAGTTAAACATGAAACTACCACCTATTGCATTGATGAAGATCGTCCATGTCGAACTGAAAGACGGGGTGAGGGAGGGGGGGAATTTGTTTCCACCCAGCAAACCTAGCGTGCCTTGCAGAGAAGTCTATTTTCAAACCACATCTCGTGAAGTATAACATGAGTTGTTCATGTGCAGCTTATCAACGTGTTGCGTTACAGCCATCATGGGCAGCAGTGTGTATGTGCATCAGTAGCTCTGAAAATACGCACAAATGCATGAATGCTCACACAAGCAATGCTATGCACAAAGAGTTGTTTTCTATTTTGGCATCAAGGTGAAGGTGCTATCTTATTTTTTAATCAGCTACATCCAAAAACAGAAATCTGATTAGTGCCTGTAAAATATTTTAAGTCGCACACGCCTGTGAGAAACTGTGAGAAACTGTGGAACCAACAAAATACACATTACAGTGATATTCTTAGCTTAGTTTTGTTGGCTAAATATGTCATATTGTGCCTATTAGAATTGATTTGACGAATGTTGGCTTAAAACCTTTTTTATATAATGGGCAATTTGAGACTGCCAATACTGCTAAATGTGAGATATGTAATGTAAGGGTAGAGTGGTAGCCTACTGGTTACAGAGGTGTTTGAGTTCTCAGTTGGCCAACAAGTTGAACCTCTTTGCCTAAGCCTAACCCATCGCCCCCCATGTGTTGAAACATGGTAGCCCGCTGCTCCTTAGTACATCTAGAGACGGCTCAATACCAAATTTCCCAAACGGGATTAATAAAGCAAAAGCAAAAATAATTTAATTTTATATCACTTATTTGGATGGAATTCTCTAATACATCATGCTTTTGATCCCTAGTTTTATTTCAGATTTTAAAAATTTGTTGATTTATCACTTTTACTGTGAAATTAGTTTTTTATATCTGGGAATTGTGAACTGATACCGCCGAGGAGGAAAAAAAGAGAATAAATTAGCTGTAAATAAAATATTTTCTAACATTTTACTTGAAGTCTGTCTCTTGTGTTTGCATGTTTAGCTTTAAAACCATTTCCAAATGATGTCTCCCTTGGAGGCATTCCAGTCACTCAAACTCATGGAAATCTAGTTTTACAGTCATGACATCAGCTGTCTTCCGTGTCTTTTACCAAACACGCACACATGCACACACCCTGCTGGAGCTATTGCAACATCTGAACTCTGCTGAACTGTGCCAGAAGACTGTGGATACAAATTTGATCAGCAGACAGGGAAGTGGTTTTATTCTTTAGAGGTTAATGTGTCTTTTTAAGTGCTGTTCGTGTTTCTCTTTGGAGTAGGCACCAACTTTTTGACAGTGAAGTTTTAGGACTAGGCTATAGAAGAGACCAAAAAAGAACAAAAACAAGGTCAAAGCCACATTCAAACGCAGGACATTAAACTTTAACCCACAGAGATGTGAGGTCACCTCCACACGTGCCGCAGGTTCATTTACAACAAGCTTTCTCACTGTCTGGTCATGTTGTCATTACATGTTCTAATACTGCAAATGTTCCCTTTAATGCAAGAACATTCAGGGGAACTTTAGCTTTAGCTCTTAGTCTTTTGATGCAAATATAACTCAAATAAAATGTAAGTCAGTATTTTTCCACATGCATTTTATGTATTAGTTACATGGATTCTTATAATCATGAAACAGAATTTGCTTATTTAGATGCAAAAGCATTAAATGCAAGCATCCGCAGTTATAAATACATAATATTTTCTATGATTCTGGGATGTTGGTTAAAAACTGGTAAAACCTGATTTTGTGTTCCACTCTTCCTCTTGGCCTCAGCCCTCCACCTCATCCCCCCACTGCCAGCAGGGAAAGATCCCTTTTTCAGATGATCCAAAAATGTGTGCTCCTGCTGCTAAACATTGGACATTAAAAATTATTCACCAGGTTTGTCGTTTTATATCAGTTTTTTTAGCATCTTATAGCAAGACACTCCACTTGTTCCTTTAACTATTGCCTGTAAATTCAGCGTTGGCTCTCATAGCTCTGCTTTTCGTCTCAAGAATGTCTGAGGGTCCCAACTTACCCACAGTTACTGTAGGTCTGACACTGTGAAGGTTAGATTCAACTTGTTGTTCACTGAACAGCTTCTGACAGTAATTAAAACCTAAGAATGAATGACATTTAGGCTTTCAGATCAGAAAACCTAAAACTAAAGCTGAACTGAAAAGTTTTAATTAAAACTTAGAAAAAAGAAAGTCTGGGTGTGGAAATGTGCCCATCACAGCTAACAATAAAATATATGGTCATCTGAAACATGAAACAGTCATGAAATGGTTTTAATCGTTAAGTAATGTGGTCCCAGACAGGTTTTTGGTTATCTCAAAGCAACATTGTGACATCACAGGTACGGTCGGCTGAGGTATGGAAAACAGTGGATCCGCTCAACTACTTACAGTTAAAATGACTTGAACCAAGTTAATTTTTTCTATTTAAATCAAACAGACTTCATTTAAATAATACTAGATGGCTTTGCATTTATAGGTATGATCACAACGTTTAAAAGCGGTTATTCTCTTTTTTTATGCCATGAAATGATTTTTCAATAGATCAATGTGTGCTTACATAAAACAACTTTCCTACAACTATTATCACCATGTTTTTACTGCAAAGTGTCTGGTTTTCACAGTCATCTGACAGTTATGCTCACTTATGATATAAATTCAGTATAATAGAGGACAGTTTTAATGATCCCAGCAAACACAATGGTGGAAAAATTGACATCAATACATCTAGCAATGTTAACTTTTCAGAAGTAAACATTAACAGATCAGTTTCTGTGATTCACTGGTAGTTGTAAATCTTGCAGACTTAATTTAGCTGCCCTTACAATGGCTTAGAGCAGGTAAAATATATGAATGGTCTACAGGCTTGTCAATTCATTTAGGCAGTGGACATTGCTCCAATTGGGTCAAAATAATCAGAACTGTTTTCTGTTAAAGTAAATAGGTGGAAAGAGGAAAATGGTTTCCCTTGTTCTGAGGTTACAAGTGATGGGAACAAGTCAGTGTGCTTGCTCAGGCTGAGTGTGTGAGCTGTGGTGGTTAAACACTCAGACAGTCAGAGTCATAGATGAGCCTGCAGGACGTGAGAAAGCAGCTCAGTGTAGAAGTTTGGCATCTAAAAATAGGTCTTCGAATTGGGACTGAGATGGTTGTAAGGGGGTTTCTGGCTCAAGGCCGGGTGGTCTTCTTGGATGGCGGGAGGTTATGGTAATTAAATGCGCTATTTTTTATGTCAAGTCAGCATATCCTCACTTTGTTGGAGCTGGTCTCTGCTGACCACATGCTGCCAAGATTCCTGAAGTGATCTGCCAAATAATTTCCAGAAAGTGTATTTCTGCTGTTGTCTGTCCACACAGAGCCAAGTCCAAAGATAACTTCTGTGATTTATACAAGGAAGCTCTGTTTTTGCTTGAGCTCCTCAAGAAAGAACAGCTTTGTCATTTTCTTTTGTTTTAGTGTAAGAGAGGAATTTTACTCCCACGAGTGTGTGATACCTGATGCATGTTTGTCTTTGTGTAAGCCTCATTTCTGAAGTGATGCACCTGCCAATGAGGAGATGGATGTTGGTCTCAGGACAGTTTTGCTCCAGCCCATGTTTGTATAGAAAACACATCGGGAATTTATGTTAAAGAATAAAACAGCAGTTAATGAAGCTCAATCTATCAACTAACAATATTTCAGCAAGATTTTTTCCTCAGCTCTGATAGGATCATATTTTGCAGTGTGTGTGTCTGTGTGTAAATGTGCGTTTGGTACCACTGCATTTACATATACTGTATTTGAAGAAAATTTTGTGGTATTGACATGCAGTCTCAAATGAAAGATCCTTAAAGTTTTGCACATTTCATTTGAAAATTCTTTCTTCGCTGCAAAAATTTTCCATCTTAAGGTAAAAGGGGGGTGGGGGGGGGGGGGGGGGGGGGTTCTTCCCTTCAGAACTTCTCTCCCAAAACCCTTTCCCCACTGATTGTCTTCCTCTCGGCCTTCCCACAGGTTTCGTCCAGCCACACT
>JBAMIG010000003.1:15526015-15544287 GCA_037177335.1 Kiunga ballochi
CCCACCTAAACCTTGTAAACACTGCAGCTTGTCATCCCTTTACTTGTACCATACTATGAAAACTATAACCGGCACATCACTAAATGTCATAGTAATATTGCCCTCTTAACAAATACTTGTAACATATTTCCTACAGTTGACATCTACAATCCTTAGTAGAATAATTAAAAATAGCAGCTGTATGCATAAGTTATCTGCCAAAGCAACACATACAAGAAACAGTAAATAAAGAGTCAAAGTAACATTATTTTTAACCAATCCACCACTTTTATTTATTTTGACCCCAGTATCAATCGAGTACATTCATAACTTTAAAACTAAGTCCGCCCTACACCCATATGAATACATTATCTGAATAGTTTAAACCAAAATAAATGTACAAATCTAAGAAAGAGAAATGCATTTAAATAAACATATAAATCAGCCACTCAAAATGACGCTGCCTGCAGGGCAGAACAAACCAAACAAAAACAAGTATCTGACACAGTTAAGCAGCTTTTACCCAAATTTTGCTGCAACCTTGAACTCTCAGTCATGTAGATGAAATTTAAAGACAATGACATCAACAGCAGACATTTTTTCTGGCGAACATGTAAAACTGTATGTGGACATAACAGTTAACACATCGTATAATCCCAGTGTTTCACGGATAAAAAACGCTGGTATAAAAACCCAATAGGAAACATTCACATCCACCAGGATCTAGTTTAAATACAAGCTGATCACACTGTAAGTTGGTCAGATTGAGAACTTTAGTAAAGCAAAACATAGAAAGGTCTCCAGTGGGTAACAGAACACCATGTATCCCTGGGTTTTTAATAGCTACAGGTTTTTGCTCATCGTTTATTTGTAAGGTAGACGATACCTCCCGTCAAGCTAACCTGAAAAAACAAGAGTTGCTACAATATTTTCATTTCATATACATGGAACCTGCTTCAGCTGATGGGAGAGCCGTGGTTATGCATTTGCTTTTAAAAGGTTTCTATAAATTACTACTTTGGGGGAAAACATATTCTAATAAAGAATAAATCTACAAATGAACGTCTCTTTACACAGACTGCACAACTTTCCAGTGTTAGGAAGATTCACTGCCACATTACGGCACATATTTGCTTTGGTTGGCTGGTAAGTGTGGTGGTCGGACTTGTGTGAAAGACACTTACCAGCTGTAACTGTTGCAGCCATACAGTCCATAAACAACGTGGAACATCCAGGCTACAAAGTGCAGTGCCAGTAAAAGAATGGCTCTGTTACTTATTAGGCTGGTTTTATATTAACTCAGATTAACATGACATGTTCTCTAAGTGAGGAAGCTCCTCACCCTCATCAGATGATAAGAGTTAGTTTTTAATATGAGGGATGGAACACTTAAGTATCACTGAATGACCAAAACCTGGGAATAAATTTCATGTTCCTACATAATTAAGAAAAAGATGAATATAGCGACAGTTTTTGGTTAACACATATTGATTAAAAACAGTGAAAAATGCACTTTCTCCCACAAGTTTAGTTATGTAATGAGTAGGATAGACACTTTTGATTAAAAACCTAAAAAACATAAGCGTACAGTCTATAGTGCAGCTTTTTATCTCAAAATATACCCTTGTAAAAAAAAAAAAAAGACCCATCGTTACTGTCCTTCCGACAAGCATGCTTAAACAAGAGGCCAAGATTTCCACTTTCTGCCTCAGAAAAACTTTAACATAGAAGTAGCACTTAATCTTTGATCCAGAAAGCTGTACACACATTAGAAAGAAAAGATCGCCTCTGTCCCCATGCTAAGCAGCAAAATCCGTAGGAAGAAAGGTAACTAAAAGCACAAAAAGGCAGCTGGGGTATGTACGATCACATGCCTAGAGTTGTTTACACAGCTCTGACGTTTGTAGCCCCGTTCAGAACAAATAAGCAGGAAATGCAACGTGTCTGGAACAGAGTCCCCTTGCAGGAAATACCTTACAAGTACAGGCTTAGCTACACAAATCACTGAAAATGAATAAATATGATCATATGCATGATTACCACAACCCTGAATTGGATGAAGCCATGTAGAAAATGAATGAATGAATGAATGTATTTACTGTGAAAAGGGGCTTTTTAAACTGTCCTTTGGTTTGTCTAAAAGAGTTCAGGGGAAATGATTGTATATGTCATTTATTTAAATTAAGTAACTTATTCTTATTGTTGATGATGAGACCTGAAGTTTTCTCATAGTCATGTCTCTATTAGGCCCACGGCCCCACTTTAGTATCAAACACACATTGAAATTTCTACAGAGGGTGCTGTTCCAGGGAAAATCATTAAAATAAGTCCCCTCCCCAAAACACTGATTATTATAGGACTGTTGAACTTACATAAAAAACACCTGCTTTGCTTGAAAGGCTAATGGCTTTAAGAAAAGAAAAAAAAAGAAGCAGGATGACAGCCAGTCCAAAAAATACGGCCAGCTAAATTGCATAGAACTTTAGTAGTGCACTGATGCATTAAAAGGCTGTGCTCCTTTCCTCTGTCAACTTTGGCAAGCTTGCAGAGTTCCCTCAGAAACCGCTAGAACTTCAACACCATTTGTTTCCACTTTTCTTTGTCTCCTTGGCAGAAGACACTTAAACCCCAACCATTTAATTTGGGCTGTGAATACCGCATCTGGACTAAAATAACAGTAACAAAACCATATGCCAATCAGGGGGGACCCAATGTTTTGCTATCTTACTTAAATAAGATCAAATTTAAAAGATGAATGTGATTTAGTTTGGTAACTAGAGAGTACAATATGTACTGTATTAAAATCCTTTAGAAAAAAAGGACCACAATAGGGTAGAAAATACTTCTCCTTTCTCCTCTTGACAATGATGTGAAGACCTGGACAAGGTTCCAGCAAGGCAGCAGTGAGGAGGAGAGCACAGCTTGGTTTCTGTAGTCATTCTTTGACGCTAAACATTCACCCCCACCACCATTTTCTCAACAACAAAAATAGAATACAAGCACCAATTCTGGGTTTTCACCACAGCTGTACAGACCCAGATTGTTTTTCCACCTCCGGTTTGGTGGAAGTCAATATGCATTTAAGCCCCCATGATTAACAGGAGGTAACGGGACAGAACCTGGCTGTGCAACCATCAACTAATGGGTACTTCAGCTTCTGCGTCCTTGTCCGAGATTTCATCCTGCATCTCGTCTGTGTTCCCTGAGTCGCTGCTGGCCACAGAGCTGATAGAAGGAGAGTTCCTCCCGCCTTTAATCATCCTCCTACAGGTCTCCATCTGCACGTCCAAGCCTCGCTTCATGCTGCACATCTCCATGTACTCATGCAGGTGTCGGTTCATGTCGCTCTTTGCCGTGGCCAGTTCCATCTAAAGGGAAAACCAATTATTCAAACTGGTGAAGATGGTGAACAAATGGAGGACGTCTTCAGCAACATGGAGATTCAATGCTTAAATAGATAGTTAAATATAAATATGCTCACCATCTTAGATTAGTATGTTAGCCTGCAAACGTAGGCTAACTGTTAGCAACAAACAACTGAATCAAATGGGATATTATGGTAAACATCAAACTGTTAGACAAATGGATATTTTTGAGTTTTATTGCATGCCATTCTGCAGCATGTGCAGATAAAATTTCACCTAAATCCAAAATATGAGTGTTGCAATTATTGTGAGGATATTTAAGAGAAATCTTTTGTGGGAAAGGAATGTCTGTACTTTTGGTACCAATTTGTCTAAATTGAGGATTTTCACAAGACAAGAGAATGTGTTGATCTACTGGTTTCCCTGTGCGGGTCTACATAACCAAACTCTTTATGAAGCATCTTAAAGGGAAGGCCCATTGGCTATGGTATGATGTCTTTGGGAGCCTACAGATGTGTTGAAACTCATGGATGGTAGCATAAATGTTTATGGTCGCAGAGGGCCACAGCCTATGCCAGCACTTAGCAGGCGAGAGGCAGCATATACCCTGGGAAAGTTGCGAGTCCTTAGAAGGACCAACGCAGAGATACAAACAACTCACACCTAGGGAGAATGTAAAGCAGCAGTAGGCATCTTCAGTCCTTGAGAGCCACAGTCCTGCAAGTGTTGTGGGAGTTCTGGTTACACACCTGACACACATCAAACTTAATTAGAAGACTTGTGCAGAGCTTGACATCCAAAACAACCAGTCTTCTAATTATCCATTGATTTGATTCAGGTGTGATGCAGCAGAGACCCTGACAACACGTACAAAACGGTGGCTCTCGAGAGCTGGCCCCTGATAAAGTGGCCAATAAGGTAACATGCATGTCTTTGGACTGTGGGAGGAAGTCAGAGTATCCAGATACCAGATGTAAACAGGGACAAGATCCAAACTTTGCTCCTTGTCCACACAGAAAGGCTCTCCCTGGCCAAAGCTCAAACCAGCAATCTTTCTTGCTGAGGCTGCAGTACTTTTCCACTACACCACCATGCACCCCAACCCTCCCAAAAGAAATAATCCAACACTAATTTCCATTTAAAAGTGCTGGTGATATCAGGAAATGCCTTTCTGCCAGTGGACATTTTTCATTCATTGGTTATTTATTTGCGTAGAACCCTATTCAACGTGATTGACAAACATTACTGAGACCAGAGGTGAAGTCACATATGAAAATAACTGAAATCTGTTATTAAAATAAACGTGTCTATGCCTTGAATGTGAGAAATAAATTGTGTTACGTTTATTGAAACACCTGTCAGGACAACCACTCATTCACATGGCCAAAAAAAATAAAACAATATGCCTTATTTTAGATCCAGTGTTTTGTGTTGCTACATAAGAGCACTTTTTTTTCTATCATTTCCAAATGGGTCTACCTCAATCTGGCCAATGGTCTCCTGGTACTCCTGCTCTCTGGTCTTAAATAGGGACTCTGTCTCATCAATGAGGCTGCCAAGACTTCCATCTTGGGAATCCTTGGAAAGCACAACAGAGACCTCATTAATCATGCATTAGTATATATGTCTTACACAGCATCCGTAGCAACAATTTAACTATTGAATTGCTAAAGAAAAAGGGGGGAAAAAGGCACCTTAATGCAGACGGGACTCACCGGATCAGCAGCTTCACCACTACCATCACAGGGGCAGGCCGTCGTGCAAGCTGCTGTGGCGATGGTGCACGGCACGTTGTAGTTTGTGAAGTCTTCCCAAAGCAACAGAGTCTCCTCGTTTTCTTCCCACGTCAGACTGTCACAGTCATCATCGATTTCAAACGTTTCACGCCTGGCAACAAAGGAGTTATCTGAACAATGTCTGTGTGGGACAGGGACAGAGAATGGGAAAAACAAGAAACACAAGGAAAAAAAAAAGGAGGAAAGCAAGGACAAGTATAACAGCCACCAGTTTCAGCATGGATCTCATGCAAAGACAAAGATGCACTTACAAAGCTGACAACACCAAACAGGAAGGAGTTCAAACAAAAGAATACCAGTACAGGATTCAGCTGTATAATAATAATAATATAGTATAATAATAATGATAAAGTGAATAAAAGAGCAAACTAATACCCTCACATGTTTAGAAGTTGAGTTTTACTGCAAAAGCATGCTACTTATTAGTTGCAGCATTTCATATAAACAGCAGAGGGGGAAAAGTGCACACAAAACATCTGAAAACTACTGAAGATGTGCAGAGAGCCCATGAAATAATCTCTTGCATGAGGTGCCACTTACAGCTGGTTGAGCATGCGTTTCATCTCATCTGTGATGTTGAGCGATCCAGGAACCTCCTCTTCCGAAGTGCTCGGCTCTGCATCCATCTCCGAGGTCTCCTCATCAGACACCGCTTTACGTTCTTTTTCTTTTCTCCTGCAGCACGCCATGGCACCCTGCAAAACACGCAAAGGCATAAAGGCATGCTTTGCTTCAGTATCGATCGATAATCTAAACGACCACGCAGCGAAATAGAACTTTGGTTCTTCGCCGCACAGTAGGTCACTAAATACAGGTTTATTAGTGAGGAATGTGAAGATAGATGTTGACAGCAAAGGACAAAACCAGCAGCATGCATGTGTGTGTGCACGTATACACACTCCACTGTGATTTAAATTGCCTGCTGCATTAAAGGATCAAACGGATCCATACTTATCCATTTAAAAATAGCGAGTTGATTTTCATTAAAGACAAAAATTTGCCAAGACGTGACACGGAGGAGCTTCATTAACAGAGGATATATGAACCTGAACTTCAGCCAGCAACGTCGGCGCAATGTGATAACCTTGCGTGCAGCGAAGAGATGCCGCATTAGCATTTTTGTGAGTGAGTTTATGTGTGTGCATACTGTATCTAAAATTCAACACTATAAGTGTCTTGCATGTCCACTGTATATATGTTTATGAGTGTGTTTGCAAGCACGCGTCCCTGCACCTTTAGAGGGGTCACTAAGTGCACACTCAGATGAAAGTATCGCTTGCCACTCAGAGAGAAACTGGCAGCTCTCATTTCATTTGTGCTGAATGTTTCCTCTGCAGAAGAATTGATAAAATTGCTGCATTTACTGACTTGTGGCAAACAGTGAAAATGCCTTTACATAAATAGGATACTTGCCTTCTCTGGGAGGGACCTGGCAGGGCTGACGTTAAACATTTTTGACATATCCTCTGAGTTGCGTTGCTGAGCCACGTCACACAACTTGGCCGTGATGTCGATGCGCCTGCAGATGTCCATGTCCACCCGCCTAGCTTTCTCTTGGATCTTTGAGTCCAGGTCAGACATTTGCTGAAAAAGATGGAGCGCTGTTAGGGAATGTGTGTAAATTAAACATTTAATCCTTTCCATCATTATGTAAGGCTGTATGTACATTATGTAAGTATGTAGCATCAGAATAAGTCATGTTTAATGTTACTCTGATTAAACCAAATAAACCCATAACTTTAAATTAACAAGAGAAAAGCCTGCATTACTCTTTCTGCCCTGTCACCATTTGCCTTTCTCTTCTTTAACTTTACAGAGGTATTGAAGTATCCCTTAGAGAGCTCATTATAGACAGACTTTTTCTGTATAGTTGATTTTATTGTGTATTTCACATTGGTTTAAGCTGTAACCCTACAACTCACCTTCAGTGCCACTAATTATAACCAATTACAACACAAAACTCATCTGGCAATTAAAGTATGAACCAGTCACAGTTTTAAACAGAACTCCTGCATCTTTAATTTGTCCATACACATTTACAAAAATGTTAGATATCCATTGAGATTGGCATCAGAATCGGATGATACATATTATACAAACCCCAGTTACAGTGTTAGCTATAACTTTCTTGCCGACGACAGCAGGGTCATCACATCCAAAGACACAAGACAGACCGGTTAACCTCTACGAGGCAACAAAACATCTATGAAGCTGCAGCTATTCTCTGATTCTACTTGACTTACTTGTCTCTGGATTCACACATCAGTGATGAGGTCCAGCCCAGAAAATAAGATGAAAAATTGCCAATCACCAGTTGTCAGATTGAAGACAAACAGGATAAGAAGAAGAACAATAGCCCAAAACAGTGTCTTTATTACTTGACAAGCACCAGCTGGAACTGAGCTGCTGAAAACCCATGTCACACCAGACCACACTTTCCAGCAAACAATACAGGAGTGCAAAGGACAGGATGTGCTCTTGATCTAAAGCTGCTATTTGAGTTCTTTTCATTGAATGCTTGTCCTGGAAGCTTTGGAGCATTATGTATTTTCCTCTTTTCATTATTCATCAAAATAAAAAAAGAGGAAGGAGCTGCACTACTATTCAGACAAACAGAAATGAAAGCATCCTAAAAAATGATTAAGAAAATCTTTGTATAATAGAAGTTGGCACACTGCTTGGAATGAAAGGAAATCTTTGTCAGGCTTCAGGAAGCAATGGTGACATCACCCTAATGCTAAACAAATACTTACATCACTCATCAGGCTCTTGAAGACCACAAGTTCAGCTTTCAGTCTGTCCACCTTCTCATTCAGCTCATCCTGGATCTCCGATGATTCCTGGGCGCTCTAGTGGATGCCACAGAGAAAAAGCGTTAAAACACTGATTATCACATACTTAAAAGACAGTGACAACAGCTATAAGAGTCGCTTGCTTTTCAGTTTCCTTCCCATATTCACCCGGATGTGCTGGCAAAAGTAAACCAACAAAAAAGCAAGACAATATCTTTTTTTAATATTATTTCTATAAAATTGCAGCCAGCTTCGTTTTGTGACTGGAAACAGATTGCTCCATTTATTAATGCAAACACCATGGTAACATGTTCAGCGATAGAGGTTAGACAGCATTATGAATGTGATTATTTTATTCAAACATGATCTTACAGAGGTTCTAGTAAACAATTAATTTAGATCGTCATTACCACTAATTTCACAGGGCATCAGCAACAGTTTTTCTGCTTTGATGGTGAAATTCCTTGAGACAATCTGAATGAATAAATCTGATTCTGGTTGGTATTACAGTTGATTTTTCCTAATGCAAACGTGAACTTTTAATCTCAAATGGAAAATATTCATACCTCTAATAATAAAAAGCACATCAACACCCTTATATGTCTTTAATTAATATGTCATTATTATTAAGTCTTCTGGCTTTGGTCTCAGATCTCCACCTCTTCCACTCAGAGCGATATCTGCCTGTGTACTATACAAGGTTAAAACCCTCAGGGGGATGGCACTCATCTCCATCTGGGGTTTTGCTGACCCAGAATTCAAGACAAACATGCATGCTGTCAATCGTGCAAAAGCAGAAAAAGGGAAGGATGCCAACTTGATGAGGTACTAAGACCAGCTTGGATGACTTTCTCAGTAGTAGTTATGGTGTTTCCTTAAGGTATAACATGTTTAAGTGAATACATCTTTTTTCTTTGAGTGCTCAAAGCAGAAACACTGGGAAAGGCTGTTGATTTTTTATGTTTATATCTACATCCAGGCCCGCAGACTCCTCCTGATGGATTGGTAATTTAGTTTTTCTCATCTGAGATTTCCTTCTGGCTGTTTCCAGTCCAGCTGAGTCCATCCCCATCAGTGTTTTAAAAACGGGTGTGATGTATGAGAGGTTTTCATATACTGAGTGATTCATGGAAAGATGTCAAGTATCAGTCCATATGTACATAGCAAGACATCATTCATTGTCCAACCTGCTGCAGGGATTTCACCGTGGACTCCACCTGCTCTCGTTTGGAAAGCTCTTCTTCCCATCTGCAACACAGAAAACACAGGCTGGTCAGTTACTACTAGGCCCAGTCCCCAAGGGGCCCACCATACAGGGAAGGTACTTTTGTTGGATAATACTCCCATCTCTGATTACAAAACATCTTTTGACAGAGTGGGATCACACCCACTACCCTCTCCATTTTCCCTCTTTTGTATCCTTCCTCCTTTATCATCTTTACAACCCCACTGCCTCAATAAAACTACAAGGAAGAATGGAGCACTATCCTTTTACAAACACAACCATCATTGCTGAATAGTCTGAACCATTGAGCGACTGCTGGGTGGAGAATCTGCTGCAGCCTGAATTCCTTCATGCTAGCACGCTTCAACGCTCATGAGTCTCAGGAGTTTTAGACCAGTTACTCAACTGCAACTATTTAAAAGACATAAAAATGTGCAATTACCAAGACTTGTGCAAAACTGTTAATCATAGTCAAGTCCAAATTTCTCTAGGATTTTACAGAACTAAATTATCCCATTATCATCAGGAATTATCTCATCATATTTGATGACTGTGTAGAACAAACAAAATCAAAGAGCTACATTCCTGATAGAGAACATCTAGCAAAACACACAGACACAAGGTCCTGTTCTCTGTGAAACCTCTTTTGAGCTTAAGCTGTGTACCTTACAGCTTTAGTGACAATGTTAATGTTGGATGTGATGGCGACCATCAAGTTCCAACATCTACAAGATGTTGGACCTTTTAGCCAAATATCATATTACTGTAAATTAACACAAACCTTAAAAGCAGCAAGATTTGTTTAAATGTATAAATTCTCATAAGTTTAAATTCCTGCTCTTCTGGCTGTGCCTTTTAAAGTTTTAACACAAAAAGTTTGTTTTTTTATTATGTATTTCTAAGTCTAAACCTTCTGGCAAGCTTCAAGTCACATAAATAAAAAAAAAAACATGTTTAGTTACTGTATTTCTGTGATGCACTAAAGTCTAAAATCATCAAACTTGAGTCAACAATTCTGGTATCAAGGCATTATATTATAACATTGATTTATGCAACACTATGGCACTTTATTGCTCCATTATAACATTTTAAAATAAACAAGGTCAGTTATAAATATACTCCACATTTACCCGTAGGCTATTTTTTTAAAAAAGTTTTTGTTTTTTGTAGTAACTGGAATTAGCATGTTTCTCTTTGCAATATTTGTTCATTTATTTAGTCAGAAATGTTTTAAATAGAGCTAATATTTATGCCTTTCATACTATTTTTTTTAAAATAGGCCTACTTGGCTAATTAATGTTCATATCTTGTCACATTTCATCGCTGGCGTGTTCTTTATTTTAGGTTAGCTAGTTAGCATGCTAATAAGTGCTATCACTTAAATCAAGATTTAAGCCGACTTTCTTTAGCTAAAATACCTTAATTAAAAAAAATCTCTTTGAATTAATTAAAATGAATGTGTGGCAAAGTCTATCTGTAGGGAAATTTCATTCAAATGTTTTAAAAAAAGTCTTCATTGTGGAACCATAGACAGTGTGTGGAGCACTAATATCACATGTAAGACACACAAGTCATGGAAATCTGTCCTCACATGACGTTCCTCGATTTCACACCACTGGTATGTCCCACCCACACAGTCACATCAGCACTGCTAAAAATAAAACCTATCCCCTGACTTTCTGTAAGCAACGACTAGCAAAGCAGTTCTTGCTCCTCTCTGTCGTTCTCTCTCCTCATGTTCCTCGTCTGTAATAAAACAGTTATGTACAAACAAAATTAGCAGCCAATTCAATTGTATTAGACTGTGTAGTGTTCACAAAGCCCAGAGGGGTTAGTCTCTTGCATCAGTCTCTCTCCAAATAGATGCTATCTCACAAGATGAGTAACCATGCTGGGTCACAGACTCTTCTCAAAAGACAGTTTGAGGTTGAGAATAAAGAAATTCATTCCACGATGTAAACATACTGTATCATGACGAGTCAATGTGGGCCACATGGAAGAGGGAATAAAAGACAGGAGGATGTTAATGTCAAGTAGTATAAGTAATGCATGTCATATACTATGTTTGCTAGAAAGATAATATGCATTTTATCCTCTTTTGGAAAGGAAACTTAAATTGGAAATTGGTTTCTGTTATAGGCCGGATGTTAATAACACTGGTATAAAGATGTTTAAGACGCTCTGCAGGATAAACCATTCTATTTATGTTTAAATAATTCATATGTATGTATTTTGTGCGGGTAATGATTACTCTATTGAAAATATAGTACATGAACAGCTATGTTTTGTTTCGTTAATTATTACATGCTTTGAGTTTTTATAAAGTTGATTTTGTATGGCTAATATCTTGACCAGGTCTGCCTTGTAAAAGAGATTTTCAGCCTCAATAAAATAACCTGGTTAAAGGTCAAATTAAATGTAGGTAAGAAAGGACGGTGAAATATGGTCTACATGAATCTGGGTTGTTAGCTTTTCCGTAGCTTTTACCATGGAGAAAGTCAAACCTAGCCAAAAGTTAAAACATGCATCACTACAGATAAACTTCCTTAACAAAACTTAGCCTTGTTTCCATTCATGACCTGCTCAATGTACACTGTCTAACTAGAGACGTATTCCTTGGCAGGGCCTTCTAGATCACTCTGCGATTGAATCCTTGTTCTTAAAAAGCTGGCAGCGGTGCTTTACTGTGTCCACAACACTCAGCCCGTCCGCCGCAGAACTCTGGCTAAGGTCACCGGAGTTCATAACTGCACCACATCCTCTGCAGACACCCGCTTGTCTCGGTATCTGCATCGCTCGGGTTGTCACTTCCTGACCGCGCATCACAGCTTTCAGTCTCAGACTCTGGGTAATAACTGGACCGCACAATTAAATGTCCACTGGGGGTCAACCTCTCTGTAATAACATGTCAAACTATTCATATCATCTATGAAAGGAAATGGAGACTTTCAAGCAGCAAGTTCTTCTGTTTAAGAAATCAACAATTTATAAAAGACCAAAGAAAAACCAAAAAAAGATTTTTAGGATAAAAAAAAAAGCAGTTTATATCAGTAACAGAGTTTTTCCAAACTGGTTCCCTGAGTTGTGGGTCTGGTCTTTATGTACTTTTTGATGTGACTGTGAGTCGAAACGAGCACATCAGGAGTGTCCTTACAAGGACAAAGACAGAAAGAGGCTGTGTCTCATTCATATTTGCTCACTGCTACAAAAAAAATCTCTGAATTGATTTAAAAAATTTTAAAAAGCTGATTTTAAAGATATGTTGCTTTAGCAGTACCCCCCCAACCCTTAAATAAGCAAAAAATAGGATAATAATGTCTGGAAGTCATCAAAATAGTAACTGACACATAATGTGGTTTTGCATGCTAGCTGCAAATGCATGAAATTAAATCTGATATTAAACAACTTCTCATTCAGTTTTTTTTTTTTTTTTTTTTAATAATAGCATTCCTGCACCGCTTGCTATTTTACACTCCCTCCCCCGTTCAGTGTGTCTGGAAGCATGAAAGGTGGCTTGCTTTATTCCCTTTACTGCCCCTGAGGACATGGAGTATTCTAAACACATTAAATATGCATCCAGCTCCGATGCACTAATCTTCCCAAGCTTGACTGTCAATGAAGAAAGAGCTGGGATACTTAGATTTAACTCAAAATGATTTATGAAGACGACAATCAAATTACCACCACCTAAATGATCAAGCATCTCTGTGATGTTTAGCTTCCAAAGGTCTTAAAGTGTTGACAGTGATCTTAGACAATAAGCAGTAAACATCAAAATGATCATGGGGAAAACTTAGAGGTGTGGTTGTGTACAAGGCCACAAAGCCTCAGCAGCTCATCGTGAATTAAACTTTTAACCAGACAACACCCTGTTTAAACTATATGATCTGCTGGAAAATATTTGCTCATTGATCCAGAGATCAAATTATAATCTTAAGCAAAAATCCTGTGGGTAAAAGAACATGAAATCACTGCTTTTCCTGATGATAATCGTTCCAAGTATCCTGACTTACCTCAATTTTTATATGTCATTTGCAAAATAAAACACAGAATGTGTCTTTTGTGGGGTTAAATATTACTCTTATTGTTTTTTAGCTTCATAGAGCTTCTTCAACTCTTCATGGAAGCATGTTGGACTTAAATCTGGCTATATATTTTGATTTCTATTTTTTATGGCTTATGGCAAAGTTGAATGTTTTACAAATGTTATTTCAGAAAACTGGTTAATATATATAATAATGCTCTAAATCAAACCGCGTACAATAGTGTACAACCCAACATCTTCATAAAAAATCCTCTAATTTGATGTAATGTACTGTCTTTTATAAAAGTTATGTTCTTAAACTATAACTTATTACTGGAAAAATAAAATACAGCTGGGTTTTAAAATGTAGGTTGTTCAGTGTAGAAAATGTAATTCTAAATTCCCAGGAGGCCTTAAAGTTTGACTACAAATGGACAACACAATATTTATATATTTACTGTAGCTAAATAAAAAAATATAAAGCTAGATTGAAATTACAAACTAATACTAAAAGTGTGAAAATATATTTCTGCACTGATTTTTTCATGTATCACACACTAAAGCAAATCCTACACTAGTAAGAAGTTTTAATGGCATTGTGACCATTCATCCTCCTGAGAGCTCGTATTAAATACGGAAGAATGATGCAGAAGAAAGTATCGATACATCTGGCGTCATGTTGGACAAACACTTCATGCATACACTAAAACCACTGACAGCTTTGATAAATCACATCTGATTTCTCCCATGGTGCCCTGTAGGTGTGTCTGAAATATCTACTGCATGACAACAGCATTCCCCGTCCAGTGTTGCACAAAATATGCTCTTTTTTCCATTATCTTTTTAATAAACTTGGCTGTAAGGCAAGAATAGTTCATCGCACACACACATGAAAAGAGGGTGCAAAGTAGTTGTTACATGACTATCACTATAGTAGGTCATCGACTGAATGTCTGGATGGTGTGTAATCTATAGCCTCTCCAGACTCCACAAACAGACATGCATGGCTCACCAATGAATCACTCATGTGAAATGGATCAGACCGGTAAGTGAAGCAGCACAGGGGTCTCTGAAGAGGACTTAACACCCCAAGGACAAGACTCCCTTCATTTCTTTGATCCAGCTCACTCTCTGACCCCAATAAACATCCATCACCACACACCCATTTGTTTTTTATCACCCCATCTTCTTCCCATGGAAACCAATGTCGAATATTCATGCAGATGAATTTCCGCTTCATTCAGTCATGCAAAGTATGCAGAGAGATAATACTTTACTGATAAACAGTCCTGCTTTCTGCCTAAGGAGGCCAAACATCTTCAATACAACCCTCCTTATTCCAGACAGGATGCAGATGTAAACACGAGCAGAGCTGGTGTTGCTAGGTAACTTCAGACAGAAGAGCTACTCCTTTTTACTGATCCTACACATGTTTTTGTGTAAATATGTTGTGTTTATCGCTTTGGTAGATCTTTAAAAGCACATTTTTACATTATTTATTCAAATTAAAGAGATATTAGGTAAATAGTAAACGGAAATTCTTACTAACATCATTTGTTTGGAAGACACAAATTATTTAAAGATATGTTTCCTTTACTTTGGAAGCCATTGTGATAAATGTTTGTCTTCCAGAGAAGCAGACTTAAGGCAGGAATATCCAGGAATACACAACCATTAAAGTAGTCAGAAATATGATTGAAAACAACACACATACCAGTCTTTATCTTCCTTTCCTGTTTTTATGTTTGTAAGGCTAATTCATCTGAAGCTTGTGTGTTGTTAGAGCAACTGTTCATTCAGGAAAGAGACAAAAAAACACTCAAAAACTGGAAGTTTTATAAAAACACGTCCCTTTATGTTTGAAAACAACAAATTGCCTTTTGTAATAATGGCACCGAGATTTTGTTTTATGTCATGGTGTCATGCTTTATGGACACGAGTGTGTTTGGTAGATTTGCCTTTAGCGGATCTGATCTACATCCACGTCTGTGATAACATGAAGAGACACACGACACTGAGATTGAAAAAAATCCACAGAAGAACTGGAGAAAGAAATGACCGTCCTGCCAAGCATGAAGAACAACAGTGTACACGTTCTCTAATATCAGACGCTCCTCTAAATGCAAAACATGATCACAACAAACACTGACTTATGTTTTTTTTTTATTGTATTAATATTGTTCTATAAATAAGGATGCAGCCTCACCTTGCTGTATGTCAACATGGCAAAGAGCCAAAAGAACCAGCAACACACCAGTACACAGTAACTGTTACGTGATTTAATTTAACATTTAAAGTAATGTTTCCTGAGACAATAACTATGGAGAGTATTATCTTGTAGTTCTTTCATAACTGCGTGTATTGATGCAACAATTCATCCCATTTTGCACAGTAATGTTGCACAGTAACAATAAGTTTGATGAATGTTTTCTAAAGTTCTTACAATAGCAGTAGCATATATACAACAAACAACCTGCACATTATATCACACATAAATCTTCTATAATCTCTATTTGTGAGTGGATTTTCATGTTCATAAGTTGCCTAAAACCTGATATAATCAACATATAAGCTGCTGTAAATCCACATTAAACAGAACAGGATTTCTGAGAAGCAGAATTAGTAACAGAATACATACCATGGGTTTATTTTTCTGATGTTGCTTGGAAAAACAGTAACATGGTATACCTGCAGAACCTCCCTTCCACCTGATAGCTTCATTGTTAGTGTTGCAACATGTCTAATCTCCAGTCCCATCCTGACCCCACATTTCCTAACAGACTATTCCTAAAGACAAAGGTATGTTAGCTTAACTTGTTTTCCACAATCCATATGAGTTATGAACTTGCTTAACCCTCAAAGTAATTCCTAGCACCATTTTCTCTGGCTTGAAGGCAGATTAGCTGTAAAAACTGTAGATACATGTCAAATGTTCCCTTGTAATTACTATAGTTTCTATCTAAAAGGTCTGACTGTAAGAACACCTTAACGGAGATAATTGCTTATGTAAGTGGTAATAATAGCAGTGATTATTTAAACTGTCAGAACTTGTAAAGATGTTGTCACTAAGAAAACACTCAAACATAATAGTTTTTATACTGATGGTTGCTGGCAGTTATGTGGGAGGAACTGGCAGAGATATAAAGGAGTTTGTGTCAACAAGATCTTCATAATTATGACTGAAAGTGAGTTTTTGTTTTGGAGTCGTGCAGAATAAAAAGATACTACGCCCTCTTTTTAATTAAGGTTTTATATCAGAACTCATTTTTAGAAAATAACTGGTCCTTCCCACGTTTCAAAATGTGGTAAACACAACTTAAAGAGAAAAACAAGACATGCGGAATCAACTTATTAATTTACCAGAAAGTAGGTCAAATAAAACAAGCTTCAGATGAAGCTTTACTCTATAAAGTCTTGGCATTCAGAGGAGCTCAAGGTTGACTCAATAACTGCATGGTGTCTGAGCATAAATCACCACCTCCACTATTACGCTTCATAGATATATAGACGTTTGTTCTGATATGCTGTGTAGTAAAACATCTTTACTTTGTCTCATCTGTTCAAAGAATATTGTTCAGATGTGACAAAGGAAGCTTTACCCTCCAGACATTTCCAAACGAGTCATACTCGTTATATCCATTGTGCTGTTGTGACTTTAACATGGTAGCTGATGCCTGCAGAGTCTGAGATGCAGCTCTTTGGATTTTTTACCCCTCAATTTCTCTAAGTAATGTGCATGCAGACTTTAAGAGAAAACAAGTTCTGATGCAGGCCTATTCACCTGAATTCTCCTAACCAGCAAACTGCTGATACTGCTGTGTCTGCAGAGATGCACACACTGACTGATGAGCAAGACTAGGTGCTATGTATTTCAATGTATTACTTCAATTGTTTGTCAAAGATTTTGTTAAAATCAACAACAATGTAATTTGTGTCATATGAGATTACATTATGTAAGACAGGAGTGTGGTTGTGATAATTGTGTCTTGAAATATGAAGCCTGACAATACTGTCTTTTTCACATGACTGTAAGGTGCAAGTGAATGGTTAGGGTGCAGCTTTCTTATCCGAAAGGTAAAAAGCAAATCATTACATAGTCAGTGTTTCTGTGCATCTTATCTATGTGCTGCAAAGGAGGTGCAGCAGCCTCACCCCATCTCTCTCACCAACAAATCACTACTGTACTGTTAACTTGTGATGTTCCTGCTGATTTAATTGACTCTTGCCAAGGTTACAACCCAATCATAACAGCTCTGCGCTCCTGCGTATTGACTTAGCGTACACAAAAGTGTTTAATCGTAGTGAATAGCCTTTTCAAAACACTTCCTTGAGGGGGCCAAATGTCATGGGTGTCTTAAAATATCCTGTAATGTGGGGCTTTGAGTTACATGTACTGCTTAACAAATGGCAGGGATTTGGAAGTGCAGAAAAAACAACAGTCTGCAAGCCTGGGCCATGTCTGGGTGTAGCCGGGAATGACTTCTTACTACGTATGAAAAAAATAGGATGAAGATGTTGCCTTCTGGCACAAACCCTCTCTGGTCAGGGTGTGTACTGTAAAGTTATGTGACACATAATGGAGCTATGAGGCATCACAATCAAACCAGACAAATGTCTTTTGTCTCTCTCTCTCATATATCTATCTATCTATCTATGAGAGAGAGAGAGAGAGAGATAGAGAGATAGATATTTTAATTATAAAAACACCATTGTATTTCCAATGTAATTACGTATCTACATGCACGACTTTATAAAACCTACGATAACATCTTGGTTCTGGCAGAGTAGAAAGAAGAGAGGAAAGGTTCTTCCATACATATAAGCTTCACCCTACAGAAGGCTGTGGTTTAAAAAAGAGGTGGTTACAAAACCACTCGTGTAATGGTCTGCTGAGAGTGACAGCAGCTACAAATTGTGTCTCCCTACCAACCTATGGGAATGTGGCATTGCACAACTTGTTCATCAACACTTGGTGCCTTTATACAGTAAAAAGCACCGGTGCATTTAAACATCAATAACAGATTACTAACTCTTCCAATGTCGATAATTCTTTAAAAGACTTATTTCTTTGATGACGGTATTTCAAAGATA
>JBAMIG010000003.1:15544775-15554987 GCA_037177335.1 Kiunga ballochi
CTGGATTGTGATTGGCACAAAATATATTCTGAGTTTTAGAAGGTTTTAACACAAACGCTGCCACAGCTAAGTAGTAGCAAGCATTATGGTAATGGGGGGTATATATATATATATATATATATATATATATATATATATATGTGTGTGTGTGTGTGTGTGTGTGTGTGTGTGTGTATATATAAATGACCTGAACATCATTAAAAATCTGTAGACTTTAAAGGAGCAATGAATGTGGGACTGCTACAAACTTTATCTATAACCTGTTTAACTGAACCGAGACAAAGTGATGGACATGTCTAATCTTTTCTGTAATTTTTAAACTGAAAACGATGAATAATCTCTTTAAATTAAATGTATTAGATTTATCTTTATGGAAATCTTTTAACCAGTCAATCATTTACAGAAACGGAAACTTTAATAGAAAGTTCACAAACATTAAAATGTTGATAATCTTTATGGCTTACAGACTTGTCAGAAAATTATTTGTATGGTAATAAAACAGACACAGTCCACTAAATAGGCTTTAGCTGGACTATAAATATGAGCTCACAATATTTTCACATTACCAGTTTAAAAAAAAGTCTTCAGATCCAAAAAAAAAACATTACAGAATTGCAATGATTATTCTTTATCATAGAGCTGAACTTATATTTAGCATCTTTAACATCCTTATTTCTGTAAAAGCTGTAGTGAAAGTGAACATATTTATCCCTCACTACATTAAGATATGACCAAAGGGCTCAGAGTAAAAAGACATGTATTATGGCTGTATTTTAAGGTCAACCATGTAGAAGCACTAAAACCGATTTATCACCACTGTCAGTATTCTTTCACACCCCTTTCCCATCACATGTGCTGGATAATACCGCACACTGAGACACGCATGTGATTGTTTCACGAGATGCTTATTTTTCTTCTGGCATAACAAGCCGTTGATGCATTTGCACACAGGCCTTTAATAAAGCTGCAAAACCGTTCTAATCTGTCAAAACAAGAAAGAAAAATCATTTGTTAAATGATTAGGCTTAAGTAAGTGTATGGAGAGATAATTAATAACTTTGCAGGAAAGCGCTACAGGAAGTGAAGTGCAAGTCCAAAACAACTAACAAAGTAAACCTCCATTGTGAATACTGTAGGTTATTCCTCCGTTATAGGACAGGTGCATTTCTGCACTTTTAAATATGGCTATGTGCCACTGCTCTCAGCTGTATCAATACCCATGAATAATCAACTACAGGTGCAGAGCACAGCAGCAACTTCATGCACTGGCTGAACAAAAGCAGGAGAGGAAATCACTCTAGTTTGCATTATTTATTTATTGTCTGCATTGCTTTTCACCACAGTTACTGTAGTTGTTTGTTTTGCCTTAAATAACTATCAAGTCCTTGGATGACTCTTTTTCACTCTTTCTGGAAATCAGTCCATTAAAAGAGCCACAACCAATCATACGATGGTGCAGCAATGCTTTATTTTCATTTCTAAGAAGATACTAATGATCTTATGGTTTAAACCAAATTTTAAGACATGCTCTCTACAGGATTATTTTTAATGGTTTAAAGTGAAACAATAAAGGATTTAAGTTAGTTTATGTTGTTATTCAGAAAAAAAATGGGTTTCTTTTGTTGCTCAGATGATTAGAATCACCTCACAGCCTCTCGGATTTATTCTCACCTGTTACAGCAGATGTGTGATCCACCTAAAATAACCTGACCCAGAAAAAGAAAATGCCGTCTGTGTCATACACCATGTGGTTCAGAGTTTTAAACCGTATCAACTATTTATTTTTATTGGTTCCACTGAGGTTTCATGAAGAAGACGCTATACCTGAAAGATGACTGCTTCAAGTGTGCAGTAAAGAACTGCTAATAATCCTACATACACCCATTTGCTTTAGAAAAACAAGAAACATGGAGCTCAGAAGAAAAACACCCTAACAGGGGAAAAAAACAATATATACTCTGATCTGGACCTCATTGTTTCAGAGAACTGAGCTCCGTGTCTTTCTGCATCGCTGTATCTCAGCAGCAGGAAGTCTTCCACTTCACGAGGCCCTGGTTCAGCGTGCCAGGATGCAATGCTAGGTTGGCTGAACGCTGGAACCTCTGTGCTAAGTGACAGCTTAGAGAAAATCCCTTTTAATGAATAGGAGACCTGGATTATAAGCAGGCCAGGTCAGCAACAGAGAGGCTGAAGTGCAGCACGATGCTTTTCACAAGAAAATCTGATAATTGGAACAAAAGGACACTTTATGCTATGAAATTACACCTCAATTTATAATTATCTGTACTTCTTTATTAAGAATTGTGCACCCAAAAGAAAAGCTGAGCTCTGCCTCTCAGTCCGATTTAGTTCAGGTACCAAAATAAAAGCCTCAGAAAAACATGTCTTCACTGACACACAGCAAATTCAGCTGCATGTCAATCATTCATGCAGGAAGAACAGGCTCTGATCAGATGGGTCTGAGTCAGTGTATGTTTTTAATCACACACAATGTGATCTAGCAGCACAGTCATTAAGCATCTAATCAGCCACTAATAAACATCCCATTAGGAACAGTCAGAGCAAGTAACGAGACAAGGATCTCCTGATTTCCTGGAGCTTTCCTCCAGTGCCACCACAGCAGGGTATGTTAAAAACAAAGCATTTTTAGGTACAAAAATTAGTATTAATGCAGCAAGTTTATCTGCTCTACCTTCATCTCATTCCTGCTATATTCAACCTAACTTTATCTAAACTGAAGTCAGAACTAAGCTAAGCCTTCATCTTGAATATTTAGTGAAACAGACCATGCTTATCTGTCTTTACATTGCCTTTTGAAAACGTATCAGCTTATTACTGCATTTACAGGTATTGCCTTATATTCACTATCAGCTTGTCGATATAGAGCAGTAATCTATTTCTGCACAGCCATCATCACATGCAAATTCTGACCAAATGAGCAATTTGCCTTTTTGGTCACATCAGGACAACTGTAGCAAACTGGTGGATGTTCTAACTGTGTTTTCCCAGCCTGCAGTGTGTTATCTGTGTGCGCCTCTGTTTTTACCTACTTTTAAACTACAAGGGGTAAAAATGACTGTTAGAACCTTACTGATACACCTGTTTGCATAGTTGTTTATCAGATGCAGGAGGTCCAGACAGTCTGATTTATGAATCCTAAACTTTGTCAGGGCGTTTCAAACATAGAAGATTTACTGTGTGAAGGACACTTCTGCAAATAGGATAATAAGCCAGTGCTATATTTAGCAACAAATTGAATAGCTTCTTCCTTTGCCTACGCTCTAATTATCCCATAAGTTTTATCATATCGGTCTTCAGTGCAGTCTTGCTAAAATTTAAATGCCACAATCATATTACCTCCTCTTCAGCTCTCATTTTTGTTGGAGGAATGAGAGAAGTGAATAACAGGCACTGTTCTAAAAGAGAAAAGGCTGAAAGATTAGTTACGCATTAGGATAAAATACTGGAATAAAAGGTTAAAGCGCTTTCCCAGAGCCACAGGGTGCCACTATCAGACAACAATGCTGTTCTGTATAAGGAAATATAAATAAGAGGGTAGGATATTTGAAACAAATGAACAGAAGAAAAAGTTTTAGACTCAGCATCTAGTTAGCAGCACCGGCTGCTGACATCAAACATGGCCCTCTATGAAAAACCTGGAGCTCTGTGAGAAGCGTATTTTTAGCTAAATAGCTAGTCTTATTTTAAATGACATTTTGATACTTTTTTGTCTTTAAAGCAATTTATGCAAATTAAAAAAATGACATTTTCCAAATTTCTGTTTAAAGCCTCTCAATGCAATATCAGTATCTGTGTTACAAATGACACCGTCTCACTACAGGATTAGAAAAATAGTCTCTTAAATCAGTCGGGCACACTGCAAAATGACAGGAAATAAATAAGCAGTGCTTCGTGGTACGAATGCATGCAAGGCCGAATCAGAAACAGGCCGACTATGCATCAATCTTCTTGTGTGTGTCCACATTTGTAATACTTTAATAAATCAAGAAGGCTGTGTGGAAGCACTAGGCGGGGGACCCTCTGGGAGCTAGGATGCCTTACAAAGCAGTCTATATGTGACATAGAAGAGGAGGAGAGGGGTGGGAGGCCTTGCTGAAGGGTGGAGAGAAGGAATGGCTGAACACAAAGAACCTAGAACAGAAATGGCACGGCAAGATGGGGCTTGGGATTGAAAGCTGAAACGTGACTGTAAGAGGATTTAGACAGGGAGACATAAAGAAAAGGGCTGGGCTGTGAACTAGGTGATGCAATTACTGAGCTCAGAACAAGGAGGGGAAAAAAAAAGCTAGGAAACACACTGATCACCAGTATTACTGGTCAATAAAAAGAGGTGAGGAACGTGTCTTAATCCTAACTGTGAAAGAATCCAAGCATCTCATTTGATCCATGATGGTAATATAAAACCCTTTTAGAACAACTAAACAGCCATAATATTCAAGAAAATGTATGTATTGGAGATGACTATATAGGCTGGAACTATGGGATATTGGCTTAATAATACTCTAATTCAATATAAAAAAAATATATGTTTGGATTTCTTGATGAGACTAAATCCACTTTTTTTTGCTGACAGAGATTCAAATTTTGGATTTGAGCTGTAGGAGGTTTAAGTTTGGCAGTTTTCCCAGTCACGGCTGTTCATCTTCACCAGCAGAAATGCACAAAAAAGGATATGGTAGGAGAATGGGGGATGACTGGACAGGATATTCAGTTTCCTCGAGGAGTGGGGGAGCACACACATTCTGTGTGACTGAGTCAGTGCTCCCACAGTGAAGCTAGTGGTCGTCATACACGACCTCAACGTGCAGACGTTGGCTTGTTAAAACGCCTCTCTGCTTCAATGGCAAGCAGAAGCAGGCGGTTGCTTGGCACATCTCCCTTCAGTTGTCAGCCAAGTCGGCCAGGACATAAGGGAGCCTGGAATGCTGTGATTGAGTCCTCAAGGAAACACAATATGACTCTGACACAAACAATTGAAGGGGACTGAACTATGCAAAGGCATTTCCTCTGAAGCATAGGAGGAGTGGAATAAGCGGCACTCAAAATGCCGAGCAGCTCCACTGACTGCCTGTCATCTTAAAAGAGATCAAGTGTATTAATGTGATGCCTGTCCTCTCTCTGATACGCCGACCGTGAACACTGATCAATAACATCCAGACAGGAAGAAGAAAAAACTCACTAATAAGGGACAAGTCACTAAACACGTGGTACAAAAGCAGCTTTTTTATTGCAGTAACTATTACTGTCATCAAGCTTAGATATAATTTCCATCCATAAGTCTCTCAGAAAAGCTAATCGGTCATTTATTTGTGCCTCTTGTGTCATTTTGATCATTTAAAAAGTGAAATTTGTTTATACACCAAGACACCCAGAAATAAAGTGGGTTTGTTATTTCAAAGGGCACCAAATAAAGCAATATTCCCATTTGGAGCTAATCAATGGCACTCTTGGTACTACTTATGGCTTCAAGGCACCGGAAAGTGTTGGTAAAGGCCTGGTGTGGCCACAGAGGTCACCAGACTTTATGGGGATTTGGGCCATGTCTGGAGAGTGTGTGAATGGGATCAGGCAGCTGCGCTCACCCAGAATCAACCTGTCATTCAAAGCACAATGTAGACCATGACATTACTGCAGATGTAGGCTACATTTAAGCCTGAACATTACCACTCATTTCACAGCAGCTTTGAGGAAAATGATGATGATCTCAAAATCTATTGTCTGGAGTTCATTTTTAGCATTTTCCATTTAAAAGCACCCTGCTTATATATGGAAATCAACTTTAAACTCTCTGTTTCATTACATGTTAGTTTTTCTTTCTTTTACTCACTTTTTCTTGTACTCGTCTCTCTCGCGCTTGACTTTTGCCAGCACATTGTAGAGAGCCCTCACTTCTGGGGTGATGGTGTCAATTTGGACCCCAACTCCGTCTGGATGTGTCCAGGTCACCCCGGGCCCGTGCAGGGTCTCAAAGCGCTCTCCCTGCCTCCAGACGTGCGTGAAGCTCCAGATGGTGCCCGGCAGTCTGGACTCGGGACCGTCGGTCTGCACGGCGACCTCGCGGGTGAACGGCTGGCGGTACTGCGGTCTCTGCAGGGCTTGCTGAAGCTGGCTTTCCAGCAGTTTGTTCCTCCTCTCCAGTTCGTGAACTTTGGCAAGGAAGCAACGGAACCGCAGGTTTAGGGTTTTCAGCACATGGATGTTGGAGCCCAGGTCGTTTCGCAGGGCGCTGGTCACCGCACCCGACCCAGTGGGGACGCTGCAGACCGGACCGGGCAGAGTGTCGGAGAAAAACAGCGAACTCATGCTGGCAAACAAAAACAACTATCCAAACTATGACACTCTTTAAATATGACAACTTAACCTGTTGTTTTCTTTCCTTCTCGCTTTATTTTGTAATTTTATCTCTGCATACTCCTTCAAATCCCCTCTCCCACTGGACGTTTCTACTCACAATGCAGATGCTGAAGATGGGGAGACCATCACTGTCGTGGATGTTACCTCCACGACATTAACATGAACCCCTGCAGCACGAGTGGCATAAAACAACCCCAAATAGTCCTTTATGAGGCACAGAGGGCATCATCTTCTGCGGGAACTGAGGGTTTGACGCAGACCGCAATAAGCACCAGCAGCCCTTCCTGTCGCCCTCATGTCTCTGTGCGCCTTTGCTTTGTCAGGAGCTGCTGATGCTATGAGGGTTGATGTAGCCAGCCGACTGAGGAGAAGGATGTGTCCACCTTCTTTCTTTATCCTTCCCCGTTTTACTGTGTCTCTACCCGGTTCCCATGTGGTGCGGTGTGGCAGGATGCAGCACCGCTGAGCCCGGCCTCTGCGTGGATCATGTTGCAAAGTGCTAAACTAGGCACTATCACGCACATCAACCCCGCCTACATCCCTCCTCCTGCCGCTGCTTCTAACAGTCTGTGAAGAGAGGATTCATGTCATTGTATTTAGCCCTGAAAAGCTATAACACACCTTCACATTTTCTAAAAAGAAAAAAAATCCACAGTAATCTAGGTATTTTTTATCTCCAATTTTTACTCCAGGTTTAAAAGCCAAGATTTTAATAACAGCGCATTAGGCCTAGCCTATAGCCTATCAACATAGTAATGTGTAAATATTCTAAAAACAAGAAACAAGAGGAGAAATAAGTAATCACATGATTATATACTACATATTTATTTTCTTTTAGTGTTAACTTTTGTGGAAAGATAGGCTATTAGGCTATAAGCATAGTTTTTCTCTTTTTTTATTATCAGCCAAAATCTTAAAATTCGGTTTTTGCCACTGTTTTAAGGAGAATTTGTTGTTCCCACAAATAGTATAAGCAATTGTGGGGTTAGGATAGTAAAAACAACTAATATATTTATGAAATATATATCATATCGTTCACTTTTTACTCATTTAATAGTCTATATTTTTCTCATTTAGCTTTTTTTCCCTGAATTGTTGTGTAAATATGTTGTTTTACTCGGCTGTACATGTGATTAACAATCCCCTTTCTGTGGCATTGGACCTTTTATATATCACAAGTATACTTTTATTACATACGACTTAAAGATTTGATAAATTAAGTGTTACACTCTGTCACTAAGTTATTTTTAATCAGGCGCTACAGGACCTGCCTCCCCAGACAGAAACATTTAGGGTCCTCTTGCTTCACGTGTGCCCCTGCTGCCCTGCCTGCCATCGTGAGAAGGAACCATGCCGAAGTCGAAAAGAGACAAGAAAAGTACGCAAATAGAAGTTTAAATTGAGTTGTATTTTTATTAAATTAGTTTGGCTATTTGAGCGAGCTATTAATATGTAAAATTGTATTGTACAAGTTCACGCTTGCTAGATTTAGGGTAACAAGCTAACGTTAGCATAACTAACTTCAGCATGGTTGTAACGTAGTTGACTGTTTAATGCTGAACTAACAAACTCCTACTTTTGGTATGATTTCTCCCCCCAGTTTCACTAACAAAAACCACCAAAAAGGGTCTGGAATCCAAACAGAAGTTAATCGAGGATGTAAGTGTTTTCTTCTCTGCTGTCATCACATAGTAGCCTATGTCTGGCTAGCAAACGCTACCTCTGCCTGTGTACAATTCAGTTTAATTTTCTTCTCCAGTTAAGAAAATGTGTGGACACCTACAGAAACTTGTTCATATTCTCTGTGGCAAATATGAGAAATAACAAACTGAAAGACATCAGGACGGCATGGAAACACAGCAGGTATGGAGCTTTTGCTGCTCATTTCAAAGTCTAAATCCTATCATTTGTAACCAGTTAATCGCGTGCGTGCAGCGGAATTACTGTAAATGTCGCAGTGTCTATGTGCTTGATAAAACCATAAGCTTGAGGGATTAGAAGAGTTCACTGGGACAGACTGGTCACTCCTTGTCCTCCAATACCAAGAATCTCTTTGTAATAGACTGATAAGATGTAGCTCATTGCTGCGGGTACAGTTATTATAGTAATAACTATTAGGAATGGAATTGATTAAATGATACTGAACTTACCCATTTTATGTAGATCTTTTGTGCACATTGGCTTTCAAATGTTATTAAACTTGTTTAACGTAGTGTGAAGCAAGCTATAAAAGCTGCATCAGTTACCTGAAGAGGTGCTGTGCATCCAACACTTACTTACTTTTACAATTGGCTAAGTATGTGTATAAACTTGATGCCTGACGTTTTAGGTATTGGGACACGTTTTAAATTAGAATTTATTTTATTTATGTGGCAAAAGTGACACATTTGTCTCCACAGATTCTTTTTTGGCAAAAATAAAGTCATGATTGTTGCTTTGGGGAAAGGTCACACAGATGAATACAAAGATAATTTGCACAAGGTAAGCTGGACATACATCTGTAATAACCATCTGGTTAATCAAAACCAACTTAAATTCTTATTTCTGTGTTCAGGTCAGCAGGTATCTACGTGGAGAAGTGGGTGTGCTTTTCACAAATAAAACAAAGGATGAAGTGCAAGAGTAAGGAAGGTTTAGCTTAACTCATTCTCCAAATGCTGTTTGTATGCTCATCGTGTGTTGGACTTTTACCCACAGATATTTCAATCATTTCAAAGAAATGGACTATGCTCGTGCAGGCAACCAGGCACAGATGGACATAACTCTGGATGAGGGACCGCTTGAACAGTTTCCTCATTCAATGGAGCCTCAATTGAGGCAGTTGGGACTTCCCACTGCTTTGAAAAAAGGTAATGAGTTATAACTATAAAGAGCTGCAGTGTTTTAACGGTATAGAAGTGCAACTTGCTGCAATATCATGTTGAATGGTAAATCTTTGTGTTGCTAAGCTAATCAGTGTACATTCAACAACGTAGGGATAAGAAAATGCTTTGCTTAAACCGTAAATAACAAACCTCTTGATGTGATATCTACTCATCTGAATTTCAATTAATTTTAGTCTCTATTTGAATATAAACCATGAGTTTTTACCTTTTGACATGACAGGAGTGGTAACACTGCTGAAAGATCACAAAGTCTGTAAAGAAGGAGACGTGCTAACTCCCGAGCAGGCTCGGATTCTGGTGAGTTTATGTTTAAAGAAAGCAGATGTTTATAATTTTACTGAAATTTTCATGGTGGCGTCTGTTTTGTTTACAGAAACTCTTTGCCTTAGAAATGGCTGAATTTAAAGTACAGATCAAATGTATGTGGAACTCAGAAACAGGCGAGTTTGAGAACTTGGCTGTTGATGAAGAGCCGACGCAGGATAACGAAGACGAGGAAGAAGATGATGATGCAGAGTGAAACCTGTGTGTGTGCATCTTTTAAAGTCAGCTTTGCCAAACTTTCCACACCAATAGGACTTATCTGAACTAATCATCCTGATTCTTAAGGCAGTGCTTTCCACCAGTCTGGCTTCAAACTCTTCATCAGTGGGAAGAATCTTATAAATGTCAATGTTTTGATTTCACCTGTATGTGATCAAATATTTGTTTTAAAGCAAAGTGCTTTTCCAAATATAAACCATTTGTACTAAGCTGGCTCACATTTGATTTTAAAAAAAAATTGTTTTATAATTTGAGAAATAATACTTTTTAATACTTTTTAGGGCTGAACGATTTTGGAAAATAATCTAATTGCGATTTTTTTTTCCTTAATCTTGCAATAGCGATTTAATGTGCGATTTTTTTTCTAAGGTCCTCTTCTCATGTATTTTTTAACAAGTAATAAATTATC
>JBAMIG010000003.1:15557701-15571375 GCA_037177335.1 Kiunga ballochi
AGCTTTTGCGATTACAAAATCTCATTTTCTCTTATTGCGATATTATTGCAAATGCAATTTATTGTTCAGCCCTAATACTTTTACCATTTATACCATCTTATCCTAATTCTTTAGGAAGTCAAAAGGAGATAACTAATGAGACTGGGCTTAGCTTCTAAAATTATTTATCTGATTTACTTCAAATAGACAGGGACATGGATCATCTGAAGTACTTTGGACACTCATGCGCTACAAGGTCCCAGGCTTCCTTGAAGGCATCAACCACTCTCTGATCCAGAGGACCCTCCTCTGCAGCTGTGAGGTTCTGCTGAAGTTGGTCCATGTTAGACATGCCAATTATAACTCCATCACCAAGATCACCCTGGATACAATAGATTGAACATAAATACAGGAAAAGATGATAGTTTTGCTTCACCAAAGAAATAAAAATGCACCTTGTTACTGTAATACAAGTCAGGACTCATCTTCCAACTTTCAACATGCAGTTTTGTCAAGTTGTGACATCTAGTGGTACATATTGGGATTACACCTCTCATCTTTTATCCTTCCTGTGGCTGCATCAGTAAATGGCCAGCTATGTGGCTTAAAATACATGAAGCACTGAATCTGGTTCTGGATTTTATTCAGATTAAAAATTATTTACATGTCTGTGAATGACCAATTAATTTAAATCATGTTTGAACACCTGCAGGATGAGGACCTGATTCAGAGATCCCTGCTCTACAGGGTTTTATTTCTCTGTACTACAAAAAATGTTGATACATAAACACAAGTTACCTGATATAAACTGCACACTTTTAAGTTGCATAACTTTTGTTAGTACACAAGGAAAAGCAACTGGCCTGCAATAAGTTTTAAGATGGTAGAGGTCTTTTAAAACCATGCATGTGTTTATTAAACAACAAACAAATCCATTTCGGTGGGTACCTTAAGTTGGGAGTGGTGGTACATCCAGCGCATGGCAGCAGATGTCAGGGAGGGTTTCTCCGAGCCGTAAACAGTCTCTAAGGACTTAAGAACCAAATCTATTGCCTGGAAATGACTCTGTTTCCAGTATCTTACAGCAAAGAAAGAAACCATCGGTTACTTACAAAACATTAATAACAGAGACAAATTCAGGACTCTGAGGCTTTACCTGTCCCTGTATGCTGCTGCCCAGCTGTTGCCAAAGAATCGTCCTGCAGGCTGAGCGCCATCTTTGTCTTTGAAGTGGTACTTTCCTGTCAGAAGCCCACCTGGCAGGTGTGGAATCATGTCAGGTTTGTCAAGGATGTGCATGTTACTTACTGGTTTTATGATAAACAAATATAGAAATCTGCACAAATCTATGATGATATAATAGTGATAAATAGTAGTTAATGTTTAACACAGTCATCATTATTTAGTTTGATACTGAAAGAAATTGTGTTCCAGAAAGCTCACAGTCACTAATACTGTACCTGCTAAAGGATTGTATGCGTAGAATCTCATTCCATAGTACCTCAGACATGGTAACAACTCCGTTTCCACCTGTCTCGTAGTGGCATTATACATCCCCTGTGAGAAGATGTGAAAATGAGTTTTAATGTGAACAGTCAAACGTTATCACGCTGAAAGTAATTTAGGAATAGTTATCATTAACACCACACAATTACTACTTTGTTGGTAACACTTATGCACTAATGTTGATCTTTTCAGCATCATTTTATGGTAAAAGTGTCCATGTGTAAAGTCTTGATGTACCTAATCATTGCATATATTACAATGAAAACGTGTAAACATAAGGAAAACGGCTTTAAAACCTTACAATGTGGCATTCATGTTCTAATGGAAATACCTGATACACAGAAGGAACAATCCAGTTGTTATGTCTGCAGATGCACACGATTTCAGCCACCTCCCATGATGCATAGTTGGAGAGTCCAAACTCTTTAAATTTCCCCTAAATATAATATTTAGATACGAAGTTAGACTTTAATGTCATTATTTCCCTGCAGATCATACAAAGCTTTAACAAATTATTTAACAAAGTAGTTTTAGTCATCTCACAATGACTCCACTTGGGATTTTGAGAGCATGTAAGCGTTAACGCCAGCTCACCTCGTTGTGGAGTTCATTGCAGGCTCTCAGAGTGTCCTTGATGGGGTTTTGATGATCAGGCGCATGGAGATAGAAAAGGTCTACACAGTCAGTCTGCAGCCTCTGCAGGGAGGTTTCCAGCTGAGAGCGAATGCTCTCTGGCTTCAGCGTCTTCCCGTCCCAGGGGTTGGCTTTGGTAGCTATGCTTGCTGTGAAATCATTTAAATAGCCATCTTCATGTTTTGACATCATTTATTGCAGCTCAGACACTGAGGATGTAAACAACTGACTATTTCCTGAATTGTGGAGAGGAGAGGGACTGACTGCTGCTGTGGTCACTTATAATGTAAAGTGAAGGATGTAAAAATCTAATAACATACTCTCAGAAAAAAAACAACAATATGAGGCTTTTTCTCTTGTTACAGAGCAAAAGTGTAATTTAAACCAATGTGCAACTAAAAACAGCAATGAATACATCTTGACTGGGGATCTTGACACTTTGAGAGAAAACTTATATCAGTTGTGCACAAGTCCAGTCCTGGAGGGCTACACTGCTGCTGCTTTTAGATGCAATCCATCACAGCAGCATAAGAGGAGTGCATTTCCTCATGCACGTGTCATTCAACTCTGCAGAGGCATTTGATTCAGGTATGCTGGAGAAGGGAGAGTTGCAAGATGGTAGATCTTGGTGACCAGACCTGAGCCCTCCTGCAGCAACTCCAGACCTACATATTTAGTCATGATCCTCATCCCACAGAATCATGATCCATATCAATTATAACTTGTTGTAAAAGGCGGCTCTCTAGTCATTTCAGCTGTTTATCAAACATTTATTGCTATAAACAAACAGATTAAATAACCTACCAAACACAAATATCCTTTAAAGGAATGTCTGAGTGAAACATTCTTTAATTACAGTAAACTACCATAAAATAATTTCTTCTGTGATGTAATGAACTAAATTAACTTTATGGCAAAATCAATGCAATAGATTTTAAATACATTTACTGTACCTGTTTTAGGGAGTTTCATATCTCCAATAATAGTCTCTGACTTCCCATCGACGTACATGAAGGCTGTGTCCACCTGGTTGTGTCCCCTGTCCAGGAAAGCCTTCACCATCTCCTTGCTCTGCTCGGCGTCAGCTCGTCCCCCCAAAGCCATTGTTCCCAGTAAGGACACTGGCTGTTTAGCTTGGGACGACATGTTGAGCTTTGGCAAGTGTATGAGCACGTCTTTTACTGCGTGAGCTTGACGGAGTGTGCAGAGTCCTCCTGATATTACCCACAGCATGCTACCTTGCACCAACTAGCGTCTTGCAAAGGTCAAAGGTCGTATTTTTATTCGGATTTAGGGACCGTCGCAAAGTTACTCCACTGGCTTAAAACTGAAAAATGCACTGCTCAAGTTGAATCAAATTTTTAAAACCGATTTGTTCTTCAGACGGTACAAAGTTCATTTTTTTGTGACGACTTCCTGTTATTTTAGGCAGATACGCAAATATTTGTTTAGGTGTGTTGCATCACATTTGGTTTTTAATTTCCACTGCGTGTAGTTACACTCTGTGGCCACAAGAGGTCAGCAACTTACAACAAAAAAATGAAGGCTACTACAGTTGTTGTCTAAACCTTTTTAACATCAGATAATACAGAAAAATGTACTTGCATTTAACAGCTGCTATTCAAACACAAACACTACCTTTTTATTTATACTAAATGAATTTAAATGTAATTTTTTGTCATATTAAAACAGGAAAATTGCTGATGGAATAACAACGTTATATTAAAGTGAAACAGAAACGTAACAAATAAAAACATATATATACCTACTGTATATTATGATCAAGTACTATAAATACATAAAAACACATATTAACAAAACCCAAACACTCAAGAACATCAGTTTCTGTGAGTGTTTGGTTAAAAAAAATGGATTTCTGTGGGATTCATTGACTAGACTTGTATAGCAAATGTCTGTCCCTTCTGAAATAATTAGCTGATATTGATTATCTCAAAGTCACAATTGATAGTGTTCAGCCACAACCACGTAACTTCAAAGTCAGTTAAAATATTAGGCTGCTGTTTTCCACCTTCAGGTCTTGCCTGCATGGAAAGCTGCTTATTCTACAGTTATGTATTTAGTTTTTGCTCTTGTTCAGTTTCTTTATGATTATGTGGTTGCATTTGTTTTGTTTTTTTGTTTTCTTTTCTTTGAATTGTTTGAAAAATATTTTATACATAAAGTTTGATGTGATTTTAGGTAAAGCTTATAACTAGTTCAAAAGTATTTAGTTCTTCAGTAAAACAAATCATCACATTAGTGACTCCTGTGTTTTAAGAGCATCTGCTATAATTTACAACCTGTAGGTTTGATCACCAGTTTGATGAATATTCTTGTCTTCATGTATGTGTAAAGGAGCATTGTTTTACTTTGAAAGAAGGTGATAAAATTGGAAATGCCTTCTTGGATTTCATCTACTTTTATTGCACATGAACTTTTACCTGACATAAACTGACCTTACAATGGGTTCATTCATTTCCATCATCTTGAGTCATTATGAGATGTTATTCTGTTGGGACCTCAAAAATGAACACAAACAAATTCATCTGATTATAGTTTAATGAACTCGGGTTGGTGCAGAAAAATCCCACAAACGGGTTGAATGTCTGAGATGAACTCTGATATGTCTCAGAGCTAATAAAAACAACGTGCAGTGAAGCTGGTAGCCTGCACGGACCGTATACTGACCCGGGAACTCTTTCGGGTCATGAACACACATGAGGGTAATGAAAGCTTTGTTTAGGGAGCAGCAGCGGTCACTTCTGGCTCCTGACCTTTTGACTGCCCCATCAGCTGTTTTTCCCCTGCAGAGTGACCACTGGCAGCTTCAGACACTCCCCCTTCCCAAACTCCACATATCCTCAATTCGTATCATTCAGTTTAATACTCACTCACTGGCATATACTGTAGCCTAAATCCCCCTCGTGCAAACGGTCCCTTATACGTGCGCAACGCGCTGGGTTGGATTTATGCGCGCAATCCGCACAGCTGTATAAATATTCATTAAGTAAAGTATCTCATGCTGGAAACATCTCCACATGCTTCAATAGCATTGAAGTCACAACAGAGCTTTTTAGGTCTGGGAGAGGAAAACTTCCCGCTTCTCTTTCCCTGTGTGCGCACTTTGCCGGTGTCTGCAGGGCGTCTTTCAGACTTTCAGAGGCTGTTGGATCATAATAGATGGCTCTCTTTACTCCCCTCCTCTCGCACCCACCCCAAACTCTCTGCCATCATTACCAAGTCAATGATGAAGACAGAAAGCACGCAGTCATCCTCCTCGAGCAGTTGCCCCTCACTCCAACATCTGCACCGGCGAGTCGTAGGTGAGCAGCGCGTTTTTGGTCGCTGTCGCGCGCCTGGCGGGCTGTAAGGAGAGCGACATGCGTGGGATGGCTGTGTCTTCTTTGGACAGCTTACGTCACTTTCAAGCTGAAGATTATTTACGATTTAAAATGTTATCAAGTTCTTTTTTCTCTTTTTGAAGTATCTTCTGGCGCTTTTTCCAGTGAGATGCGCTGCTGATTGCGCCCGAGTCTTTATATTTATGAGATTTAGTTGATCTGTGAAGATAAATATGGAAAACGTGTTTTTTTCCTTTTTCCTTATATTAATTAAAGAGGCGTTCACTTACAACAATCTTCAATCCAACATGTAAGTATGATGTTTATTGACTGTTTTCTTTAAAGCTTAAGGATTCACCTGTTCATCCATAATATTATGTCCAAACTACTGCACTCTCTCATCATATCGTGTTTAATGTTTGCTCAATTTCTCTGTGATTTTCATGATTATGTAGCAACAGCATTGGAAGGCTCTATATACAATTTCCAGCTCTGTCAGAAGCGGTTTGTTTTAAGCTTCTTAGCTAAAAAGTCAGCCAGTCATAACATGTATTTTAAACCTCACAATAATAAACAAGGGGTAAGAAGATATCCCTTAACAATTAGGTCTTTCATCATGTAATTACATGTACATCTGGAGGTGATAGTGATTACTATTGTTTATGAGATGAGCAGCTAGATGTTGTCCGGATTCCTGCTGATTTCCACATGCCGAGCCTTCCTGCCTCTCTTTGGAGAGTCTCCAAAAAAGTACATTTTCAAAGATCGTGTTGCATTTTTCTCCCCTGACTGGACTCCAGTGCAGGGAATGCTGCAGACAGCTGTGATGGTAAACCCAGACAGGCTGTACAAGGAGACTTAACATCAGATTAGAGGGCCCAACACGTTTTACCTGAGGGTGATGTTACCAGTCTTCTCTTTCTGTAGATGCTCAGCCTCATACAAGTAAAAACATGCATGTTATGAAATTTCTGGCATTTAAATAATATTTATTTAGTAGATTTTTTTAAAAAAAGTTTGTTTAATTACACTTTTACAGACTTTGTTTTTGTTGTGAATCTGGCTCGCATCCTTTCTGTACGTGCTGAAACTTAATTACATTTTTAGAAGGATTTTCTTTTTTGGAGCCTTTCGCTCAGGAGGAACAACAGTTGTTTTTCAACTGGAAGGTTGTGAGATCAATTCCTGGCTATATGCCAAAGTGCCCTCGGGCATTAATTGCCAAGTTGTCCCAGATGTGCCCATCAGGGTGTGAGTGTGTATGTGTGAATTTCCTGACTAGTGTAAAGTGCTTTGAGTGGTCAACATGTCTGGAAAAGTGCTATATAAGTACAAGTCTATTTACCATTAACAGGAAATCTAAGGTGAAGTGCAGGTCCTGTGTTGTGTGAGCAATCTAAAAAGGAATTCCCCTTAAGTCCTTAGAAAAAAACAAAGCCAAACCCCGACTTTACGCAGGTAATGCTCTAACAGGCATGATATTGTTGACAAATGGAAAACAGCTAACACAAGTTTTGTCCATTTATCTTGATACCTCCATAAATTGCCCGCTGTCACCGGTACTTCTGTAAAAACACAGCGGCACATTTTGACGTGTTAAGTATTTTAACCGGTGTTTGTGTTCCAGGCCCAACGTGTGTGCAGAGAGGGAGGTGACGCTGGTCGCCCAGAGGCAGCCGTGTGTGCAAGCCTTCACACGCATGGTTAAAGTGTGGAAGCAAGGCTGTGTGGGCCAGTCGTGGTGCATGGGATATGAGAGGAGGTGAGTAATACACACCATTTATAGTCTGGATGCTCCTCCCTTCCTGGACTTAAAGCCTCTGAGTCTCCTCTACAACAAACACTCTCAACTTCACCTGTAGGGGATGCAGTGCTTAGATGAATAAACTCTGATGAGAGGAAATATTTATTTTGGGGATTTTCTTTCCCTCCCGAAAGCTCAGTGACTCATATCCATCTGAAAAGTACTGATCCTTCATTGAACTTATCTCCAAACAGGATGAGACCCACCTATCTGATCCCCTTCTTCCTCTTTTCCACAACTTTTAACCTGTAGTTGGGTTGAGCCCACCTCTCTAGTAGTGGTACAAGCCGTCTAAAACACAGTGATCTCTAGCCAACATTCCTTCGAAGGGCAATCTTCATGCAAACTTTTTTTTCCCGCTTCTCAGAGAATGTTGCTTGAGCTCCTCAGCGTGCTGCTCACGCTCCATTTCTTCACATTATTTACTGTGTCACAAAGTCAAAAGACTGCTTTGATGGCAGCCAGGGCCACAATTACTTGCTGTAAACTGAATGTGTTTCCACGGTGTGTAATGAGTTCAGAGCAATGAGAGGGGTCTCAAAATACAGGGAAAAAGTTCCTGCCAGTGTTACCCTTTTACATCTTAAAAGCCTGGGAAAATTAGCTTAACTTCTAGTTCATCTACATCAAAGTCTTTAAGCTGTTTGATCAGGTGCCATAAGAAACAATAGAGATTACTGTTATAAATAGCAATAATTTCTTAAACGTGACTGTCTGTCATACACTGCTGTTTAAAATATAACTGCATGTGCTCTGATGAAAAAGATTTTAAATATATGTGTGTCGATTTAACAGGACGGCATACTACACAGCATACCGACAAGTGTATAAACAGGATTATCAGACTGTGCATAAATGCTGCCCCGGATGGTCTCAACTAAACGGAGAGGCTGGCTGTTTGTATCGTAAGTATCTTCAGTTTCATATTTTTATCCTTTGTGTTTAAATAAATGATGTTTTATTTGATTCTGTCCTCATGTAAGTTTGTATCATTTCATGATATTTCAAACCTTTTTTTTTTTTACTCAGTAGGAAAATGGTTGTCAAACTTTTTGTTCATTGAGATTTCTGAATGAAAATGTTTCAGAGAAAGGTCTTAAAGGGTCAAGAGTCACTTTGCCCATCCAGACCCCCAAACGGAGGTGTGGGGGTCAGGTGTGGATGCTGGGAAAAATCCTGACACAGTGAACATAATAATCTCTTTTCCTCCGGTTAGATTTATATTGTGTGTATGTTTACATTTTGAAAAACACTCACTTGATGTGTTGACAGAGCTCTTTAGTGCTCTTCCTGGTGGTCAGTTACTGCTTGGTTGAATCTGTCCTTATGGCCGAGGTGTTAAATCTTTATCTATGTCGTTATGCTATTTTCTCAAAGAGGATTATATAATGAGTGGGAAAATTGCCCCAAATCAGTCACAATTACTGCCTTCCAAGCAGTGCCAGCTCACGCTGGAAACATCACCTGCTGATCAGCAGAAGAACTAAGGCAAAAAAAAAAGTTTTCCCCACCACCTCCATGTATGGAGAAGAAGATCTGTTGGTCACACTGGAGCTGCCATGAGCGCATCTCTTTATGGATAAGCTTAGCTTCACACCACTGAGACCAAGAAGCCTTCTTTGATGGGATTTCACAGCCAGTGATCCAGATCGCACAGCCTGCATACCGAGGAACGACCCGATGCAAAGGCTTTTCTGGAAGCAGTCGGTTCCTTGTCTGATTATAAGTTGCTACTTTCTGGTCCTGCTCCCTTGTCTATAACTGATTTACATGCTTAACATGATATTGTGTTGTTTTCTCTCTCTCTCTCTCTCTCTCTGTGTGTGTGTGTGTGTGTTTGTGAAATGCTAAAGCTGTTTCCTAATGTAATCAGAGCATTCTCATGTGAAGAAGCAGGGATCAGATGATGGACAAACACAAGGAACTGTTTAAAATCATAATACTACCATCTAAAACAACCCAACAGCACTTTTGCTTTTAAAAGTGGCTGAAACGTGTTGTTCTGTGGTCCATGTTTGGAGTAAATGTTACACTCAAAACAAAATACCTTAAAGAGACATTCCTCAGTGGTGCTCATTGCGGCACTTCAGTTATCTGTGTGGCGTGACAATGGCCGCTCTCTTCAACAAGAACTGCTTTTATTTCTGTCACCATAGACATGGCAGGGTTTTGAGATGGGGCAAACTTATCACCCCTTTCTCTGAGCCATTGAACCTGGATAAAAGAAAGCCCACAGTCCAGTCCTCCCACTGCTACACACTTTGCCATTTGCTATCTTCACTGTACCTCAGTCAGCACAATGCAATCTGTGTGGCTGTTTTCAACAAGACCTAAAAGGGAAGGTTTGCTGTCTAAAACGTACAGCTTTTGGAAATCACGTGAAAACTGCCCCCCAACTGGATGGAAGATGGAAATGCTTTGTGTTGAGATAGTGATTTAGTGTCTGGTACTTTGAGGTTTCTTTATGTGTCCTATTGGCTTTCATTCCTCTGTGTGTCCCCTAAATAAAGTCTTTGTAAGGTAATTAGTCCAATGACCCTCTAGTTAGCTGAGTATGAGGATGTAATGACATGTTGGAGCTACTATTTTGGTGTTTTGCTGGTCAACCCTTCATCAGCTTTACTCGTGTATCATTTGCCTTTGTTTCTGTTTTTCCATTAAATGTTTAAGTTATGCAACATTGCCATCTTTGGTTGTTGTGAGCTGTAATATTCTTTGCCAAGCATAATTAGTTGCATATTTTGAGGACAGATGTCCTGCAACTCACGAAATGTTTGCTCAATTTTTCACTGTGCTTTGTTCAACCCACTCCTTGTTTTCATATTTATTTTTATGTTAGTGATGTTCAATTATAAAGATAATTGAGATTCACACATAGGATGGAGTTTTTATTTTTCCTTTTACACAATTCTGCAAATGTTCAAAAACTTTCCAACCTCATCTTCTGATTCTCTTCATTGTGACATAAGCCAGGTAGAGTGTTGTGTTAAAAAGTATTATAGAGTCTTTGTTTGTTTAAAATGACTTTCATTTGCTCAATCGCTATCTGGTTTGACTACATACAAGGGCTTTTGACTTTGTAATGGGGCCTTCCTTCACTTAAGTATTTTGAGGACTTCTCCATCAGTGGGTTAGGCTTTTTTTCTTAACAAGCAGCCAATGGATGGGTGAGGATGCCCAGTGGGAGCTGGGAATGGAAACAAGCAGTTATTCTGACTGAATGCAACAATTAGCTTTGTGACGGGAGCTGAGGCGCAGGCACAATGACTTCTCCAGTTTGTCTTCCTCGTTAGCCACTGAATAGGAACTGGCCTCCTTTTGTGATGGGACTGGCAAAGGTAGCTACATGTGACTTAGGCCCAGTGGTCAGAAAGGAGGAAATGGTCCTCTGCCTATCCATGGGTGGCCTTTAGTTTGTTTGTATTGTGGAATAAAGGAAAGACCACGGCAGTGATGCATATCTGAGCATAAATAGACACAAACTCGGACTCATACAGAGAAGCAGACTGGAAACAGCCAAGACATTAAATGGTTCGTTATACAGCAAAACAGTGGTGTGGTTTATATTGTTTAGTAGATTCTGTAGCTACCCTAACATTGTGTTTTAAGGAGTAATGTGCAGGATAATATTTTAAAGCAAATTTTTGCCAAAATATGTTTTTTAAAGTGTGTTTTTTAAAAGTTTGCAGAAATCCTCTCAAATATGAAGCTAAGAAAGCTTGAAGTTGGCTTGAAACTGCTCTTGTAAGCAAGAAGAACCCGTCACCAGAGAATTTGATTGTTTTATATTCAATCGAGTCTGCATCGGGTGAGAAAATATTGATTCTTTAGATAAGAAGTACATCCCAGACCTTAAGTATTGCATGAATCTGACAAGACAAAATGGAAAGCATATAGATAAGCAGAGAAAAGTGATTTCTTCTGGACTTAATAGCCTGAAAAGTACATGCAAACTCAGGTAAATGCTCAAAAGGTTGTCAAGCAAATGTCTGTGCATTGATTCTTATGTTAAAATGATCAAGGAGTATGATGAAAAGTAGCCATAACGTTAGGCTCCTGCAGACTAAAAGCTTTTTTAGCTTAACTCTATTGTGCTGTTTTATTCAACCAATCAATGTCTTGCACAAATGGTATGCAAAGTCTTTCAAAGAAACCTGTCAGAGGTGTCCTGCTATAGCTCCCTTTGGTTTCAGAAAAACCGCTTTGAAATGACACATTCCTCTGTGGAGCAAAACAAGATTTGTTGCCCCAAAATACAGTACTTGGTTCTGCACGTAGCAATTATGGCACCGAGCTGAGCCCTGAGTGCGGCCCTTTTTGTCTGTGAAGTACCCTAAACGTGGTCTCCCTGTGGGTCGCATTCTGGGGGTTAAACACACCAACAGAGCCTAAACAAACAAAGGGTCACCTCTGTGCTGATGTGGTCATCCCCTTCAGAAGCTGTAAGGGTGACACCGGCTGCTCTGTTTTCAGGTTGTCTGTGTGAGCCTCTGACCCCTGCTCTGTCGCTCTCTCTGTTTTTTTGTGGAAGCTGCTAATCCTCTCAGAGAAGGTGTCTTTGTAACAGAGCGGAGGCATTCACAGCAACAGATGAGACTGGGTTTTATGCCACGCTGCATGCCACATCACGGATTTATTTCATTGAAGATTAAGCAGCGTAAGGGGCTGGAGTAGGAGGAGGAGGGGGGGGGGGTGCCCTGGTTCACTGCCAGCAGTCTTGTGTGTCTTATATCTGAGAGGGGAACATACATTCCCCTTGTTGTCACTTAGTCAGGCTACCCTGAAGTGACTCTTGAGAGACATCTGACCTTTTTCTGTGTCGCTGCTGAATTTGTTAATTTAAAGAGGAATGTCTTGTTAATTTGATCTCTGACAACATTATTGCACTAAAATATTTGGATCCAGTTGAAAATGACAGTTTTTGTTTCCTGCTTACCTGTCACTATATTAAAATGCCTTCTTACTATGTAATCATAGAAGTAGGATGGATATGTTACTGTTTCATGACTTTTTAGCTACACAATCCTAATGAACAGGAAGCAGTGAGCGGTTGCTTAGCAGTAGTGACACAGGTTAAAATGAAAGTTTACTAATGTAATGCTTGGAAGGCAGTAAGGAAGAGACAGGGTCTAAGACAGTGTTTTTTTGGTTGTGTATATTTATGTGTATGCATGTCTCTGGATGGTCTAACTGTTAGGCAGGTGTCAGAGGCTGGGGCCAGATGACAGGCGGGTGTTTAGGCTCAGCACTGATCTCCATAGAGCTGTCTGAATTAGCTGACAGACATGCATGAAATTGCTCTGGCTCATCTGTAATTATTAGAGTAGTCCTCTCTTTGCATGCATCTCTTTTGTGTGAAGATGCAGTGTGATTTCATACGGCACAGCTGACATGGCACAGCTTAAGTCTGATGATGGATATCCTTAAGCCGTCTTATATGTGACACTGTGAAGAATCCTCTCATATCCTAAACTGATCAGCTGTCTGTTCTTAATTACACATCCGTTGAAACAGTCTGGGAATATAAGCCGGGGCTTCATCGAATTCTTGTTTTTATTAATGGCAAATTATTCAGAAATGAGTTGGTTCAATGCATTCTGTGGGGTAAAATTACTAAAATGCTTGGATCACAATTTTCCAGAATATGGAATAAAAAAAAGAAGGAGATCATAAATATTTGTTTTAGTTTCAGCCCCAACGGGGAGATTGGTGAAAATGGCTGAGTGATTGTTTTTGCATGCTGACTGGCAGCTCTTTCCAGTGAATCATTTCAACAGCCAATAAAAAGACTGAGATAATGAATTTACCTGACACAGAGGTGAATGTGTATTTAGGGGCAAGGAAAAAATGTGTAGCTCTTGAACACACATCCAATCATTCATGTTCGATACATGCTTGCTCCAATCTGGGATTACAGGGGGACCAGAGACTTCCCAGCGGGTGAGAGCTAAAAGACACCCTGGACATGTTACCAGTCCCTCACACAGCCCAATAAAGGGATAAATGGGATTTAAAACCTTCCACACACACTCCTATGATGAATTTCAAACCAATGGATGACCATGATGCCTGTTTTGGGAGTACCTGGTGAGAGACTATTCATGTGCATGGAAAGCATAAAAAATTCAACACATAAAGGCTCCAGCAGAGGTGAATAATCAGGAGCTTCTGGCTGAGGCATCAATGCACAGATTCCTAATTTTTCCATTCATGTAGCCAATCAGTGCATTCATCATGCAGCGTTAAACACAGTCATACAGTCACAATTAGTGGAACCATTCAGCTTAAAAAGGTTTAAGATTATTTAATTATGTATTCATTTACATAATACATCCCCTGAGCCGCCACCTTACCGTGGTGGAGGAGTTTGTGTGTTCCGATGATCCCAGCAGCTATGTTGTCGGGGGCTTT
>JBAMIG010000003.1:15580833-15599584 GCA_037177335.1 Kiunga ballochi
ATAGAGAGAGAGAGAGAGAGAGAGAGAGAGCGAGAGAGAGATCTTTATCTATATCAAAGCTTTTTATTTTATTAAAAAAAATGCTTTTACTCTGCATTGAAGATTGTAGGGAACAGAGATGTCAAAGGTCAAGTTTCCCTCTTTAGTGCAGGCTGAATTTCCATGCAGGAGTCACTGGCAATAAAAAACAGGAATGCCACACAGCATCCCACCAGATTTGAAAATGTAGGGTATCTGTTTGTTGTCTTTTCTCATCTAGCTGTTTGGAGACGGTGATGGGAGAAAGCAGCAACACAGATGGTATCTGCCATGTATGAGGATGAAGGTTCACACAGGTCATGTTGTAAAAGAGAACATGCAGTGGTAAACCACTTTCAAGCGTACGTCTTACTCGGATTAAGAAAGAATCCTGTAAATTATATAATTTATATGTGTTCTGTTCCCTTTTTATTTGTGACCAATGATAAAAATCTTTTTGGGTGGCTGGCTTTCAGATCTTCCACTTTATAAAAAGTAAATCCTGAATTTTATTCCCATTAAATGGTTTATACATGAGATGAAGGGAAACATTTGTGGAATCTCTTTCCCGAGTTAGCTAAGCACTTAAGCACTGAGTTCCATAAATTGTTTTGTTGCTGGTTCACTTTTAATGCCCTGCTGTTTGATGAGAATGACCCTATGTTAGCAGTTTTAGGAGCTACTGCGATTTGATAAACGCATAGTAGAAGAAGAGAGTGGAAAAACCCTTCAAACATTTTTGACACTGCAAAATTATTTTGAGTTTAGAAGGTTGCTTTGAATGGGAAAATAACAAGGTAACATTCCCTCTTTTCTTTTTCTGTTTTTCTTAACTTGACTGTGTATCTGAACTGAGAACAGCAGGTTGGATTGAAATATGGGTGAGGAACAGTGACCCATAACTGTCCTGAATATCTTTCATTTCGGTCAATGCAAGCATGAAGGGTTGAAAAGGCACGAGTTCATGAAGGCGAGATGCCCAGCTGCAGCCGTTTGTCATTCATGACAGTTGGGCCCGTTCTTTAGCGAGAGGTCAAATGGTTTTTCACGGTGGTGGACTTTTTACCACCGCATTTGTTTCATTTGCTCATCAAGCTTATAAAAAGATAATGGCTGATAATGGCACTGTAAAATCAGAAGCGGTCCGACTCCCTTTCAGCTTTCCCATTTTCTGTGTGATGGCTTTACCAGGCTTCCGCTGAAGCGTTTGAACACGTTGAAGTCTGTTTTTTCACTTTACTGTATAAATAAATACATTTTAGGCTCCACAATCTTAAAAATACAAACAAAAGATGAAAATGTGGTCATGAATTCTCTTTTAGGAATAACACTATATAGAGACATAATGATGCTGTTTTTTCTTTCACGGTAGAGTTATTTTTAAACCTTTATTCACAAATCAAAGTTTAAATGGTCCATTTAGTCACTGGCATGTTTACCTTTTTCATCTGGAGGTTGAATCCTGTCCTTTGATTAATGCTAGCAGCTAGCATAACGAGACTGATAGCTTAAATGAGTGCAGCTGAAGCTGTTAGCTGATACTTTCTCAGGCATTCTTCATCTCTTTCTTTTGAACTTCTTTTGGTTTAGTTTCTTTATATCTTTACAAAAGTAGGTGCAACTTTTTGTTTATGTATTCCTTCTTTGAGACAAATATACAGACCTCTTCAGTGACTGAAATAGAGCAGCATCGTGTCTGTGATGTTAGAAGAGGTGTCTCAAATTAAAGGGAATGTGCTGCAGTCAAGGGGAAGGGGACATCCTTGCCCATCTATCTGCCACTAGGATGCAAGGCATCCTAATTTCTCATAATTGTGCCGAGTCTGGGCTTCCACCATCTCATTAGGCTCTTTACAACATTCCTGATGAAAGGTCACTGGTCACAGTGGGGGAAAGAGCATAGAGTCTGTTTAAATCGGAAGTGACAGAAGTTTGCAAAATACAGATGTGGTAGTAATCACCATGGACTGATCCTTCCATCAGCTGGTGTTTCCGCGAGCCTCCTGGATTTTTCTGAAATTGAAATTTCCTTATCTTCCTCTGTTTTTGGCTTCAATGTTTTTCCAATCGAATAATATTTGTCATTTCTGTTCACCCCATATCTCTGTAGTCCCACTGTTGTATGTACGAAAACGCACGCTAATTTAAAAGTAATTAAGTAAGGCGAGGTCAGTGGCCTTTCACAGGAAGCTTTCATGAAATCTGAATTATACTTTAAATCTTGTTAATCATCGGGCTCTGATTTATTTCTTCAGTCGAGGCTGATTTACTAGCATTCCTGCTTTATACTCACATTAAATGTAGTCTGGTAAAATAAACAACACAGAGGCCATTAGTAGCTGATAGGTATGTAGATAAACTTGAAAAAGCCTCCCGCTTTGTGAGAACTACTCAGCTGTTTTGTTTGCAGATATCCTCTTAATGAACACATGCGGTGTCATTCATAAGTTTGGACACACTTTCTGTTGAATTCAATGGATAAATGTGTCCAAACTTTTAACTGGTTGTATGCATGAATGTGGTCATGTTCATATGTTCAACACCTAGTTTGATGATCCATCCATCCATCCATCCATCCATCCATCCATCCATCCATCCATCCATCCATCCATCCATTTTCTGCTGCATATTCCCTAACGTGGTCGCTGGGGCTGGAACCAATACCAGCTGTCAACACCCTAAACCAGTCCATCACAGGGCAAACACAGAGAGACACCAGTTTGATCAGCTGATCAAATATCAATGTCTAATGATTTTAAAATCAATATTAGCAGTAATCATATCAGCATATCTCACTGCTAAATGTAATTAACATAACAAAAAAAATTTCATAAAGGTTTTGTTAATACTTTGTGGAAACTTGACCTTTGTCCTAACTTTGAACTTTGATCTCCTTATATAGATAGACAGAAGTTCCTACCATGTATGACTTTCTACCTACCGTTTCCATGAAAACATAGAAAGACATATGTAAAGCTTGTTTTAGTGTTGGGAAAACATCTTGCTTAAAGTCATTCTCTTGCCACATTATGAAAATACAGCTCATTGCTTGTGGCTGCACGTATCCTGTGGCTGTTCTTGCTTTGAAAAACTGCAAAATCATTTTAAAGTCACACTTAAACACATGAAGCAATAATCAGAGCTATCCTCTCATTTTCATGTATTTGCCACCAAGATAAAAGGCTCCCGATGACATTTTCTCCACTCAGGTCCTCTGCATACCTGTGTCATACTTTTCATGAATGCAGCGGAGAGGGAGACAGGGTGGAATTACAACAAGTAATTTCTGGATTCCTGCAGTTCTCCATGTGCTGTCCCAGGCGTTCAAAACTCCTGGGTCAAAGCTGGAAAAGACAGGTCCCTGCAGGAGGCGCACAGATAGAGCACATGTTAAGGGTCAGGGAGGTCAAATGCCCGAGGTCCACAAGGTATTTGTTCCTCTTGTTCATTTGAGAAGGTCATAAAAATCTTGTCCTGGAGACATGAGTAGGCTCATGCTGCTTGCATACACTATATAAAACTGTGACTGTAAAATAGAACGACGGGAGTTACAGGCTAAATTTATTACTTGTTTAGTTTCTATTGAATATTTTGTCAAATAGGGGGACAGGTCACTGCTATGTGCTGCTCACATCACTCAGATTCCTACTTTGGCATGAATGGTTATTTCTGATCTTTATAACTCCCCAGTAGGATTTCAGTTATTTATATTTATTGATAATTACTCTTAACAAAAATATGTACAGCAGAAGACATAGCTGGCTTTAAGAATAGACACGTGTGCACATGAAACTTTCAAGCTTGGGATGCAGTGCAGTGAAATGGATCATCCAAACAGGGATTAGAGGAGTTTAGGAGTCAGCAGAGCAGAATGTTGATTAAACCATTATAAACACTGGTTTTTACTGTCTGTTATCCCTAAGAATGACACTGTGGTAAAAGATGCTAAAATAGTACAAGTGGAAGTTGTGCTGAATGAACTGCTACCATGTGAGTTAATTGATAACTAAACCCCAAAGTCACGCTGAGTTGTGTTGTATTTGCTTTTCTGTTAATACTTCAAGCAAAATGAGGAGGTGAAGGAAAACAAAAAATGTGTTTTCATAGAAAACTTTTCCATTCATAGGTATTTTCTCATAAGGAATGTTTATAAAAAGGAAAAAAGAAAATCAAACTTTACTTGAATGATTGCTAATGTCAAGAAATCAAAAGCAATATTTTGTTAAATAAAGGATTTCTGTTTTATATGAATAGTCTGTTTGGAAGAACTTAAGAAAACAGAGTAAAAGCATGTAAAATGCTCCCGCTGTCAGATTATAATGATAAAATATTTCAGATGATTCAGCATCTTGTGATCAGAGTTATTGCAGTAAATTTCTTAATCATCTCCATTGTCTTTTATCTTCCTGTTGAGGAAACCCGACTGAAATTTGGCAGTTTTTTTTTCCAGTGAGGTGCTCCTTATGATGGCATCACTGAGCTTTCAGTCAATAAAAGTCAATCCAATTATGACTTTTATCTTTTCTCAGCAGTGCCCATGTCCGGTCTCTGAGATCTATTAACATGCATCATATCTACTAACCTGCATTATTCTTCAACACTTCTGAATTAAATGAATCTGTTAATAAATATGCAAACATCTATCTTTATGCAAAGAGCCCAAATGTCAGAGAATATACATTAAAAAAATCTATTTATGTTAATCATTTTTTCATTAAAGAGACACTTATAACTTTTCTGCTTTCTGGAAGTCAAACAACTGCTTACATTTCATTTAGCAACTCAGCTGCCATGTTGTTCACAATTACAGGCCAACAAGAGGAAACTCTTGCTCAAAATGGGCACTGAAACGCACGGAATAAGAGTGGAAATTACAAGTTCCAGCACACATAGCTCTCACATATAAGTGAGTGTGGTAAACCAAAGTAAAAAATGCTTCGCCAGAGCAGGAACTTTGACAAGTGTGGTCTGCTTTGATGGAGAATTATTATCTTGTGGCAGCTGTGTTTTGGTCACACAATAAATAGGAGTGCAGCAAAAATCACATCATGTCAACTTCATGAATAATTCCCAGCACATCTGGGCTGTTATTGAGGAAGTAGAGCATTAACAGCAGGGGGCAATGTTGAACTTGAGCTGAGGCATTCCAGCCAAAATGCAAGCAGCTTGACTATTTTTATATTAAACAAACTCCTTCCAATTTGTTAGCTCTTTGCGGTTTTAGTTTTGTTATTGCATTGATGGACTTTGTGTCCATATGGTCCTATCTCATTTAAAGATGTGCCTCGACTGAGATTTTGCACTATATTCCTATTAGATTCTGAAGTTGTTGTAACATAATACTAAAAACGTATTATTACATTTTTTAACATACTTAAAACAAACAAAATAATGTCACATACTTATAAATGTATACTTGTTACGTGCCTGCTTTTCATTCTGTTTTATTTGCATGTAATCTATCTTTCAAAATCTTACATTTCATGAAGATATCAGTCAGTCAAACAAATATTAAACAGAAACCTTAGTACTTAAGTGCTTCCACAGTGGAGACGCTCATAGCTGAACTGCTAAGGAAATACTTATAGAAATTATTTGGAAAGTCTTATGTGGTTTCTCATGAAATCTGACTCCATTTGAAATCCACTCAAAGTGACAGAATTCATAAGATGACTTTTTAAAATCATTCTGAGTTTTGAGAGGGAGTATGTTGCACTAGTCCAGGCAGGTTTGCTGTATGTCAGATTTGTAAAACAACGTGTACTTTACATTTTTACGAACCAGTCCCGCTGGAGGTCAAAGGTCAGGACAGGTATTCTGTGGAAATGTGTGTGTAAGTATATTGTCAGTTCCAAGTTCATAGATGGTTAGTTTGTCATTGGACAGCATGTAATAGATCACGTTTCCTTATTTGTCACATGTGCAGAGCGATCTCCTGAATGAAACCTCTTATTCAGCAATGTTTCAAACAGGCAGTCGCCACCTTTACAGCACCTGGTAAATGAAAGCAGCTGTGAGGATCGCAGGGAATGCAAGCTGGAAGTGAATGTTAGAAAAGCATGTTGCTTCACCAGCAGATGTCTCATCAGGGCTTAAAAAGAATACTGGCTAGTGCTGTGTGCACTGTTCCTGCTCATAATCCTTGAACGAAGACTGCAATTTTCCAGCCCATGACCCCCCTGAGATAATATCAGAGGTCTGACAGTTTTCTTTGGCCCAGAAAGCCTCTCATGGTCTGTTGAGATGTTAGCCTCATCCTCCAGGGAGCAGCAGTGGTCATCCTTATCGGAGGAAGTCACACAATACAGCTGAGGAATGTAAACCCAAAGCTCAGCTGCAGCTGAACTCGCAGAAACAATTAAAAGTTTGGTAAAGATTTCATTCTTTTACTCGGGAACAGAGTTTCCACAGTAAAGATATGCATCCTTTTGCCAAATTATGCAGTTTGTTTCAGATGTCACAGCATAGCAGCATAATTTGGCTATTGAGTATGTTGTCTTTACAGAACAATGAATTCCCTTTATTTAGTACATAGGACATTTAGAAAACTCCTTAAGACATTGTTCTAGTCACACTAATGGCCTTTGAGGTTCTGATCATTTAACTGTTTTATGATATAATTTATCAATCATTTAGGCAGGAGGCCAGGTACACCCTGGAGAGGTCACCAGTCCATAGCAGGGCCAACACATAGAGACAGACAACCATCCACACTGGGAGATTATGGAAAATTTAGAACAACCTATTAACCCAGCATACATTTCTTTGGACATTGGTAGTACCCGTAGTGAACCCCCGCTAACACGGGGAGAACATGCTAACTGCACACAGAAAGGCAGCTGGATCTTCCCACCAGCCGAGGCGGGAACAAGCAGCATTCTTGCTGTGAGGCCACAGTGCTAACCAGCCACTGTGCAGCTCTACTTGGTTTTATTAGCAGATATTGAATAGAAATAAGAACAGGAAAGCAAGAAAATCCTCCATCTTCTTTAAAAAGGTATTTAAGTTGTCAAAGTAAGAGGTTGTGATACATAAATACCTTTTACTAGGCCTATATACTTAGCTTATTCCAGTTGAGGGGCACAAGTGTACACCAAAAAAACAACAATGGAATCAGTGTATGATGTCTAACTATATGTGTTTATAAAAAGGGCTTCTCTGCTTTATGGATGAGTCGATTCTGAGATGCTTCAAATGACCTGTTGATTCTTTGTATTGCCAGGTAGATCTATAATTTACATAATATCTAAAAATAATCCAGATAGTCTCATGTGACTCCCCCAGCATTGGTTTAACCTTGAGCATTACCCTTTGACTCTTACAAAGGACATAAATTAGACTGCAGACAGACTGCAATGCTCAAGGCAGGCATCTGACCTCCTTTTGGTTACCCCCCTTCTCTCTCTCTCTCTCTCTCTCTCTCTTTCTCTCCCTCTCATGGTGATTTAATGTCCATGGGAAGGAGCAAGTAGGTTACAAGTCTTGTTTCACACCCTTAGATTTGTCTGGTCACACTACTAGCCGTTCAGATTGATGCGTTGGTGAGAGGGATATATGGGCTTAAAAATGGGAACGTGAAGATATAGCCTCTGTGGTTCCACCAGACTTACTTCAGGGGTCATCGGGTTTAATTCCAAGAGGAGTTTCTGCTTTTGGATGAGATATTTATTTATTTCATTGAGAAAGTTTTCAGCAGTTTTACATGTTTTTAATATGCTCCTAACAAGGTGGCTTTCGGTTTGTTGCTTTGATTTATTTATCTTGTAGAATAGACCCTCCTGGTTTGTTGTTGAATTACTGCCAAAAGTAACATGGTCCATCAGACCACTGTCTCTAATGCTGGTTCAGAATTGCTGTGAACCAGATTAAAGAAAAACTAGAAATCAATAAATATTTATTCAGTATAAACATCCTGTAAGTAAAGATATTTGTGCAGTCTATATTTATGCATATCTTCTGTATCACTCACATTTTATTACTTTGAATTTATTTATGAACCTATATTTACTTCATAAAAGCCTTTTTATACAAGGGGGGGGGGGTGTCCAATATTCCTGCTTGTTTATTGGGCATAAAGATGTTGAGAACGATGAACGTGACGCTGACCGAAGGCAGACCTCTGCTTAAGCTGACACACAGGTGTGTTGGTTGGGGAGCTGGAGGTGAGGGGAGGGCGGTGTGCCACACATGTGCAATCCAAACACACTTATTGTGTAACGGCAGAAATTATGAAGGACTTCAGGTCATACTTCTGTCCATGACTGTCATTTTTCAGCTACATTGAATTTTTTCTGTCTTTTCCTCTAAGCTGCTTTTAGAGAGTAATTTGAATTCTACATGAACTACGATAAATGATCTCCTATAATGACAAGTAGAGAGCATAACATCTAGATCTCATTCTTCCAGTGACTGATGTTAAAAACTGTTTTTATTATTTTTATTGTATGCTCTAAAATATTTTATTGCAGTTATGATTTTGTACATTTTTCTGCCTGGCAGATTTTTCTGAATTTCTAGATAAAAATGTTCTGCGTGGAAATTTTCTTTCAATTTAACACATCTGCCCGAGCAGTAACTGTCTTCCTTTATAGGCATGAACACGGTTTACAAGCTGATTTCTACCAAATGTTCCTCCTTGATTTGCTTCATCACTTATCTGTTCTTGGCCTGAGGGTCCATCTGCTGCCGCACCAAATAAAACGGCCAAACGTCATCAAGTATAACTATGCTGTGAGGATAATCTCTCAAGACAAAGCCACGCATGGATAACGTGACGTGTTTGGGTCCTGACATGTATCACACAACTGGATAATCTGACACACGCTGTTTCTTTCATTTTCAGTTTTAATATCTTCTTGTTTTGGAGAATTTCTGCAGCTCCAATCACAGCAGACAAGACTCTCATCACTTATACCTGACCCTGGTCATTATGTGTAGTTTGGAAACTGGAGAGGAAGATTTTGTCTGGTTCAGTTGATGACAGGCTTGGCAGCATGTACAGCGGATTGAAATGAAACGGGAAGCGGTGACTTTTAGTGAATGTGTTTTGGATGATTCTGCATGACTGGCCAAAACTGGCTCTGGTTCATGTTTGATTAAGTTTACATGTTAAAGGCAATCAAATGAAAATGGTTCATCTTGTTTTCTTTTCTTCTTTTTAATTCATTTATACTCTGGTTTGGCCGCATTATCTATTTTTTAAATGAATAGAAGCTGCTCTTAAGGAGGTGTGTTTAAAGATGAAAATATGACACATACATTTCTACAGAAATGCACTTTAGTCTGACTAAAATGTATATGTTGAGGAATTTTATAAATTAAATAAACAGACATCTTTTTCTTGTAATCCCTGCTGCACAGAAATTGTCACACTATTTAAACCAAAATACATTTTCAGTAAACAGTTGGAGGTATTTCCTCATTCCTATGATTTTAAAGTGTTTAGGCTAAACTTAGCCATCTTTTTTTCTCAACAGATGTGAATGAATGTGAAGAAACCAATGGAGGCTGTGAGGCTCTCTGCTGTAACATCATTGGAAGTTTCTACTGTAGGTGCCCGTCTGGTCAAAAACTCAATGAAGATGGAAAAACATGTCAAGGTCGGTTGTGATTCCTCACTTGTCTTCCCATGTGCCAGCTTTAATGAGCTCTCCTTGAGTCATATGTATTTTAGACTCATAATAAACTGTTTGTGAAAACAGCTGCTCAGTAGGATGTTTTTTTTGTTACCTTCAAGATTCAAATGAGGGTTTGACCTGAAAAGTGTTTGCATGTTTGCACCACCACACACATGCATCTCATTTTTAATACTGAGGTGTCTGAACAAGGCAACAGCAGGGTGTAACATGTGTAAATGTGCAGCCAGTAAAATGTTCAGTGATGTTCAGGACAGCATTTGCCAGAGCTGCTTCACTGTGCAGCTTTTTAGGGGAGATGAGTAGCTGTGTTACAGTGTGCTGAAAGGAACTTGTGGTTTCTATGGTCCTCACACAGACCAGAACTCTACATGCACACATATGACCCTATCCATACTGTGATCTTTTTTTTGGCTTTTTTGTGTCCATGCACAGGCCTGTGGTCAGTCCTGGGATATGACATTGTGAAATTGTGGATAGCTCACAGATTTTCCAGCAATACCTCAAAACAAACTATATTGTTCTTCAGCTCCTCATCATCTTTGGCTGCCATGTTGTTTTTAAAAATGAAGATCCAGATGCATATGTAGTTAAAGCTGTTGGTATATTTCAGTTCCAAGCCCACTGGATGTAGAAGCACTTGGACCCCCATGAACTGAATATAACAATAATCTCCTTCTAATGAGGAATGAAGATTAACTTAGATCTAATAAAACAAAAAAAGTACTTTTTTAGTTGTTTTTATTTGTTTAATTTTGTTAAATGATGTTTTATTGTTTTTAATTCAATCTACACCACCAGTCAAAAGTTTGGACACTTTCCTGTTAAATCCAGTGTTTGCAAACTTTTGACTGGCACTGTATGTTATGTAAACTCCATGTCAATCTCTGCCCACCACAACAGAGCTTCTCTTCCAAATGGTCCCATGGGATTTTTTTTTTGCTCCATCCTATCTTGATGTTTCTGATTGTGGAATCTCTGTGAGATGATTGGTTTAATCAGAGTAATAACTCCCCTGGGTTTACAGCCAAGCATGAAGCAGCGAGTGTAGCTGTCTGATGGAGGAGCCTTGTAAGAGATCTGATCAGGTCACGGTTATTAGGAGAGCGGACGTGAACGTTGTCACAGCTGGATTTCACAGCCATTGCCCTTTGCCACTTGTGTGTATGTGTTGGAGGAAGGTGTCTGCCTGCAGCATTGATGCCCTAATTGTAATTGGCTGGAATATTAACAGTGGTTAAAGATTCTGGCTGGAAGCTTTTGGTGGTGTAGATGTTTGAGGTTGACATGCATTTGTGTTGCTGAGTCTGCAGAAAGTGATCTGCTTTCTGCGTTTATGTGAAGGGCTGCAGAGTTAGGCACTTTAGTCAAGATGTGAGACAAAAAAAAGAGATAGCAAAAAAAAAGATTCTCGGCTGGACTTTACATGCATTCGGTAATACTGTTGGGAATTGTGTCTTTAGAGCTTTTTGTAACTTTTTATTGAATGAAAAACTTTCATGTGAGATGTTGACATTTGCTCTGCTTGAATAAGAACAACTCTTTTACTCCCATTTTTCAATGTCCCTAGTGCAGATTTCCTCTGGAGTTTCCAGCCAAACCTCTTTTTATCCATTCATTGGTTTGTTTGGATTGACACAAATTACATCAATCAAAGTTGAAGAGGCCAACAGTTACTGCTGTCATGCTGAGGGCGGTATAGCATCAACATTTCACTGTCAAGTCAAACAGACTGTAGAGTTCAGGCCATAATAAGCATGAAGCTCTGCCGGTTTCTGGCACGTGTCGCTAAAATGAGTTACAAAAAACCAACAGGTGTTAGTTTCTCTTTGTTGCCTCTGTGTGTGAAGGGCTGTTAATGTGCTGGCCTGCAGTGTATCACAATATTATTTTCTCTGCTTATTTTGACTAAGCTTGAGAACTTCTGCACAGATTTGTGTCAAAGAAGCTTCCAGGATGCATTTTATGAAAGAAAAGTCCTAAATGTGGCGCTCACATCCTGCAGAGATCTCCATGGGATATTCATCTACAGGCCATTTTTCTTTAGATCTGAGATGGGATGCTGAACAGAAACATGACTTTACACTTTTATAACTTCTATAAAAGTTCTGCCGCTGTGTTCATATGTGCTGGCAATAGATCAGAGTACAGTGCAGAGCTCCCGAATGGATGAATCCACTGAAAGGCTCATTCCTTTCTCAGATGTTTGGATTAGAAATAGTGAAAATTTCTACTGGCACTTATCAAACTCATTTCAAGCTCTTTCTTTATTGGCACTTTTGGCTTTTTTTTTTCTTCTTAGTCATGTTTAAATCAAAAGAAGAGTGCAGAATGCACATCCTTTGTTCTGTAGCACCTGAGGTATGTACCCCCATAAATCCTCCCTTTGAATCACATGATAGTCTTTGAAGAAATAGTTGAATATAGTGTTCCAGTAATAAAATGCCATAAATCAAAAGGCAAAATGGCTGGTAAAATGGAAAAATGTTGTTTGTTTATAGTTTCTAAAACACTTTATGTCTCTGTAGTGTGAGGCTGGCGGTGAGAGGACAAAAAGGGAAATGGGATGAGAGGAGGATCTGAAAAATGTGAAGGACATAGTTTTGGTGGATGGGAGGGTGAGACAGAAAAAGGGATGGAGGGAGGGATTGAGAGCAAATGAGAACTAATGTGTCATTCTAGACAAAGAGTCTTTACTGGCAAACCGGTCAGTCATATAAATATCTCTTAGATCATTCAAAGTTGTATTTTGAGTGTTTTTTGATGAAGCCATGGCTTTGGCATTAGGATGGTGGCATTTATTTCTGCTGGTCACTGAAGTGATGGCATGTCTGGCTGCAAACTACCGACACGTCTACTACAAGATGATTTGCTACAGGTTTCCCTGCTACCATGGATACCATGGCTACAACTTTGGCCATCTGCCTGCAGGTAAATGATCTTTTCCCAGCCAAAATGACATTTTCCTCTCTGTTTGGACCGCTGGATTCACGACTTTGTGTCTGATGAGAAGAAGGGAGATTAGTGAACATATAATATTAACTCTGAATCCTGTGTGATGCTTTGCAAAGCTCACACAATACTATCTCTTTTTATTGTGTCAGTTTTTTTCTGACAAAATGTTAATTTCCATGTTTGGCACTTCTTGTTACAGAGATACATATGCATTTATTTTTACCATATCTCAGATATTCCTCCCAGTTTTAGATGCTTAAATTTAGAGATAGGTTGTTCTTCTTGATAAAATTTATCTCCAGTGCACAATAAACAACAGCTATTCTAAACAGACATGCAATAAGTTTCCATGAGGGCAAGACATGCTGCCGGTTGGGAGTTAATGTATCCACAATAAAAGCCAACAGCTGCTGCGGCTTTGGCTCGAGCTTGGCAGGCATCGCGTTCTGGATGTGGAAACCAGGCTGGAGGGGATCCGCTGACTGAGCGGCCATCAGCAGAGTAACAGCAGCTCCACAGTGCCGGTCTCATTACAACTAAACCAAAAGACAGCATGCTGCATTGATGGAAAAATGAATGGAGAGCTCCTGCCAGCCCTCCTGGATGAAGTGAAGCTGAAATTTGGCAGCAAAAAGACCAAGAGGAGGAAAGTTTAGAGGCTTGTTTTTGCTCCAAACACTATATTTGAAGATGCTGTGGGATATTACTCTGGAAAGATTTAGGTTTAGCCAAAAGTTCTACAGGAACTATTATGCAGGAAGACTTGATCTCTTTATGCACCAGCCATGCAAAAGTCTTTTTTGTTGTACAGAAAAGAATCATGGGTGACAGACTTTGGGCTTTGCAAAGACTGCAGATTGCAGGTCAAATGAATTTATCTGAAGTGTACCATTTGGCGCAAACCCAGATTCTCCAGCACCCATGTTGCCGCTGTTCTTTAAAGGATTATATAAACTTTTGGAATCCAAGTTTGAGGATTCAAGACTTCATGTCCCTTTTCTCCTGAAAACATGAAACGGGTATCTCCTAATTCAGTCCTCATGGTGTCCTGCAGGTAAAGTTATTTCCACAACTTGTGGTCAAGTTCTGCACAAGTCTGTTAATGACATTGGAATCAGGTGTGTTTCTGCAGAGATACATGGTACACCTGTAGGATACTGATCCTTCAGGACCAGATTTGGAGATCCCTGACATAAAATAATACCCGACTAGCTGCTGCATGCAGATGGACATGCGGTCAGTGTCACATTACAACATCCATATAAAGAAATGTTAAATATTGCTTTAAAAAGTATTTAAAGTAATAAGATTTTTTTCCATAGCAACACTTTTGAAGTGTATCTGCAGAGCAGCTGAGCTTTAATAACTGCTAAAGTGAAAGTAACCTACAGCAGTTTGTGCAGAGCAGCCTCTGAGCCATTTACACATGTTCAGATAATTACAAGGCTGTATACATGAATTTATGTGGAATTAATTTTTCCTACTTAAGAAACAAGACTTTTTTATTTCCTTTGACGAACGTTGAGGAATGATTTATAGACTTTATGATTGAACTGTTTATGACAAAGCGGCTAAAGGGAAAAATGTGTGGTTACAGAGGTTTTAACTATACAGCACACAGTCTATAAAGTCCATTTGTAAAGTTATTTTTCTTTGTTAGTTTTAGTAATTGACCTATTTATCAAAGTTTCATAAACTCTTGTTTTACTGGAATTTAACTGCATTGTTGAAATAGTTTCCTGTTGGAAATATCTGCCTGGGGGTCAGTTCTGCTGTGAACAACACAATTATCAGCCAGATTTTTAACCTGGAACTAATAGCATGTTATGAAGTGTTATGTGTTTTATAGACAGCAACACTTCCCTTTTTAACAATTATTGCAGTCAGCAGCACTTCCATTAACTTCACTCTGAGCATTTTAGCTTTGTTGAAGCAAACTGGTGACTTGTCACCAGAGTGGAGGTGAGGTAGTTTGACTTAATGTCCTAATTATCTTGATTGCATCAGACAGGCAGTTAACAGAAGTCTAAACTGAGGTGGGCTTCATAAATCAGCTCAGATCTCACAGGGGGTCTGCTGTGGAACTCTCAAAACAATTTATTAGTCTTTGACCCCTGAAATAAGCAGCGCCTCGCAGCATGATTTGTTTCATTAGAAATCTGCTCCCACAGTGAGGGCGTCAAGTTTCACTCACCAACAACTCGCTTCTTTTATTTGTTTTCAGTCAACACGTTCCAGGAATGTGTATGTATTGCATCTTCTGATTTAGGTTTCCAAATGTTTACTCACCAGGAGAACTTTGACAAAAGCTGCAGGAATTTAAATTGGATTTTAAATGCTCAGTAGTTGTTACCACATGGGAAATGTGTTTGTTTGAGCTGCAGTGAACTTGTAAAATGCTGTTTTCCCTCCCTCATCCATCATCTCCTCTCTTCCGCAGGAACATCTCCATCGTTGTTGAATTACTCTTGGCAGTTTTCATGTGGCCTTTGTGCTTCACCATTTTCCCTTTTATTAGATGATTTTGTAAAATTGTTGTAATCTGCATGTCTGTTTGTTCTTTCTGTTGCTTTCTCTTCAGATATTGATGAATGTCAGGTCCATAATGGAGGCTGCCAGCACACATGTATTAACACCAGGGGCTCCTACTATTGTCAATGCCTCCCAGGCTCTCGCCTTCACGTGGACGGCCGCACATGCCTCTGTGAGTAAAACAGCAACCGTGGCAGTGAACGTATTGAATCAGATGGGGAAAAAATAACATCCTTCAACCCATGTAAAATGTTCAGTTGTCATATCAGATGAAACCTTGCAGAGGTAGTTTATAATGTTTCCTCGTTTATTTAGCAACAGTAAAAAATTAGACTTTGTCCTCAAGTGTTCTTTAGGTCTTTACTTGAGGGTTTTTTTTCAACTCATCTCATTAAAGTTCAACCACATCTGGTTTTGACACGAGCTCTTCATCATGTAAACTACAGTTACAGTGTCAGTGAAGACCCTTTGAGATTTTTTTTTTAAACCTTCCTTTGGGTTTTTTTTTACATAGCATTTAGTGATTAAGTTACATTTACAGTTATACTGGATAACTTGCCTTAAGCTAATTTCTTAAGCTTAGTTTCTTTTAGTGAATCAGCATAACCTGACATCCTGTCGGGTGTAATCAGTGCGACTGAAGTTTGATTTATTAAATTGTCATTTTTCTGAAATCTTTCATGGTTATTTATATATGTATATTTTTATACCTGGTCTATATGGTGTAATGAGGACAGGCAGTTTTGACAAAATGATTGTGTTTTTACCACACTTTTCAAAAAGAAGCAGCAAATTTTCATGCTGAAAGTTGAATTGATCCTGATGATTAGTCGCTGTGAGGTCATCACTTACTCTGTCTGTTCCCGCCTGCACACGTTCACATTCATCATTTTGCTCCGTTGTCTTTATATGTTCACACAGACCTGAGCTTCAAGACTGTTAAAGTGGAAACCTTTGGAAACACTCCAGAACTTTCTATTGTCTACTGTAACTCTGCCACATTGTGCAATTTTCATTATTCAAACTACCCTTGTTTTAATACATGTATTTATTATGATGGTGCTAAAAGAGTTAAGAAGCAGTCTTGTGGCATTCCAGCAGCAGACACACACTCTGGGTTTATCATAAATAGCTGACTGGATCAAAAGAGTATAAACGTGGCACTGGCTTCTACAAAGAGGAATGTATACAGATTCCGGCCTGAGCCTCACATTCAGAGTCTAAACCATGATGTTTATCTTGGCTTCATAAAGCAAAGTAGTTTCAGTGTCTTGCATTGTAGATACATTATCAGGAACTCATCCATTCCCAAGACGCGCTTATGTGACAACTGTTGCTTGAAGAGAAGTGACTTCACCAGTAAAATATATGTGGACATCTTCCAGGTGAAGCTCATATTCGATGCTTCAAATATGAAACCAAGAATATGGATCTCTAAGAAAATTTTTGTAGTATGCATTGTGACAAGCAGCTTTATGTCATGAAAAAAACAACACATATAAAGAAGCACAGAGTACAGATGTCCATAAAAACCTTTCTGTCTTAGCTCTGCGTGTCTCATTCAGCTTGATCTTTACCAGTGGAGGTCAACTGTATCCCACACACTTAGCATCTAGTTGCATAATATTTGAGCTGGAAAGCCCTTTGTTGTTTGACAAGCACTTGAAATGGATGAATCTTGATTTCAGTCTCCGAGTTAGAATAACAATGTCTTTGAGAGCTCCAGGCTGTTCGGCTTCTACCTGTTCTTTTCTCTGAAGAGATCCAGATTCTTCTGCTGCTTCAAAGAGCAGAAATGCAGTCTGGAAAGCATCCAGAGCTCACAATTCACTTGGTCTCATCAGCATATGAGTGTGTGTCCAATGTCATTCAGGTTTCTCTGTAAATTTTGGTCATTTTGTTGTGATGTAGTGCTCATGGCTCTGAGCATAGCAGTCCTCTAAAGGTCCCTGGGAATTTCATAAGTAGTGTGCTTCTCTTACTGTTTGTCTTTGTGTATTTGCAGCTGTGCATACATGTGCCATCAGCAATGGAGGGTGTGAACACTATTGTGTACAGCAGTCTGCTGCTCATTTCCGCTGTCGCTGCAAGCCAGATTACACGCTGGCAGAGGATGGCAAGCATTGTAAACGTGAGTACAGAGAACATAAAAGCAGGACTATTAACCTGATGAAATGATAAATCAACCGTGCCAATGACGCTAAAAACCATAGCAGATTGTAATAAAGGTGTGATTACCTTATTAAAAACACATTTTCTGCATTGGCTGCCAGTAGAAATTGTCTGAGCTGATGTTGGAAATATCTTTCAGTGTCATTCACTGGAAAGTGGAATGAGACACAGCCGTTTTCACTGTTTTTGTTTGATTATCATTTTGATGTCCCTTCATCTCTCCAATCAATGAGGCTGTGCAGTTAAATATGGTTCTCCAGAGGTTTGGAAATGATACATATATGCATCTTAAATTACTGTCTTGCAGATGCATTTGCCTTGTAATTGTTGGCTGTGAACAGCTTCCTCTAATTTTAGCAGAGCCGAAGGTTCTAATCCCAGATGCCTGACAGGCTTGCACAGGTTAAACACATACAAAGTTTTAAAGCTGTCTGCATGCTGTATATTAATGGTTAGAACGGTCAGGTTTTACAGTTTCTGTTGTGCCTCAAGCACTCCTATCTGTTTGACACCATGTGGATATATGTTGATGAGGAAATGCTTTTTATTTTGCAGTGGAGAATCCCTGTGCGGATCAGAATGGAGGCTGTATGCACGAGTGTCGGGTTGATGGCGGCAAGGCTCACTGTGACTGTAAAGTTGGCTACATGCTGGCTGAAGATGGGAAAACTTGTGAAGGTAAATTCATTAAGAGCGATTAGAGAAATGAAACAGCTTTATTTGTCCCTGTTCCAATATTCTGTCGAGTAAAATTTCTAGAATAAAACTGGCTGAATTATTAGCAAAAGAAAATAATGTATGACTGTCAATACAAAAGGAAAACTCATTTTAAATAACAAGGATACATCATTTTGAAGCCTAACTATAATTTACCAGCTTTCATAAAAAGAACCGTTCTTAGGAACAGGAAGGGACTTGTTTATGAAAAATACATGACAGATGTCATTTAACCTTTATAGACCAGAAGTATTTTCCCAAACTTAAGTAAAACAATTTAAAATCCATTTTCCCCCAGATATCGATGAGTGTGAGACAGATGAGGCCGACTGTGCTCACGGCTGCCACAACACTCTGGGTTCTTACACATGTGTATGCAATGCTGCCTATGAGCTGGGATCTGATGGAAAACACTGTTACAGTCAGTTTAAATCTTCACCTCAGTAATAATACTTGTGTAAACATCGTTGCTCAGCTGAGATGTCATGAATTTGATTGTTTCTGATCATTACCTGTGTTTTTATTTCACCTTTAACTGAAGGAATTGAGATGGAGATAGTGAACAGCTGTGAGAACAACAATGGCGGATGTTCGCATCACTGTCAGCATTCAACTAGTGGGCCTGTTTGTACCTGTAACCATGGTTACAGACTAGATGAAGACCTGAAAACCTGTGTTGGTAAGATACTCTGATGTCATGACATTAAGTTACATTAATATAT
>JBAMIG010000003.1:15605400-15620799 GCA_037177335.1 Kiunga ballochi
ATGGATGGATGGATGGATGGATGGATGGATGGATGGATGGATGGATGGATGGATGGATGGATGGATGGGTGGATGGAGTCTGACTGTGTATGACAGCCAGTTGATGGTGTGCACTACTTGTTCTGTCTTCAGAATGTGGGCCTGATACTTTTGGAGTTGGCTGTGAGAAGAAGTGTGTCTGTCCACCAGGAGTGTCCTGTGATCATGTGACTGGACAGTGCCAAAGACAATGCCCCCCTGGTCGTCACGGTGAAAACTGCGATCAAGGTAAACGGCTGTAAATATGGTCGCGCTGTATTTCTGCTCATTAGTTGACACCCTAAATGCTTTGTCCTGTGTCAAGAGTGTCCACTGAGAAGATTTGGAGCAGGCTGCATGCAGTCTTGTAACTGCACCGGTGCCCCATGTGACAAAGCAACGGGACAATGCCACTGTCCAGCAGGCACTGTTGGACGACATTGTGAGAATGGTAAGCTCAGACAGGAGGTTTAAAGCACATACTTTTACATAACAGCTGTATGAAAAGTCTTAACCTTTCACAGTGTGTCCGGAAGGCTTCTGGGGTCCAGGCTGCACAGAAACCTGCCCAGCTTGTGAAAATGGTGGCATGTGTGATAAACACAATGGGTCGTGTAACTGTCCTCCAGGATTCATAGGAAGACTCTGTCAAAACTGTGAGTTGCAGCAGTGGGCACTTTTCATACCAACAAATTTTAAACTGGATAAGAAGAATGATGTGCAGTGGAATATGTGTTGCAGTTTGGATGTGAAATGAAGCAACAGACTAGAATAAAGAGGGTTACTTCCTGTGAGAAATCCTTAGTAAAAAAAAGTGTTTTGTCCACTGTTTTTTGGGAAGAGTTGTTACTAATCCAGCTCAGCCAGCTGCTGGTTCTTCAAGCGTCACTTGACTGAATCGTGGTGCAGAAACTGTCATGGGAAGTTATTGTGTTTTAGGTTTGATTAACTTCGTTACGGTAGATTAGTTATGATGTTTGGGACTTTTTTTTCCCTCCTGTATACAGCATGCCCAAGTGGACGTTTTGGACAAAGATGCCAGATGAAATGTATTTGTGAGAACAATGCTCGCTGCAACCCAGTGAGTGGACGGTGTAGCTGTGCTCCAGGATGGACCGGACACAACTGCAGGAAAGGTATAAGTAAGCAAGTAGCAATAAAGATAATCCGTTTGGTTTTTATTTGTAACTTTTTTTAATGAGCAAGAAAAAAAAACCTTTCGTGTGTCATATACTTGTACACCTTGTGACCTTGTGCTGCAGCTTGTGATGCAGGACACTGGGGAGCTGACTGTGCAGAAACCTGTGACTGCAGAAACGGAGACGGCGGCTGTGATGGTGTGACGGGCCTGTGCAGCTGTGAGGCTGGGTACACTGGAACACGCTGCCATCAGAGTATGTTGTATTAATAATGTAGCTTTCAAACATCACCAGGGTTCATTCTATAATGTTACTGTTATTTTTTTAATACCACTTTAACTTCTTTTAAGTGTTGACAGGAAAAAAAACCAAATGAAAGTCAGTCATTAAAACAGTCCAGGGGTGAATATTTGGACAAAACCGTTTAGTAAGCAGGTGCAAATCTTAACAATCTTAGATACCTGCTTTATATGTAAATGATTTTAATAACTTCTTTTGCATTTGTGACACAATGATCTTGTTTCCTGTCTTGTTTCTGTACATTGATACGACAAACAGGACCACTCGCAGGGAAAAAAACAACAACCTTGTTATAAAACTTGGTATAAATAAGACTCAACAGGTTCAAAGTTGATGGTGAACATTGTAACACGAATAGTTTTAATTTTTCTGTCTGTAGCCGTTATAGTAAAAGCTAGCACCAGAGATCCCTAAAGACAAACCTTAAAATAACCTATATGTGTTTTTAATATTGCATGTTGATTATAAAGCGTGTTTGCATGATTTGCATCGTTTGTATCCATATCACCTCTGACATGGAGAACAGGTGCCGAACCAAGAATAGCTGGCTCTACACTATATCAATGATTGTGACTACCTCTATGTGCCTTCCCCATGAGCATAAACCATGACTCTATCTGTCTGTATATTTGAATAAACCTTTTTGCTGCCATATCACTGCAATCGGGTCTGCAAATAATAATCCATGACAGATGGCGAGCCAGCCAATCATTTAATTCAGGGGCCACTCGAATTCCCTGCGCTGGGGATTCTTGGAGCACCGACCAGGTAAATGTAAGAACCTTGATAGGTGTGATTGATGTTGTAGACTCTGGTTGCACTGATTGCAGACAGACTGCATTACAATTACAATTTAAATTACATTTAAATTAGGAAAGGGGTAGGCCACTAAATTTTAAGGAATTAGGACCTATGGCAAACATTTAAACAGTCCGGACTGTTTCCTTTTTCTCAATGATTTATCCCCTTTCTGAAGAGGAGGGAGAAAAGGCTAAATGAGTTAACACTAATATATAGTAATTTAGTATAGTAATATAGTATAGTAATAATAAGGTTTGGTTACTTTATGTGTGATATTTTCTCAGAGTGCCCATCAGGGACGTTTGGTCTCGCTTGCCGCCATCAGTGTCAGTGTGAAAACAAAGCATTATGTGACCATGTGAGTGGAGCCTGTACCTGCCAGGTGGGATGGACAGGCACCTTCTGTGAAAAACGTAAGAGAAACTTTGTGACCACAAACTTAAACCAACACATTTATTATGAAATAAAACACGTTTGTGTTTCAGCATGTCCTCAGGGTTTCTACAGTCTAGACTGTCAGGAAAAGTGTTTGTGTCTAAACGGTGGGAGCTGCAATCACATCAGCGGTGTTTGCTCCTGTCCTGCTGGCTGGATTGGGCCATTCTGCAACCAGAGTGAGTAAACTCTATAGACGAGTGAAATCAGAGGCTCAGACCGGTTTTGCAACGGGACATTTCCATTCATATCAGTGAGAACACACTTCAAAGCCTGACTTGTAGTAGACAAAAAAGGGACTTGCATTTTTGAGTTATTTGGGCAAGCTTAGCCCAGTCACACGAGAAAGTACCGACTTGATGGTCCCCATGCTCAGACCTGTATTACTTATCAAACACTGGAATTTCCACTTTTGATCAGCAGAGTTCATCAGGAGGTAATGATATTGTTTGTCTATCTCCTGGCAGCATGCCCAGCTGGTTTCTATGGGGAAGGATGTAACCAAACCTGTAGCTGCAGCAACGGCGGCATCTGCCACCCTGCCAGTGGGCAGTGTGTGTGCGCGCCCGGCTGGACTGGACCCAACTGCGAAGAGGGTGAGTTTCCACAACAGACAAGTGATCATCTATGCTACAGGTAAAGAATAGGTCTAAGAATGGTTTTCTCTCCAGACTGCCCTGCTGGGTTTTATGGAGCAGACTGTCAGCAACGCTGCTTGTGCCAGAATGGAGCTGCCTGTAACAAGACGGATGGAAAATGTACGTGTGCTAGTGGATGGACAGGCACCGCCTGTGAACTGGGTAAGACTCGATAGTCTGTCATTTATAATAACATTGTACTCAGTAAACTAATGTGAAAACAGTAAATGCTGACATTTCCAAGAAACCCAAATGAGCTTCACCCACATTATTTTTATTGTTTGTTTTTTAGGCTAATGACAATTTGAATATATGTTGCAAAATGTTGCAAATTATCTGTCAGGAAAACTGTGCACACACAATAACAGCAAAAGCTAACGTTTACAGCTGTTTAGATTTAACGTTCCTTCTTTGTTTTCCCCTGAAACATTGTTAACAAAGCTGAACATCATTTCCAGACAGATTATATTATCTTTGTATGCCTGTCTTTACATATATATATGTTAACCCAACTTTCTTAAAGTTTCTACAGAGTATGAACTACAACCACCAACGACAACTAATAAGATCCAATCAGTGAAGCTGTATTGTTATGGGATCAGATTTTAATTTGAGATATTAATCTTTTTGTTTAAATCATCTCTTTGTTTTTCAAAAACCATGTTGTATAACTGATGATTTTGAGCTGCCATAATTATGGGGGTTTGGAAAATCCCATCACCTGGACCCTGAAATAGACGTTTAAAGCAGTAGCTCTTTGCTGTACTCAGGAAATGTTTCATTCTGAGATTAATTTGCAGCCAGAACTTATTTGTTTTTGCCTCAAGCTTGGTTATTTGCTGGCAAAGACTTTGTTTCTGCACCGCAGCACTCTGCTCAGCAAAAGTCAACCAAGCAGTGATGTCCCAGCTTTCTCTGAGCTCCCCATCACAAACAATCCTCCTCTGTGCCAGTTACAACATCGTGTTTTGCCTGGTGAACCTCCTCCTCATGCAGGGGAAACCTCTAATCTGGTCTGGGGAAGGTCTTTACTCTGTGACCACTAACCCTGATTATCCGCTTGCTTCGGTTAGAAAATCTTTGTGGAAAAGCAGACCATGTTTCCCTTCCTCAGCATAAAATAACAGCAAGTTTCCTTATTATTCACGTCGTGATGTCTCTGAGTTCTCGCTCTCATTCTGTTTCATATGTGTGTGTTTCTGTCTGTACTGCATGTTTTCACAGAGTGTGTATCGGGTCGATTCGGGGCGAACTGCCAGCAGCGGTGTGAATGTGAGAATGGTGGCCAGTGTGACAGACAGATGGGTCTCTGCAGCTGCAGCGCTGGCTGGATGGGAGAGCGCTGCGAGAAAGGTAAGAGTGTGTGGTGACCTAATGCAAACTCTCGCTGTGGAAGCTAAGCTGCCGTGATTTGGTGTGTTTTTGTTCATTGTAACCTCTAATCTGTACCTTCCTATGAACAGCTTGTGAAGCAGGACTGTTTGGTGTGGGTTGTCAGGAGCAATGTCAGTGTGCGCATGGGGCTTCATGTCATCATGTGACAGGGGAATGCCAGTGTCTGCCAGGGTGGAGGGGGAAACTCTGTGACAAAGGTACAAACCAGCTGCTGATGAAGACTTTTCATGATTTGGAAGACTCTCTCTCTCCATCAGGGCTAAACTGTTTGGCTGCGGTTGAATATTTTGACACTTTTACCAACTAATATCAAGGGGATGTTTGCAGCTACCTTCACATGTCCTGATGTTTTAAAAATTTTTTGTGTGTGTAATAAGTCATTTACAAAATTATTTAAATACACAACAACCTTAATCAGAAGATCATGTTTGTAAATTCTGATGATAGTTTTAAATGATTTATATTTAAAGCCTGAATGAGAAAAAATGAACTTTTCTATTTACACTTTATGGTTAAGTATCACATACTTAGTGAGACGCCCATTAATGGAGTTTGCTTGATAAAATCACATAAAGATATACCTAATATGTTAAACCAGCTCTGTAGTGTTATGTATTTCTATTTGCTGTTGCTTCTCTCTGGTTTTAATTTAGTGCAATGAGTGCAAAAAATACAAAATAATCATAAACATTAGGGGGGGAAAAGCTTGCATTTGCTGTTATATTCTCATACTGGAAAAGACTCAAAAAGGTTTTATAGGTTTTTAATATGTAAGACAAAAAAACAAAACAAAACAAAAAATAAAACAAACAAAAAAAAAGAAGAAAATGCACTAAACATTATTCCACCCCCATGCCCTGCAGCATGCTTGCCTGGCACATATGGCGAGAGCTGCATGCAACGCTGTAGCTGTCCAGCGGGCACGTCCTGCCACCACATCTCAGGAGAGTGCGGCTGTCCTCCTGGATTCACCGGCAATGGCTGTGAGCAGAGTGAGTCCTGCAGCAGACGTTTGTGTGGGCTACATCTTCTGCTTCATTCAATTCTGAATAAGAAGCTGCTTCGTTATCACATGCTCATTCATCCAAAGATTCATAAATAAACTCTTGTGCCATTAGAAAGCTTAAAACACCCCCAAACTCATGACTCAGGGAAACTTTTCCCTCTCAGCTTGTCTCCCAGGAACGTTCGGACAAAACTGCAACCATGTCTGCCAGTGCCCAGAGATGAACCAGCTGTGCCACCCGGTGTCTGGATCCTGTTACTGCGCTCCAGGTTTTCATGGTCCCAAATGTAACCAAGGTCAGCCTAAACACCCCGCTCCTCCCCCCAAAGGCCATAGTGAACCAGGAGAAGAAGCAGATTAGAGCGAGTGTGATTTTCTGACTCTGGTTTCAGCCTGTGGGGAGAAGCGTTATGGTCCTAACTGTGAACGAGAGTGTCAGTGTGAGAACGAAGGCAAGTGCGTACCTTCAACAGGAGCCTGTGAATGTTTGCCAGGGTATATTGGACCGCAGTGCAACATCAGTAAGTGTTTCCCAAACTTTACAAATAAGCAATAAGGCGTTTGGGTGTGAGATGACTGTGGTGTGTTTGTCCGTGATGACAGCATGTCCAGCTGGCCGTTATGGCATCGACTGCACCCACATCGCTATATGTAGAGATGGAGCCCAGAATGACCCGGTCACTGGTCAGTGCATGTGCATCCCTGGACACAAAGGACAGGACTGTGGACAAGGTGAGTTTTCACGATCAGCTCTTTTTGTCTTGTTTGGCCTCTGGGGATGTTTTGTCAGCTAAATCTGAGTGTATGTGTGCCTGGCTTTAGGCTGCCCACCAGGCTGGTTTGGGATAGATTGCACCCAGCGCTGTAACTGCAGTCATGGAGGAGTGTGTGATTCTCAGACGGGCAATTGTACCTGTGGTCTAGGCTGGACTGGAGCTTACTGCGACACAGGTGGAAGGCAATTTGGTTTTGTTTTACTGCATCTGCTTTGTATAAAATATAAGATCTGAATATTTGAGATTATTATTCAGTGTTCCCGTCTTGTTCATCAGAGTGTCCTGCAGGCCGATTTGGTGCCAACTGTCAGCTGAAATGTAGCTGTCAAAACAATGGATCTTGTGACAGAGTGATGGGGACGTGTCAGTGTGGACCAGGCTACTATGGACATCTGTGTGAACACGGTGAGAACTTTATTTATTACAACTCATAAACAAGATTATGACAAAGAACTTGATCTCTTTTTGATTGGTATGAACACACACTCATACATTTTCCCACAGGCTTTCACCTTCACCCAGAAATACATCAGTGAGTCACAAAGATAGACTGATGTGAGCTGATGTGTTCTGATTCAGATTAATGTGGACGCTGCAGCAACATCCAGCTGCTGTAAGAGCCACATGTTTAATTCAGACTTATCTCTTGTTTATTTGCTTCCTAAACTCAGTGAATGACTCAGTTTGCATGAATTAAAAGCAGTTTAAATGAGTCCTTTATATGTACTCGAGAGTAAAAAAATACCACAAGAGGCAGCGTTAGAGAAATTATTAATGAAGAAAGATTTCTTGGATTTCCATCTTTTTAATCAACTTATTTACTAAAATAGGTTGGCCGTTCCTCTTTTAATTTTGGTCTTGATCTGGAAGCCGCTTTGACAGTCTGTTAGTGGTGCATCCAGTGCAGGAACTTTTCCTCCCATGATGATTCCTCCATTTTGTTTTCTTCCGGGTTAGAGTGTCTGAGACATGCACTAAGTGCTGATTCCTCTCCCTTTTGTTTTACCTCTCCAGGGTACACCCCGCACAGATGACCAGTCCATCTCTGTGTTCGCTGATCATTTATTGGTATTTCTAGCTGTTCCCATCTACTACTGATTTATCCAACCTGCTGGTTAATGTTAGCTCAGTAATGAACAAACAAATTGCAGTGAATTAAAGGGTGAGCAGCACATTATAAACTGCAGTGTCAAACACAAGAGAAGACTGGATTAGTGCATTCGCAGGGACAGAGTCCACCAGTCCAACAGCCTCCGGGTCAAAGCTGGGTTATGGTGTAGATGACCAGCTTTTCTTCTCACCAACAGTGTCCTCAAGCATGGTGTTTTTCTGGGATTAGTAAGAGCGACAGCAGTTTTAGTATTTAGGATTTGTTTTTCAGGGAGCTTAAACACATATAAGTGATATAAGTGTTACATCCATCCACAGATCTTATGTCTATTTAAACACAATCTTATATAAATTTAGCCAAATTTAAAACTAGTTTTATTTGGAGAGGTTGTGTTGATGTGATGGAATGAGCTTTAAATATGTTTCAAAGTGGGTTTATATTTTTTAATTAGTCATGGAGAAAATGCACATCAGAAGTAATTTTTAAGGTTTTTTCACAGTTTATCTCTCACCAGTTTTACACTTTATTATTATTGACCATATTAAATAGACCCAGTCATTTGAAAACTAAAGTTTGGACTATAGGACTGAGTTTATTCTGATCATGGCTACAGTTGGGTGGCTGGATAGGGAGGCTCAGTGTCCAGCAGGGATTAAACTGCTCTCAGGAGCTTCACTTTGAGCTTCATCTAAGATAGATTCAAATGTAAAGTCCCGAGTTTATGTTGGAGCTTGTGTTCAAGCATATTAAAAGGTTTACTTTAAATCTTCTCCCCACAGCCTGCCCTCCTGGTCTCTACGGTCCACTGTGCCAGCTGCAGTGTGACTGTATGAACGGTGCTTCCTGCCACTCTGTGTCAGGCCAGTGCATCTGTCCTCTGGGATATCATGGAGCCCGTTGTCACAGAGGTCAGTCCAATCTACTCGTCTTCTCCACAAGACAAGACTTAACAAACCATGATAAGATTACAGGCATTGTGTTTCTGTGAGATTTATTTTCTTTGAAAATGATTTTGAATGTCCTAAAACCTGTCAGTATGCGAGCCGGGCAGCTACGGTCAAGGCTGTGCTGAGATGTGCGACTGTGAAGATGAAGCTGCATGTGATCCTGTGACGGGAAGATGCGTCTGCCCTTCAGGGAAGACTGGACCCCGATGTGACATTGGTAAACCTCTGATTTCTTCTTTTTCACATGTGATTTTACTGAGTTAAATGTCATTTTATCCAATGAAGGTCTCTTTTCCTACAAGATTATAACTATAGTCTCAAACAACAGTAGTGGGAAAAAAAACAGTAACTGCACTTTAAGTCTTATCTGCTTTGTTTTTGTCTCAACATAAAATGTGGATTTGTTTTGGTACAGGAGAACTTGCTATGGTAATGAAACATCACCAGTGCCATACCAGCAAGCATAAATGGCATCTAAACAGATGATTGAGGCAGAAAATGTCAGATGTCTTTGGGTGTTATGTCCCTCAGAGCAGCTGCTGGCTGAAGCAGAGGTGGACGTATGTCCATCTTACATCTTTGCAGACTAGAAGACCACTTTGCCTCTAGTAATGTAACCGCAGCAAAAGAAAACACACATGGATGGATTTTCCCACAGGGTTTTAAAAGCTAAATTCAGATGTGGCCTTGTGCAGCAAATAATCTCTTTTAGACCCAAAGGATCCCAGCACGTAATCTTCACATCAATATGAGACAATATGATCTGAATGAGGCAAAAAGGGACATTTAGACATGAATTAAACATCATTTGACCTCATAGCTGTTACTCTAAGTTACTTATTTTAACTATGCATTGCTCTTACATTACTTTCATAATGTAATTTATCATAAAGAAGCTCCTTATAGGTCTGGGATGTGGTTTATGTATCATTTTGCATAAAATAAGCTGTAAGAGTTCAAGTATTTTTCCTCCTTGGACACAATGAACAAATGAAACAGTAAAACCCTTTAAATAAGCAATGGTTACATCCTCCCTCTGCTGACCTGTTGTTTTAATGCCATCACTCTGCATTTGTTACAGAGTGCAGAGGCGATCGCTACGGGCCTGACTGCACAGAGACCTGCGTGTGTGAGAACGGGGCGCAGTGCGACCATCACAGTGGCCGCTGTCGCTGCCTGCACAGCTGGATGGGATTGTCCTGTCAGGAAGGTACAGTAATGACTAACACACAATGCGCCAACACTCACCTCATGACTACATCCACGTGATGGCAGGTGACATCCTTTCCTCCTTCGAGTCAGAAGCAAGCGAGCATTCTCGCTGACTTGGTGAAATGAGAGTAAATAACTAGAAGAAGTGCTGACAGTGTTCTGCTACCGTCTTTGTGGGGCAGAACTGCAGCCGCTGCACTTTGCCTCGCAGTGGTTTGTGTTCTGATTGAATATGAGCTGTTCTGCGCTTGTTGAGCAGGACTCATCTCTTTGTTTCCCCCAGGAGGACCACAAAGTTACACCTCTGAGAGCAGAAGAGGAGACTCACAACATGACAACTCATTATAGCAGCTCCGCGTAGCTGCAAACCCAAAAACCGGGACGTGACAAGCAAGATTTTACTGAAGGGACCCGAGTAGGAAAAAAGCTTCTGATGAGAAGCTACTGCAGCTGGAAAAAATTCATGGAAACAGACTCAATGATGAGACGTTCAGCTCCATAAATGTCCAAGTTTTCATTTTATATAAATAAAACAAACGTGTCCAAGAGTGATTTGGACGGCGAGCTGGTGTCAACCTGGGAGGGAGACTAATCTCCTGGATAAAAATGTCCATATTACCACATTCAGAGCAACAACTGACTGGTTGCTTTTACTGCACTTTCCCAGAATCTTTGCTTAAACTTTATTGCCTTCAACAGACCTTTTTCAGGTACTGGATATTTCTCCTGTGTGGTATTTTAATGCAGTTGACAATGGGATGGAATCTGATCCAATTCCTCACACAAGAATCTTCTAAAAAAACTAAAATAAAAAAAACTAAAAGGTTGAGTCACTACAAAACGAATCACGACTCTAACAGCGCTGAGATGCCATACTGTACAGATTATCAGTAAGCTTGTTTTGTCTGTGCAGCTTCAGTAGTTTGGGTACATTAATATTCTTTGAACATGTTTTCTGTATAAATTGCTTCATATTTATATTTTGCCATTTGGTTGTTCATATTTGAAACACATTACAACTTTGAAACAGTTCTTTTTCTCAGACCAACCCACTGAAAGTCAGAAATAAAGACAGGCACAAAAGGGTTTTGCTTATCATTCTTATTTTTTATCATTTCATTTTCATTGTAGATCGATGCTGTACATCCTGTCTAAATTTCTGATTCAAGCACAGTGCAGATAGCAACGCCTGCAAAAGGAAATCCAAAAGAAAAGAGAAAAGGCAGAGGTGATCACAACCAGAAATATGTACAAAGGTCAGAGTATGTACAGACTCACTACGTTGTCCTCAGTGAATTCAGAAGAATTCTGCATTCAAGCATTCATATATCATACATAATGCAGAAAAAACCTAAATTGCTTTTTTTTTGTCAGTCTTGAAGTCGATTCAATACTGACAGGAAAATGCAGCATGATGGAAAAAATAAAAACTGTTCTTTAAACTTTCTCTACAGCATTAAAGGCTAAAACATAAAAATATATCCTCTGTATCATCTATGCTCCATCTATGGGTCTGTTTCACGTTATCAGAAGAGCAAACATGTTAAAACTAGAACCTCTTAAAGCATTATTTCTCCTGCACAGATGAGGACATCACACACACACACACACACACACACACACACACACACGCACGCACGCACGCCAGCCTCGATCTTTAAGCATCAACCTGCATCAACACTTCCGAAGCATAAGATCTTTGTGGAGCAGGTGAGAACGGTGAGAAATAAGAGCCTCACAAAATGCACAGCGTTGAATTTCCTGCCTTATGAGGATTAATGCCACTCCAACATCTGGCTGCTCAAAGTGACGTTACACACGGCCTGCTGGATTAGCTTGGCATAAAGACTGGAACCAGGCTTCCTAATGCACTAACAGCACATCGACACACGCCATGAAAACCGATTTACACAAATTCACAATGAAGGTTCCTGTTAAGGCCCAACAGAACAACGAGCAGGAAGCAGTGTGATGGTGTGATGAGCTTCTCTCCAACGCGTTCTCACTGTTAAGGTTCAGGTTATATTTCGCTTCACAGAGATAATGTGTGGAACTGAAATCACGTACAGTTTAGGAAGCATTTTGCAACACAAACTCATTCAGGATTGTCTTATTATTGCAATGATCAGAATCCAAAGATACATAATGGTTCCTACTTAGAAACTAATAAGTAGTTCATCCGTTTCATCAAAGCACTTCTGATGCTGATAAACTCATATTAGAGCACATTTAAGTTCTTATTAGCACTGACTTTTTCTCAACTTACTCTTCTGTATTAGGTTAGGATTATGCAACATTTAAAACACTATGACCTCAGCCTGCTCGCCTCTTTTTCAAAGTTTCACTTCTTACACTCAGAAATCCTTTAGCCTACAGTAAACCTAAGGCCTGAGAGGAAACTGTAAAGAGGACTGCATTTCTTACTGAATTATACAGTCTGTGGTTGCATTATAACAAATATATCAAATAGTTATATTACATTTTGTGATCTCTTCATGAGGGTGAATCGGTCACGCTGTTTTGTTAATTTTGTTTAAAAGAAGCTGACAGGTGGATTTTATTACTGGGGTTAAACCAGCTGTTTCCAGTCCTTATGCTGAGCTGTACAGTTCTCATTTTTAGCAGACAGACTGAAATGTAGCATCAGCCTAGCTTTCATTCTCAGCAACAATGAAAATAAGTATTTGTTTCCCAAACATCTGACTTTCCTTCCAAGTCACAGACTTCCTCGTTTCCTGCAGATGAAAACATCAAGACACAGAAACTCCACAGACAAATTAACTACATTTTCTTGGTTTATGTTTTTTTTTCCTCTTTATTTTGAGAAAAACAATGCTGGCTTGCACCAATGTTATTTTCTCAGACATACAAGACACAGCAAATCAAACTTAAAACAAGGATTGACTAACAACAGGCTAACACGTGGGATTAGTTTTGTTGTCCTGTTCCCACACACATATACAAACACACACCCACACACACACACACGCACAAGATCAACAGCAGACACCGTAAATGACTTTGCTGCTATTAAAGACAACATACAAGTAGGATTGAAGCAGACTGTAAACCTCATCCATACAAATCCCACACAGTGACATTCACTGTGTTCATTATCTCCTCTACTTAAGCTGGGAAGCTCCTACATCGCAGGCAGTTTCCTTAATCTGCGCTATTTTTTTACTTTATGCTAAGAATCAACAGATTATCAGCTGTTAGTAAAGATTTGATATCTACATGTGTTAGTAAGCTGAAAAGCATCACATTTCTTGTCCCGTAGGTACTGTAGGCTGGGTGAAGAAGGTCCATGCTGAGAGGATGTATCACATGCTATCCACTTGTGCTTTAATCACAGTAAGAGAGCACCCAAAGGACAAAGAATGGTTCATGGTGGGATCATAATGTCTGCATTAATACTTTTTCATATGTCAGGCCGTGTGCTGCCTGAAACAAACCTTACAGATCCTAAAGCACTTAGCCAAACTATGTATTCCTTATATGAGGGACATATTTGTCAACTAGTATAACAGCTTGCTTGGGTAAAGATATATACCTTATGGATTAAAGTCCATACCATAAATAGATAACAAGCTGCACATGCTTCAAGATGACTTCTATAATCTTGCAGGACGTGAGAATGAAACACTGGAGTGTGACGGCAAAAAGATAAGAACAAGTAGATCTTTGGCTCGAGCCACGCTTAAAAGTCACTGGTCCTCCCCAGTGTCCACACATAAGAGACAAAAGATGAGTACATACAACCTTCCAACCGCCAACACAAACCTGAAACCAAGTTTTCGTTCCCTGAGCTGCCACTGCTCGCCGATTAACTGGACACGCAACTCCATCCTTCTAGTAAGCGAGCAGCAAACACCATTTCCACCAGTCTGCATTTACTGGGGACGTGTGAGCCAAAGAGGCGGCTGTCAAGCTGCTCGTCTGCACCAAGAACCCAAAGCACAGTTTGATGTAACTGTAAATAAGGCAAAATACTAAAACCAAACTTGATTAAGGAGTGGTTTCTGTGAGATGGTGATCACTCCCCACGCAGCCAATCCTCAGCCTGGAGGGTGGACAGCCGCAGGGAAGCACAGTGAAGCAAGGCGCTATGGCTGCAGCTCCTGTTAGACTGAATAAACAGCTCATCTCCTCACTGGTAGACACGTTTCCCTAATACATCAGCCTGAGCTGACCTCCAACACAGCAGACGATTTACTTAAGGAGCTTCTCCTGCAGAGGGCAGTCATTCCTGTTAAGTTTAGGACTGCAGCGCCACACACACACAGGGATCGCCAGTTTGAGGCTTGACAAACACACTGCCAGTGAAGATACAGAGGGAGGACAAAGAGAGGGAATAATCCAGAGGCGATGTGATTCTATAGTGCAATGGCTGTGAGATAAGACAACAATAATACCCATCCTCTCCCTTTTTTTTTTTTTTTAAAACCACCCCCCAACACCTTTACTGACAGTATTAAAGTGCTGATTGTTGAAGCCCACAATAGGGCAGGTTAAGTCGAACAGAAATTTTCTTTCACAGAAACCTTGACGAACTTTTACAGCACACAAGTGTTTGTAAACAGAACGTCTCTGGAACAAACGCATGGCTATGGTGCAACAGCACTTCTCAGAACTCGTATGAACTTCATCTACCTTTGAGTTGCATTCGTTTATTTTTTCTATCAGAGAAATCAGAATATAAAAAAAGGAAGTGAGAAGTCTGGCTGCAAAGCAAGCATGTGCTTTTCTTTTTTTGTTTTAAAAAAAGACTTTTGTAATTCTTCTCTATGGTTTTAAAATACGTTCAGCTGAACTGAATGTGTAACTGATTATGTATGAGCGCATATCCCTAACCTCTCTTTCATGTTAATCCCGTCCTGTACTGTAGAGGTGACTGTATCCCCGCCCAACCCCCCTCCCCCCCTTCTCTTTTCTTATCCCTGTAACTCTAAATGAGGTGCCCTGCGTGGCCGTGGTGTGGCCAGACTCATGCGTCAGGGTCTCACTCAGTAAAAGCTCAAGCAAACAGAGGATCAGGCAAATGTGGCGCTGCGGCCGCAGGCCGGGTGCGGCCCTGCCGGGCGGGGCCCCCACCACACGTTAGGAGCGGTAGTCTTTTTTACTGTAGGGCTTGTTCCCCAGGATGCTGTCCACCTCATGTGTGATAGACGACGACAACTTGGGAAGAACCTGTGAACACAGAAGATGGATGAGTTCCCTGCATTCATAGTTTTATGCTGTCCTTCAGATATTTCAGCCGAAACTAATTCATCTGTGTTTTTAATGTTGCAGGCAGACTTCACAAATCACATGAGATTCTCGTTACAGCATATTTCCCTGTGTCATCATGGTTTCTGTCACGGTCAAAGGTGAAAGCTTAGGATACGATTACAGGCCTTTTTTAATCTCTCTATCAACAAACTTGTGATTTTACAGCACAAAAAAGAGAAAAAGAGAATAAAAATAAGGATCTTTTGATCAGTGGCATCAGGCTCATTTACGGGGAATTCATGCAGAATACAAACATTTCCATCTATCTCATCCTAAAGCATTTATATGTGTATGTATCCCTCTCTATCCTAAATATGCAAGTTATTTATTTGATTTTTTTTACAGTATTC
>JBAMIG010000003.1:15622282-15638096 GCA_037177335.1 Kiunga ballochi
TATATATATATATATATATATATATATATAAATCCACTTCAGTGTGTGGTTTATAATATCAAATTCTAACTAAAGAAAAATGAAAAAGCCCCTTGGGGAATTTGAGCACAACATTTTAGAAATAACATGAGATGTACTAAAGGAGAGGAGACATCGTATGCAGACACACAGACACAGACACACACAGACACACACACACACACGGGAGTGTACACAGTGCATCAGCATTGCAAAGAGTAGGGATGCTCTTTACTGCGAGCCACACATTATGTGAAGAGAAAATGTAAACCCCCAGCAGTCTGAGAACCCCATTAAAGAATGCGTCTTATCAGCAAAGAAAGACGTGGCCAAGAGCTTGTCTCCAATCCCCCATGGCAACTGATACTCAGCTGACCTTATTAACATGGTACAGTAAAGCAGCCAAGCGTGCCACAGCAAACTGCCCAAGAGGCCAAGCTGTACTCAGGAGTGAAGTCTGCTGCTACGCACTAGAAGGCACGAACCCGGCCCTGATTAAATGGGCCCTGTCACATTTTCAGAAACGAAGCTCATTATTTGCTTTGTGAAGATAAAAAAAAAAAATGGTAAGAAGGCAAACACGCACACACACGCACACACATTCTGCAGCCTCACCTGAATTGCTCCTATGTTCTCCATTAGCTGATCGGTGTTGGATGCCCCTAAAAGGACAGAGCTCACCCCCTCGTTCCGAAGGCACCACGCTGCAGGAAACCAGTGAACAGCCATGACACCCTCCATCATAACACACACACTCAATCTGGCGATATCAATGATTCACATACAAACACACACTGCACAACAAGACCCACAAAAAGCTTTAGCTGTTTTTTTATCCTTGTGTGGTGAGGAGCAACTATCCGTTCATGATTAAATCATCTTTAGAAAACCCTCCCACAGATGAAAGTCATCACACAATGCTGCTCATTTACATAAAACAATATTAAAACCACTGGATTCAGATTTCCTCAAGCATATAATTATTATCTCAATGCATTAATGTTTTATGACTGAGCAGTTTAACATGGAAGCAGTACCTTTTTAATTCAAAATGCTCTTGGTAAGGTCATTTTAAAAAATGATCTAGTTTTCTTATGATTTTTTTCTCCCAAATCTGCAAAGTATTAACTTTACCTGATAAATCCACCCTAAAAATCCAACAAACTCACTGCTTGGAGATGACTGGAAATGATGAGCTGTAGCTGAACAAATCTATATGACAAACAAATTTTGACATTAATCCGTCTCGACTGGCTCCTCATCATATCGAGACTGATATTTGACAGATATGTGATGGAGAGTACCTCAACATAAAGTGCAGCGGTTGCATAAACGTCTTCTACTGCTGCAGAGGACAAGCAGGAATTCTGCCTCTCTGATTGCTTTGAACAAACCGACACAAAAATAACACATCTCTGGCTTCATGTGCTATTGTATTTGTGAGCTGCATTATGCAATACAACTGCATCCTTTTGCAATAGAAGCACTTGTAAACAGATTTCAGCATAATGGAAATGAGCGTGTTGTAAAAATAGTGGGATTATGATTCTACACAAATCTTTTACCAAAATGAGGGTAGGAAATAAAAAAAAAGCACCACTTGAAGGTTTTTCTCTGGTTAGACACAGACGTAAAGTGTCCCTTATGGCAGTAGCACCCAAGACATCTATTAACCCCATTTCTCTTGTCACAGCCACAGTCTGAAACCTGAATATAGCTCTTGCTCCAGCACCAACGGCCTCAAGCAAAGCATGAGGAGGAGACGGTCATTGTTAGCTAGTTCTTATTCAATATTGCAGTACCACTGTGATGTCGAGGGCTACATGGTACAAATAAATCTCCTGTTGCCTTTAGGAGTGCTGAGAAGATTTATGGATATTGGGAGAGTTGAGGCTGTCCACTAATGGGCCGTGAAACCTAATCTATGACATTTTATTACTGTGAGGGTGAAAAACTGCAGTAATCTGCGTTGTGATCAAAGACAGACCCCCAGATTTATTCACAACGCCATATGAGGCGCTTTAGCAGCCCGAGCAGAACCGTGCATCTTTGGGCTTTTCACATGCACACTTCGCTGCCCGGCAGTGAATCAATATCTGTCATCCACTGGATTTATTTGTGGGAGGCTATTTTGAGGGCGACACTTGAGACGGCTAAATACACGTAAACACCACGGCGAACTTCACACCTGTAGACACAAATATAGACCGTAAGCATGTTAGCATTCGTTGCGTTTATATTTATGACGATGATATCCTCATGTTTTTACAGGAATCAGTCAGATCCAAACTCGGTTGATCGTTTTTCTTCTTCTTTTTTTTGGTTGATTTGTTGTTTTTGTATTTGGTCTCTGATGCATTTCACACTGCAGCCATTTTAACACAACACATATACACACACGTGATGGTACAACGGTCGAAGCAGACAGCTGCAAGAGCACGGTTGACCCCGGCCAGTCCGAGGCAGAGGGACGGACAGACAGACAGACAGAAAGAGAGAGAGCGGCAGAAAGTATCTGCGTACCAATGGCGAGTTGGGGCAGAGTGCAGCCCAGCCGCTCCGCGATTGCCTGCAGCTCTTTCAACTTCGCCTGCTGACGCCGGCCCTCCTCGCTCAAGATCTTGTCCTTCAACCACTGGTAGCCCTGTTGAAAACACAGCACACCTGCTCAAAAACACAGCCCTGCTCACACCGCTGCATCGCAGCTCCCGTGTCACCAGGGCTCGTTTTCAAACACGTGACTCTGTCTCCTTTTGTCAATGCCACAGCCAAGTTTATGCTGTCATCACTACAAAAGTGCAAATATTTGCAGAAAAATATATAAAATCGATGACTACAATGAAAGAATATAGTGTCTAATCTAAGTAAAAAGTTATTTATAGTATGAAAGAAGCTATTAGTAACTAATTAGGACAAGTAATTAGTCAATTAAAGAGTCAATAACAACAAACATCCACAGACAACACTGAGCCAAACAGGAAGAACTCACTGCACAACACCGACACAACAAGCCAGTTTTATGAACCACAGTACTAACCACTGACACACAATCAACAGGAACACAACATGCCATTTCACCACGGTGAGACACAAAACTGCACAAAGTCAGGTGTTAGCATAGCGCAGATATCCTTAAGCCTGGTCCTGGAAAGGTTCAAGTTATTCCTGTTTTAGAACTGCCCCTGCTGCAACACCCCCAATTCACACTCAGGCTTGTGCAGATCTTTGCACCAAATACTACATAAGCATGCTAAATATCAACGGATTTGAGTCAGGTGTGTCACAGCAGGAACACTTCCAAACCCGGCAGGACATCAGCCCTCAGGGACCAGGGTTGAGGATTCCTGATCAGAAGTTGCTGAACCTCATTTTCAACACATTACAACAAAGTAGATCATCTCTTCACAGCAGGATTTGGGCTAAACTCACTTCAATCCTGACAGCTTTCGCTCTTTATGTTTAGCTTAAAAAAGCTTTCCTCAAGCTGAAAGGAAAACACTTCACACATATGAACGATCATATATAACAAGCTACTCAGGTTTTAGATACAGTTTACTCATTCAGTTTGAGTCTATAGCATCAAATTAACGCTATTTGTTTGTGTGTTTTCTCTGGTTTGTGTGTTCCTGCGTGCATGCTCTAAAATGCATTAAGCCAACACCGGCTGACAAACACGGTTGAACAACATCGCTTGTGAAGAGGTGCATGGTGTCAACATGGCACTGAAAGCACACGCGTACACGGTATGTGCCAACCTGAAAGACACAAAGCCACAACAAAACACACAACCAGTAACCAGAAGGGTATCGACGCGCCACAGATGATCGGTGGGGTTAAAGACGGGAAACAGCAAGCGGGGTGACATCTACCTTCAGAGATGCCCGAGAGTAGGGAGGCACCCTGCCGTCGTATTTCCCTGAGATGATTCCACAGGCCAACGGAGACCATGTCATGGCCCCGACACCTGAGAACAGAAAAGTGTCAAAATCATCCGTGACAAACAGCAGCTCGCTTTTTCAGGGAGCTGATGCGTCTCGGTAGTGACTCGGGTCAGTCTCATACTGAACAAACTTGTAAAAGATGGACTGTGACACTGATCTGGTCAAACCTTTAGAACAAGAAACTCACAAAAGTAAAAGGATGATGAGAAAATCCTGCTTTGTGTACAAATTAAAACCGTTCTACTAAAATATTGCATATTATTGCAAACATTTCTGCTTAAACTAGATCTCTTGGAGGCAGACATGACTTAGATAACCAGGTTTTAGATCACCCTGACCCATGCATCTGCTGAGGTGATGTTTAACTTTCATTTGCTCATCGGTGTATAAGAGAATAAGAGGTAAAAGGTGCGGCATATACAGAAAAAGAAACAATGTCTGAAAGGGTAACATAATAAAGCCTTTTTGTAAAGCTCAGCCGTGGTTAGTAAGGTACCATAGAAGTGACTCATCCAGCAGTTTTTCACCTGGACCCACAGATGAATTGCAGCTCACCTATCTTATGGAAGAGCTCGGGCAGCTGTACCTCTACTTTCTCTCTCTGGAACATGTGATACTCAGCCTGCTCACAAATGGGAGGAATCTGGTTAAACTGTCGGGCAACCGAATACGCTTCCTGAACGGAAAGACACAACAAACACGATCAGGCTCGTGTAAGGGCAGTTTGTGTGTAAACAGATAAACGCTGTAGTTTGTGATTCTACAAATTTACAATAACGAGGACTCCTCTGCACAGACACAACTTGTCTCACCATTATTTCCATCGGGCTCCAGCGGGATGTCCCCCAGTACATGGCCATCCCTTGGTTTATCACATGAGTCATAGCTCGAACCGTTTCTGCAAAGACACGCATGTTTAAAAGCTAAAAAACATTTTCATTTCTGGTGTAACCCTCCTGCACACCACTTACATAGCAGTAAATGTCCTATAAATCTATTGCACATGAATCCACTAGCTCTTTAATGCTACAAAAGACGCATCTTATCATTTAAAATCCAAATTGCCTGGACTACTGAAGCGAGAGGTGGAAAAGCTGATTATGTTAAATCAGAAAGCTGACGTCCTGATGAGGATGACATCTTTCACAACATGACACTCTTGAATGACATTCATGTTAAAATTCACATGATTCTCTCTCTCTCTCTCTTTCTCATTATCTGCAACATGCCACATGAAAAAGAACTGCCAGCTAAATAAATAAGAGATGACAACCATATGTGCATCAGTTCATATCTTTAATCACACACAAAGTGGGTTGACACACTGAATGTCAGTTTATGCATTTTAAGCACTGAGGGTTAAAAATATATTAGGCATCCTCATATATCCCCCCCCTTTTTAATATTCTGGGTGAATGTTTAAAAAAGATCATCTCATGATATTGTGTTGGTACACGGCTGCATTTGTTTTCCTTTTAAAGAATGTATTTTTACAGCCGCATCTGATACGTCTGCTCTCAAAACAAAATCTCCCAATCTTTAATTTACGCCTCTTATTTGATAGAGCGATCTGTTCTTGTTCGACTGCAGGACACAATGTGTGCACGTCCGATAACAATCAGGACAGGAGTGTAATGAAACCGGGTTGTGTCACCCCTCAGTAACCTCGGGTCTATCTATCGACTTCACTGATGCTCCGTTTCGGACAAATCGACTCTTTTGTTTGAGTGGGTGTCTCTTTAGTGACAGAGTAGTGGTTTTCCTTTTCTTCACACCATTTACCCAGTTTCCCACTGCCAAAAAATATATACAGCAGATGGCTGTAGATTTGAAGACTGGTTGTTTAAAGCAGATGGGGAAAAAAAAATGTAAAAAAACGACCTCGACTTGAGCACCACCGGCTACTTCTGCCACTAAGACACTGAAGAAAGAGCCAAAGCCAACGAAGCATCAAACAGAGGGCAGAGAAAAATGACCTCTGTTTCAACCCTAACCTGAAGAGGAACTCTACCATTGGAGCAGATGGATACTGCGCAACCAGCTGAGCCCACACACGGTTAGCACTTTGCCATTTAAAGGTCTCTAGCATCAGTATCTATCATCATTCTGACTGTGGAGGTGGAAGCATCCGGACAACATGCAGCATTTTAAAAATAGATGTTTCAGTTACAAGAGGTTTGAATATCCGAGTCATCCCACTGCGGTAGTCATCGAGATGCACAAGAGGTGTTTTAGCAAAAAACACGAAAGTTACCTTCCATAGGTGTGTTCGGGTCCGGTCTGTTTGCAAACACCACATCGACGTAGTCCAGCTGCAGTCTTTCTAGGGAGGCTTTTAAACCTGAAAACAAGCAGTGGAGTTGGAAAGAGTGAAGCCCCGCTGTGGCTGCTAAAGTAATGAAGTGTGTGATCAAAATGAATGCAAAGGATTCTCAGTTTAACTGGGTTAATGTCCCCAAAACCTTTCCAAGCAACTGCAATAACCTCAAGAGAAATTTGAGTACTAAGGATCAGGCTTAGATTCCCTGGACCCCATAGCAACTAATCAGAAAGCAATTTGTCGTTGCAGCGTCAACATTTAATCCATTAACATGCTGCACTGCTACCCACCTTCTATAATGTGTTTCCGGGATAAACCTCTTTCAGTCTCCGCTCTACAAAACAAAACAGGGACATAAATGTGATTAAACTCGTGTAAATGTGTTTTATAGCTTTATTTATTTCTTATTTTAAATACAAAATTACACATAAAAGCTTTACATCTTGGAACCAGATGAGACTTACTTTCCACCCCAAAAGATCTTTGTTGTTATCACAAGACTCGAACGTCTGAAAATGGAGTGACAGCACATCTGTAAGAACACCTGACACTCAAATCCTACAACAAAACAAAGCTGATGCCATGCAGTTGCTGACATCTTCGTACACACTAAACTCACATGGTGTATTTTAATAAATATAGGAGCGTAAACAACAACGGAAAACTTGGACCCATCATCAGGACAGTGTAAAAAACCACCTGTACCCTTTATTAAGTGTGCAGTCACTGAATGAGTGGAAACGTATAACCCGATCTCACATAACCTACAAATGTCAATAAGACAGGAGATGAGCCCCAACACATTCATTCATAATTCAGCATCTTTGAGGAAGGACACTCGAGTAAGGGTGCAGAATGGTCTCCCACATTAATCTTGTGAGTTATGAACTGGAACCTTCACTGTTCCAGTTCACGACACACAGCCGAGGAGAAAGATGATGCCAGATAAAGCAGGTTGGCTCGATCGGAAATTAAAAAAAAAAAAAAACACCAAGCTCAATTAAAGTGTGCAGCATACCTCCATCCTTTCTTCTTTATGATGTTTCCGAGCACTACCTCTGCCCTGCGAGGGAGACGGAGAGCTAGATTAAGCAAAGATGAAATGATACAAGCGTTTACATGTGACTGACTGAGGGCTGATTAAAAGGATGCGGCTGAATTTGCACACACTGTAAAAATGCACAGGGGAGCTTTCAAGCCAAAGAGCACCTGCTTGGGATTGGTGGGTGTGAATTAGCTGCCAGGTCAGAGTCAGCAGGGCCTTAGCCCAGCTGTGCTGTCAAACCACCACTATGTCGCTCATTAGCAGCAGAAAGGGTGCTAATGAGCGGCATTATGTGCAACATGGGGCTCATTAGGACTGGGCAGAAAGCTGTCAGTCGGATGTCTAAAGTCTGTTCAGTCCACCAAACCGCCATACACCTCCTTGAAGCCCACTGATAAATACGATTAGATGTTTTTCTGGTTTTATTGGCAAGTGTCTAAACTATGTTGAGTTGTACACTTCAACAAGAGCACATTGCAGCTTCCGGCAGCTTGTGTGTCACACACACTGAGCGGTGATATAGTCAGACAAGTTGCAGGTCACATGCTTAGTGATGTGTAAAACTTTGGATGAGCAGACTGACATCTGACTGATGTTTGAAAGATTATTGTGACTTTCTCTCTGCAGCAGGATGATGAGTCACAGAAGTGTCTTCAGACCCAAGAAGAAGTCCTGCAACATGTTTTGATGCCTTTGTTAAGCCTGATTTTAGACATTATGTCAGTCTGAGATGTAATGAAGAGAATAAATCCTTAGGAAAACTGGAAAGTTTTCCAAAATTCCCAGAACATCTAACCGGGTGATTTACTGTAAGAGGTGACGTCTCTTTACTGCAATTTATAGGCAGAAATCAGTTTGTCTGCATGGTTGGCTCCTCACTACATGGGTTGGAACAATTAATTATGTCTGCTTACAAGCATTTATTTATTATGAAAGCTACAATTGCAGTTTTTTTCTCCCAAAACCACAAAGTTTGCAAAGTGGATGCCTAAAATTACTGCATCTATTACCCTAATCTCTGATATGTTAAAAGGTAGGAAAAACAAAAATGTAAATGATTTCACTCACCTTACCGGGATAACATAAAGTTAAATCTAACTATAAAAAGGTTAAGCGTGCAAACTTCCTCCTGATGCGGTTGAATTGAACCATCCAGAGTCACAGTGGCTTTAGTTAATAAGTTAGAGTTAGCCTATAAACGGTTTCATCTTAAAGACCTTAACAGAACACATCGTTCTCAGGCTTCAGGCTTCCTCTCCTGTGGAGCTTAATAACATACCAGTTCAGGTTCAGGAGGCAGAAAACCTCTCTGCTTTCAAAGTTTCACTTCAAACTCTGTCTTTCGTTAAAGATAAAAGTCGGTGCTGGCTCAGTTGAGAGTGAACCACAGCTGCTAAAGGCTGCAGAGGTTCTCTCAGGATGCACCCAGCACTTCACCTTCTCTTCTCTCTCTCAGTGTATTTATATGCCATTACTGCATATCATTAGTCTTAGTATTACTCTATTTCCCTCCGGTTGTTTAGGCTTTTTCTGTCCTTGCATCTTCCTACATGGTTTTCTGGCTCACTAGCTGAATGCTTATGTTCTGTGGTGACCAACTCAGATGTCCTATCAGTTTATTTCTTGATGTTTCTCTTTCTCTTGATGCCCGTTATTCATCATCAAGTCTAGGCAAACAGCTGACAGAGTCTAGTTCTGACTGAGGTGTGTAAAAAAAAGGACTTTTGTTCCTTCTATGGTCACCAGATGTGTCACAGAGAAAAGTTTCTTCCTTTTATAAGTAGGATAAATTTCACAAGTAGTGCATGAGGAGAATTTGCTAAAGAGCACAAAAACTAAACTAGAGGAATTAAAAGGTTATGGGGTCTTATAAATCAGAGTGAAGAGCCTTTATGTGCCACTCCCATTAATCCAGAGTAATGAGGCAAAGAGGTAAAATCCATCAAGGCGTGGCACATATTTTACAGACCTGATATTGCCTCAGCTCAGTAGGTCCATATAGGTATATAAAGTATATAAAAACTTTTGAGACAGTGCAAACATTTTGTGATAAGAAAATATGCACTGCATATATTAGGAGAAAAATGAAAATGTACTGATTAGTCCAACGTTTCTTAATCCTGGTCCTCAGGAATCACCGCCCTGCATGTTTTAGAGGTAACCCTATTTTACCACACCTGAATCAAATGAATGTCTCAGTAGTAGACTTGCAGAGAACTCGATCCGCATGAATCAGGTTTGCTGGAGTTAGAAGGAACTAAAACATGGAGGGTCACGGGTAGCTAGAGTCTATCCCAGCAATCATTGGGCAAGAGATGGGGCATACCCTTGAGGGGTTGCCAGTCCACCACAAGGCCAGCACAGAGACAAACACACAACTAATCACACACAGAGGATTACATTGAATGACCAATCAACCCTAACATGCATGTATTAGGATGGTGAACTGGGAGTGAGCCGGAGTACGAGGAGAGAATCCCCGTGTAAACATACAAATGCCACAGTGCCTGAGTCAAGGCTCCAACCAGCAACCTTCTCGCTGTGAGGCTACAGGGATAAGCACCATACTACTATGAACGACTGAATCTAAATCTCTTTGTATTTTTATTGTTTATATTATTCCTGCTTTGATTTTTCCTTATCTAAGATAAATGTACCAAACTATGAAACCCCCTTAATCCAACCCTCAGCATGAATACAGAAGTGCAGGTAACAAAACAACCCTGCCAACTGGACCCACAGATTTTTACACAAGGACCCCTGAGAGCAATAACATGTTTGCGAGCTTACAGTAAGTGTGTGTGTATGTGTGTTTTCACCCACACCGAGCCTGAGTGTCGCCATTCTGAAATGTGAGTAATTCAAGTGCCTAATAAGCGGGTCCAGGGTGCCTTGAGCAGGCTGACTTTCTTCATCTAACCATTAATTAGAGAGTTGATGCTGTGACTTACAGAAGCCATGATATAACTGTGCATTATTTATGCAATAATAAGCAAATATTACTTTCTGATTTCTCAGCCATTTTGCTCACTGATTTCACACACCAGGCCTTTGCTGAACATCTAGATTCCTGAGCTTTAAAGGAAATAAAGATTGACTGAAATTGGGTTCAGCCAGTTTCTATGACAGTGTGAAACACACAATGTGTCTGCTGATAACAACCGCTACGGCACAATAAACATACAGGGCGTGTTTATTGGTACATATTTAGTTGTCTTTCTGAGACACGGTGTGCGTTTCACTATGGATGTGTTAAGTCAAGCCTGACAATCAACATTGAAATATTGTGTTGAATGTTTACTTTGCAAACAAACAGCCTAAATATCATATTCATCTCTCCACGCTCACAAAGCAGTTGACTGCATGTGACCCAAACACCAACACGCCACACATTCCCTGAGTCTGACTGATAAAAGAATCAAAAGCCTGAATAAAAGGCCTCACATGAAAGTGAAGTGAAAGTATGTGTGCATTATAAGCTCCTCGGTACGTCTTTGCAGTAGAAGCTGTCAGGATTAACACCCGTGCCGCACATCAAACGCTGACACAGAACAGATTTGTCTCCCTGTTTAACAGTGGTTTAGGGAGGTGTGCTCATCAAAGATAGAGTTGTCAAAGATCAAACTTGTGATCACCTTACTGGTCCCAAAATGAACTACAGCAGATGTGCATCAGCCCACACCTAATGAGGTATGAGATGAGACATGAACACAACCACTGAAAACTACTTCTACTTCCTCTTTGTTGTCTTCTGAGGCATTCTGATGTATCTCTCATCTAATGAGAAAAGCAAAATATTCTTGAGAGGATTAAAAGGAGGATTTACTAAACAGTTAATCAGATATGCTGTTCACAAAGGATAATCCGTGGATTATTTTAAAGCATCGAGTTACTACAAAGCCAGATTAATCCACAATGGAATTTAAAGCCATCTAGATTTACATCTAATCCGAGCCGGTCACTGAAATTAAACTAACATCAATGACTGTCCTCCAAATTTAAGTCATCCATATCTGATCTAATTTTAGGTTTACATAAAAGCAGGAAGATGCCATCTCAGCTGTACATTTATTCACACCAGTCTACTAAAATGAAGTGTTTATTAAGAAAATAAGTACAAAGCGGAGGCAAGCGTCTCAACTGTATGCCATTAATTCAATGTTTTAACCAAAGTTAATAAAAATGTCTAAGCAGCTGGTAAACTTCCAATTATTTATAAAATAATGGAAAATGTCACATGATCACATTACAAACAAAGGCTTTGAAATCCACAAAGATTTTTATTTTTGCAACTTAAAAAATACTTTTCAGTGGACATTTATGTCCCATGTAATGCTCACCTCTATTTCTCATTTATTTCTTTTACTTAAGCAGTTGGACAACTGGCTTGTTTACAAGGAATTACTAAAAATAGCCACGGGTACCTGACACGATATGCACTGCCAAGTGCGTTGCTGTTTCTTATTGGTGTGAAGCACGTGAGCTGAGTAGGCGTTCATGTTCATGCTGCTGAAAGAATGTGGCCATATGCTTGTCCAACTCCAGAAAGAGTCAGAGACTTTTCTCAGCACCTTCTAATATTTATTCAGCTGTCCATTTGTGATCACAGCACAAAAAAAGACTTGTTAAAGGTTGATTAGAGAAAGGCAGATTTCTTGAAACACACCTTTACTCGAGTCCTGCTGATGGAAGTGAAAAGACCCAGAAGATGGATGCATGTATGCATGGTTATACTTTTACATGTGGTTCTTTTAAGCAGAAATTATTGATGCATTTATTTACATATAGTCAAAGTTAAATCCAATAAGTGATCCCTGCAAGCGCATGTGAAGATGTACTCCAATACCAGGGCCAATATGGCAGCTGTCTGCTTGTGAGTGGGACAAGCATGAAAAAGCAAATCCTACAAAAAAGATATTGACACTGTGGCAGATGTTCTCAATGGCTTCTGCAAATTTACCAGAAAAAAAATACTAGACTACACAGTGAAATACTAATTATATCTGCATCTGTAGAATGATTACAGGTACATAAACAGTTTAACTTCCAGGTGTCAGGATGCAGTACTTTAGCATTTACAGCCATAATGCCAGGCACAAATAACGACACCAACGTAGAGGAAACTCCCACTGAGCAGATTTATAGTCAGTCAGATACCTGGTCATAGTCAGCATTAGTGATAAAAGAGCTGCAGTACAGGATATACTCACTTCCCAGCAGCATAGACCTCCGCTGTGTCAAACAGATTGATGCCATTTTCATAGGCCAGAGTCATCAGCTGCTCTGCCATCTGTTGAAAGAACAGGGGGTGGAGATTTTTTAGGGGGGGTGTTGAGAGCGCTGATGTGAAGTGTTATTACTGCTTTTTAAATATTTATCTGCCCTCACAGGACTAAAGTAGGTTGCAGTGGCTTTTTTACATGCTTTATTCTTTGACTGCTGGCTCTTTCACAGTATGTTTTCACTACAGGTAAAAATAGTCTTCACGAGCAACCTCAGAGAGGTCAGATTATATGGAGGGTGTCCATTCCCAAGCTTTGATTGATGGGGGATGACAAAATTAATCTGCTCTCACCTCATCTGTTATCTGTCCACCGAACGTCACCCATGTTCCTGCAGAGGATGACACATAGGCGGGGTCATACACATGTACGTTCTGCACACAGTCCACAACAAAAGATATGGCAAAAAAAGAGAAAAAAGACACGTAAAAATAAAATGAGTAAAAACAGAAAAAAAGCAGAGTTGGAGGCACTTTACACTTTATGTGGTCTTTCTCCAGGTTACAGAGAAAGGCCAACAGGGTAATGTGTTCCACCATGGGTGCAGCAGACTTCTCAGTGTATCTTTTACCTAATCCAAGGCAGGATACCCGCAGGCCTGACTTCCCAAGGTTTCTATCAAAACAGAGAAATAGATTTACATTAATGCAGAATGACTCCAGCTGGGATCGGCCTGTTCCCACCAGAAGCCTTATTCTTGTTATTTTACAATAAATACCTGTTATATAAATAGATATATAAATAAATAAAAACCCCTATCAGTCTCTGGTAACATTAGCCCTTCTGTTCTTCAGGTTTTTGCTGCAAAGGAGGCTTACAGTCATGGAAATTGAGACGAATGGGGCTTTGTATGGATTTGGAGTCCGCCTGCATCCACTGCAGCACTGACACATGTAAAGTGGATGGGTGAAGAAAAGACAGTAACACGTGAGCAGAAGACAAGAGCGTACGTGTGTGTATGTGTGTGTGTGCGCGCGCGTGCATTAAATGTCAGGGAAAAATCAAACACAGGAAGTAGGTCTTAAGCAGGCCCACCATGACATCCACTAAAATTTCTTCCAGCACACCAGGATCCCTCTGCCTCCTTCTGACTAAAATCCCCTGCAGCAATGCGGAAGCCTTTCTACTCGCAACAACTGGCATCTAAAGCCGGCATCTCTGAGCCAATCACAGTCCAGATCACCCCCTTTGCTGACAATTACAGGATTTGGTTCAATTTTTATTCCTGCAAGCTTTATGAAGTTTGTATGATCTTCTTCACTAGAATGCAGTGCAATTATTAGACACTAAAATCTGTATCCGGTTGGATCAAAATGAACACAAGTGGTATCTTCTCATCTGCAAGAAATCATCACAAAGCTATAAAAAGATTAGAAAGGCAAGACTGAGTGAGTATGCTCCTCCTGGTCACTACACTTATGGGGTACTCTGTAAAACATCTAAATGTGCAAACAGTGATGATGTAACATGCAGGAATCAAAGTGAGCATGTGGGAGGATCTAATATACTGTACTTTTATAGCATTGAGCTCTACAGATGGGTTCAAATGAAGAGTAAAGAGGAAGACAGAAGTGTGTTCCTGTGTGGAGATGTGTGCGCTTGGTACTACAGGTCTGAGCGGGACAGTGTGTGTTTGAGCGTGGGTGTGTTATGAAGCTAAGAAAAGATTTCTAAGCCGCTGCAGTGAATAACGTAAGCACCTTCTGAGTTGTTTGAGTGAAAGCCCGAAAACAGACTAAATCTTTTTTTTTTCCCAAACAGCATCATGTTCAGTTTATGTTCAACTTGTTTCTACAAAGAGCCTCGTTAAAACGGTCCTTCATTCGGTCAGTGAGAAGTGTTAATCATGTTATAGTGGAGCTGATCAACAAATAACAGACTCTTAAATGCACGAGTGAAGCAGACATTTAACCTGAAGTTGCACTGAAGGTGGAAGCGGCTGCGCCAAGCTTTCTGCCTGGTACTCCATCCCATCAGGAGCGCTTCAGAGTGAAATGTCTGTGTTGCTGTTCACATAAGGTTCGTGTCATTGCGTCGTAGTCTGTGTAGGCCTACTTAAAAGGCTTAAAAGTAAAAAAAATAATAAACCAGCACAGAAATTAGCAGACACAGTTCAACTGTGTCGGCTCTTTATTTCATTACAGCAGGGATGGGCTGCAAAACAAAAATGCATATTTTCCACAGTGTCATTTATGTGTAGAAATGTGTAGAAATGTTGATGTTTTAAAGTAAAATGTAATCCAAAGTGGGCTTGTAGTCTTTTACTGGTAAAATCCACCAGATCCACTTTGGTTTTCATCGGCTGATTTCCTGTCTGAATGATCCATTCAGCTCTAGATCGGCATGTTATTAAAGCATCAAAAGCAGAACAGATAGGTATTTTAGAGAAGCGCATGAGGGACGGTCCTTCTGGGATGCTTCAGAAACACACCAGATAGAACCACTGTCGATCAACAACCCCCGAACTTTCACTGCCATGACAACAGACATCAGTGAAACCAATAGCAGCTCTCAGGTGAACACTGTAAAGGTGCTTTTCCACTACTCTACCTGATCACCCAGAAACAGAGCATTTCCATTAGTATTTGTTGAACCGTGTGGATACTTTTGCCGTTACCTACTCTGTTGCATTTCTAAGCTTGTCGAGTTGTGCGGATAGTGTGATGTCCACAGACTGGCGTCCACCGATCGGCATGATGTTTTGTCCTGCCCTCCGTCAACGTCTCTTGATTTGTTACATGAGTCTATTTCCAATCCAATGAATAGCCATAATCTGAGTTAAGATTATGCGGTATACAGTATATGTAAATTACCGCAAGGTTTCCATCTTCATGTCTGTCTTCTTCTGTAGTGTAGCAGACCCCATGTTAAGTGTCTAGAAAGTCTTATTGCGCGGGAGGGATCCCTCCCACATTAGAAGGTCACGACTTTTAATGGAAATCAGTTGAGTAGAGTAAAATAGACACTAATTGAAAAGCGGCTTAACCTCTTAATGCCTGAATTAAGATGACTGGGCAGAGACATCTCACTTTTGAAATCTAAAAACTTTATTTGACCCTTTAACTAAATTATTTTTGACTCCCCCCCACCCCCCATATTTACTATTTATTACCATGGAATAAGTAAAAATGATTACAGTGTAATCTCCTGCTGTCTGGTGGTCACCAGGGTGCAGGAGACCAGTATCATGTGGTAAACAACAACATTA
>JBAMIG010000003.1:15638196-15659286 GCA_037177335.1 Kiunga ballochi
ACAACAACATTATGAGTGAAGTTTCTGCCATAAAGTGATGCAACATGTCTCAAAAACAGTATGTATCAAATATGCAATATCAGGCCATAAAGTGTTAAGAGGAGCATTGTTGGTAGGTTTTTAATATAATGGACAGAAATTCATTTGTGTTCAATATATATTTCTCAGTTTTTGCTTGGCTGCAACTTACTTTAAATAAACTGCAAACATTGTCAAATGTTTTGACATTTGGACTATTCTTAATATTATGCCTTCAAACATTATTGTCACTCACAACTATGGCAAAAAAAATAGTCTTGCAACAAACCTGGATGTTACCAAGGTTGCATCATTTTCAGTGAGCTCCTGACACAGCAAAACTTTAAGTTTCAAGTTTGCAAAAGCGTGCTTTAACCATGGAAACTGCACACAGTAATTGCACATTTCAGCAGTCACACAAACCTAAAAATAAAGTTATCAAACTACGGTATCAGAATACACAGCCCTGCCCTTGCCATTCTTCTCATTGTAAGGATGTTCCATTGTCAGCACATTGTTCTCTTCAATATTTTACTAGGTTGGCCTTGTGTACTGCTTTACACATCGCTGTAACGACCCTCTGTCAGGGCTTGTGAGCAGCAGGGGTCAGGTTCCAGCTGAGTCTCAACAGACATGAACCCCAACAGTAAAGTCATCCCTCTAACATCCTCCTCAATAATGAAGGAGACCAATACAGTAAAGGACAGTAATGCCAAGGCAGCTACGGGACAAAGTTGGAGTTACAGTAAACTGAACCATCCATCCATTCATCCATTTTCTACCGCTTAGTCCCTACTGGGGACGTGGGGGGGCTGGAGCCGATCCCAGCTGTCAACGGGGGAGAGGCAGGGTACACCCTGGACAGGTCGCAGTCCATCACAGGGCATAAACGGAACCCATCTACAAAAAAAAAAGTATGGTTCTCTGTAGAAGACTACAATGCAGTCTGAGGATCTTGCAATACTAATATCTGTGTATTACGATTAAATTGTGTTGTCAGACATACTTGTCTTCTTGTTGTTCTTGTCTGTAAGCCTTTAAACATCTAAGAACCTCAAGGTACCCAGATAAAGGGTCATTTGTACATTAATATAGGTTATGAAATAATGCCTGATTCTTGTCTTATTGGTCTGCTGTTCTATGCCTTTTGGCCCTTTTCCAAAAAGTATGTATGTATCCTTCTTTCTACCATCTTACTGATACGCAGTAGTTAACAATTTTTCTAGTTTTCCACCACAAATGCATTATAAATCAGTCATTAACATCATTTGTTCTTTTCATTTTCAACTCATGAAAGAAGAAAATATAGAAGTGTGTCCTCATCAACATTACAATAAGCCAAAACACACAGCCAACATGACAAGGATCCAACCCAAAACCTTTGGTGACATCTCACACCAGGACAAAGATTTCCTCTGCAATGAATCCCACGCTATTCTTCCAGGGCAGTCAGCTGGAAAGCAATCTAAACCACCCATTGCATCATCAATACAATTTTACACACTCACACATTTTCACCAGGCCCACAGTCTTAAGCACTTTAACAATCATTCCTTACAATTGAAACAATCCTTTGAAAAATAGATGGAGTCGCTATAGGCCACACTTATTTCAGAACAATTTCACACTGGTTTGAGTTTCATTCTTCCTGCTCACCAGTGTGAGCCCTCTACTATAAACTGTAAAGGTGCAAAGCCACATAGACCAAGATGTCTGCTACAACTCAGTCTACTTTTCAGAGTTTAGCTCTCCCTACCTACTGTTGTTCTATCACTTGTATTATTACAGTGGGTTTTTTCTATATCTTTTACAGTAAATTAGCTTTTTCCAATCCTGTCAATAAAAGCAGTGCTGAGGCTGCAGACATGGTGGATAGCCATTAGACACCTGACATCATCTTTTTAAAATAGCTCTGCCAGTATTTGTTTTTAAATATCTCAAAACAGGCTGTCATGACTATTCAAATAAATCAAACTTTATTTATACATCACTTTTTATGCAACCTGCAAAACACAGAGTGCTTTAATTTAGCAAAAACTCGTTCTGCATATATAAAATAAAGCCTTTAAACTAAAACACTCATTTAAAAAATAATAAAAAAGTCTTTGCATCAGTTTAGAGTTCTGTCTTTTATTGTGTCTCAATAGGTCTATTAAGTATTGGCTAACTATTTACAATGCTAAATACAACGTAAATGTGAGTCTTAGGTATTGTTTAGAACAATGTAAGGTGCTGAGATACAGTTATGTATGAATAAGTGCGCACTGGTTAGACCTGTGGGCATGAAGTGAAGATGGTTGCGTTGGAGAGAAGCCAAGCAGTCAGTAGAAAGGATGATGAATGAGAAACAAGGTCACAGACCTGGAACGTGTTGAGAGATAGATGCACCGAGCACAACTATTAATATAACTTCACCCATGGCTTTAACTTCAGAAAAACACACATTGCAAATGCCATTTGCACGAGGTTTCTTCCTCCATTCGGTTTATATAACATTAGCTTGGAGGGAAGGGGTGAAGGAAGAGACAGCAGTGAACTTCACAAACTTTGTGAAGGTAATCCTGACAATTACAAAAAGGAAATAAGCTGAGTAAAATGCAAAGATTTTAACAACTCTTTTTTTTTTTTATTTGCTGGAACATAAAAAGTAAACAGTATGTCAGCTATAATTATCCAGTTACTTCTCTAATAAAATAAAACATAAAAACCTGAAGAGCTCAGCTCTGTTTTGCACGTCACTACTTTCCACCTTGAATTTTATTCATTTCTCTCTGCAGAATGACCTTCTTTTGTAACTCTGAATGGAAAGTGTGTTATTCCTCAGTTAAAAGACCAATAGTCATTTGCAAAGGTTGGCTTTGACTAGAGCTGCATGAATAGAGAGATTCTTCCAGACTTGAACAGAGAGGAATAATTTGACATTTTTGGAGGTATGCTAATTTGTCAGGCTATTCAGAGTCAGTTTGATAATATTTTCATATCTATATGCAGAGTATGAAGATACAGAAAGGACACAATAAGCTTGACCTCAAAATTATTCTGGAAGGAAGCAAAGCAGCTGCTTTTGTTAACTCTAGAATAAGTATATAAAGGTCAATAAAAACTGCAGTGTGTCCTGTTTAATTTATCTAAAGTGGAAAAATTTTTCTTTTGTGATTATTAACAAGATGCTTCATGTAATTCCCAGAATGTTCAACAAATCATTGAACACAAAACATAGTCCTCTTTATCCTCTTTCTTCATTCTTACTAGCCTACGTATTATGCCTACGTATTATTACTTTACACTCACAAGGATTTTTAAATCTTGAAAATTAAAATTTGACATGTAGATTCTTTCAACTGGGGCACAAATAATAAGGGTATAGACTGAAGATAAGGAGATAGGTGGTTTTACTAGCATTTATGCTTGTCTTGTTATGCAGATTTTGACTTTAAAGATACAATGTATCATGTGATGCTGCTGCACACTGTGCTCTGGCTTTTGCTTCCAGTCCCACATGTTAAAGAAGCACGAGAAGATGTCAAATATGATTTAATTTGGTGGATGCAAACAGCTTCAGAAGCCAGAAACATAGATAGAGCCATTGGCATTAAAGCACTTCAAGACAGCCGTCAATGGCAGTTTGTTTTATTGTATTTTTTTGGTTTGGCATTAACAGATTGCAAACTCAGAGTTTTTTTTTTCCTGGGGCCAAATTTGTTTTTCATCTTACTCGAGCGTTTTTAGAGCACTTGTAAAGGGATATATCTGCCAGAGCCCACAGAGACAGAAAATCATCTGCTGCATGCTGCAGAGGAGCAAACTGGAAACTTTCAAGTTAAAGCAATGACTCTCACATAGCATTTAGAAAAACACACTAACAGGAGCTTAAATGTGATAACGAATCACAAAGACGAATGCTGATGTTTTATTTATGGACTGCGTTGACAACATATTTCTTAGATTCTAATTTAATTAGAAAATAGTGTCAAAGTACTTGAACATAAAGAAAATATCATTTTATCTTTTCTTCATACTTGTGTGTAAATTATTGATCCACCAATCAAACATTTGGCAGCTGCAGTGTAATAAGCATGTAAAAGATTCTGCTTATTTAGCAGCTGCAAAAGAGCAACTGTGTCAAAACAAACACAACACACACATATTGCCATTAGAGTTTGTGAACATCACAGCAAAGACTTCTGGTAAACTTGAATTCAGGAGTATCTAAAAAGGTGTGCCATTGTGGGAAATGTCTGAATGAAGCTGTGCAGAAAATGCAATGCTTCAGAGTCTCCATACGTAAAAAGGTGTGTGTTCAGACAGATAAGCAGTGATTCTTCTTATTTGCATTATTTTAAAAAGTGGACAAAAAAAGTTAAGCCTTCAATCTGCTACAAACAGACGGTGATGTATGGATCAATGGCTTTGCCAGGAATTTCCTGGGTAACTAAAAATTTACTGAATGCACATATTAATTATACTATTGTTCATAGGGTGCACTTTGCAAACGTTTGTGGTGTTTGGAAAAAGGATCCCTCAACAAACATGTTCAACTAACTAAAAAGTGAAAAATGCTAGAAGGTCACTTCAGAAAGTTTCCTCTTCCACCACATGTATTGAATTCCTATGAGCTCTTTTTCTGTTTACACTAATTAAAGTTAACAAAAGGTATAAAAATCCTATTCAAACACCTCATTCAAATAATTGAAAATCTCCTAGTAGGGCTATGGGCTCGACATGGGGAAATTAGTACCAGCACTTTGTCCATTTTTGAGTCTAAATTAGCTTAAACAAAAGCTTAGGTTTGATTCTCATCACATAATATAATGACCCTCTGCACAAATAACACAGCTACTGAAGTGAACGACAAAGCTAAGACTGAACTAAAGCAATACATAAACAGAAAGGCCTTCTGCTGTAGGAATTCATTGCAACCATGTTGTCACATACAATGACAATCAGCGAGTGTTGCAGACAGAAGCTTTGCAGTGCATATTTACCCGTCTTCCAACGCTTCCACTCTATGATGGCTGCTGCTCTGCTATTATGGCTTAACAGTCCAACATTTTTTTAATTTTATTATTGTCAATAGCTAAATTTCACAGTTATAAAGGATTGGTTTTAAAACCCTATTTAACTCTTTCACTAACAATTATTTGATTAAGGAGTTTGTTGAGTAAATTGAGTTGGCTTCAGATCGTATCAGGTTTTAAAGAAAGAAGAAATTTAGTCGTTCCACTTGAGAAAGATATTTACATTTATTTATTTTAGTTTCATTAGGAATCGAATAATTAACAAATGAATCAGTAAAACTAAATAAAAAAAATCATCACAGCTCAAATCATAAAACTTAAGTCTTTTTTTTAAAATACATAAATAAGACAAGATTCCAACAAAAAAAAACAAACTAAATGTACACCAGCCATGGTGTCAAACAGCAGCTAAATTATCCCTTCGGTCTAATTAAAAAAATGTGGGGTTTACATTTTTTATAACACACACAACTGATCATGGTGTTGTGTAAGCTGACGCTCTGGCATCCTACTGTGGTGCAGCTTCACTCCAGTGTGAACTGCATTTTTCCCCCAATCACTGCCTTATACATTGCATAACAAGCAACTCAAAAGCCATTCATGCAGAAACTAATGCTGAATGAAATGTGTTAGTGGAAAGCCTGTTTACTCAGTGTTCATTTTGACTTGATTCTTTGGAACAACTTAGGCAGTTTTTGAACAAGCTTGTGAAAATTAAATCAGAAAATAACACCAGTGTGGTAGTTTGTACACAATCTGTATCTTTACTTCCTATTTAATAGTAATGTTTGTTTGCCTGCACTGCAGAAAGGCTTCTTGTGAGTGTATTATTTTACGCTACTTCTGGAACATTTATGAAAATAACAGGCAGAGAAATGAGCGGTGCTACAGTAAGACACACACAAAGGCTCTAATTAAACCTTATCAGTGAGGCGAAAAAAGAACAGCTGTCCTTTATTTCTTCTTCAGTGTGTGTACCACATGCAGACAAGCTTATAAATACACAGTCAACATAATTCTCAACCCTCTGATTCACTCGCTCCATCGCAGACTAAACCTTGCTGCATAACAATCCTGCATCGATAAAATGAACCATTCCTCTTTTTGGCAGTTTCTCCTAAAAGGTCCAAAGCAAATGAGTGGTAAAATGTTGCGTGCACATTAAAATGGTACCTAAAAGGCTGCTGTGGTGTGAAATCTGTGCTGTGGCTGAGTCTTCATATTAACTTCAAAGGGGGGTCAAAGTGTATTGCAGTATGTGCAATCTGCTCAGCTATCACGGTCTTTGTATGATTCATATTTCAAGAAGAAGTTCAGGCAGTGGAAAGCCGGCTCCCTGATGATGAGAGCCCTCAGAATGCAGGAAGCGGTCCCAGCGGGCACCCACACTTACTACGCCCCAAATCTGACACCCACAGCTTTTCTCACCCGAGCCAGAGCGATGCTTGGTTCTCCACTTGTGTGACAAAATAATGATAGTTTCACTAATCTAAACTGTTCTGTAACAAACAAGAAACCATTACAATAATTGAGCTCCCTTTCCTCAACCTTCACTCTGCCATCAGAGCCAGTCAAATAAGGTAGAATAGTAAGAATTAAAGACTATGAACGTGTAAAGTTTCCATATGCAAACGATGCTTCTCCTGTTTGTTTTTGTTGCCATCTGGTTTTTAAGCCACTTAAAGGTGCAGAAACCTAAGACAACCAAGGGGATAGCATTGAAGCAATGTTGCTAATAATGACACAAGACTGCTTCACACATCACGATGGTGGGATTTAAATGCTGCCCCCCTTATACAACAGTGCTGCTGGCCATCTACTGTGACTCAATGTTAACTTTACAAATACATGTGAACCTTCAGTGATGAGAGGAATGTTAAGGCGAGCTACTTGAGGATTTACACCAGGGGAGGAGGTGAGTCAGCGCTGACTTGCATGGCCTCAGCGGTAAACGACACTGACTGCAACACCAGCAAAGATGGCTTGCAGGTGGAGATACTTTGCTTCGAAAACATATAAATGATCACGGTGTTCTAAGGTAATTTCTTGCACTTTTGTCTACGCAAAGCTGAAAAATGGCAGTCCAGCTGAAATGCAACACCGGAACCCATCTAGCTCAGCATTACTTTCAAGATTTGCAAAACCTCAGCAGATAAAAGTCTCAATCAGCAGGGTTTGGCTGACTGAAAAAGGAGCTAATACCAGACTGAACTGCAGAGGACTGGTGCCTCACCTGCACTGCTTGCCCAATCTTACAGCCATTCTTTGGTTTCCTGAGAGAGACGACTTTACATAATCACAAACCATTTTGTGTGCTTCATTAATTCAGTTCTGACTGGAAGCATTTAATCATTCTTTGGAAGTGGCTCACATGATGATTTTAACCAGTGGTATCGGTTAGCCTCGTTTCAGAACGACAGGCACTTTCATAAAGCCTCCACAATCCCTCCATGCATGAAGGAGATGCTTACTTTAATGTTTTCTGTGGCCTTGCGTGTAGAGGTCACTCACTACCTAACCTGCATGCTTACAGACTCAGACAGACTTGATTCAAGGCTACCATTCAAAGATACGGAGAGGATCGTATGCAAATGAGTCTAATATGAATTTCACACTGAAATTCTGCAGTGGGGATAATCAGGAAGTTTTGTTTGGTGGATAAAGCGGCTTTAACTGCATGCTTCTGGGGCACCGTTATTAAAACCACTAACTTTCTTGGCTGTCAAAATGGCAAAATGAAAAGTTTCCTTTCACTTTAGTGACATTTTTTTTTAAAAAAGCTTTAGGATGAAAAGAAAAATGGACGGCCATGTTAAAGGGTTTGCCAGCTTCAACTCCAAGAGGCATGTTTGAGAGATTCACAGTGACATGAGCACAGATCACCCCAGTACACTGTACTTCCTCTTGGGCATAGTGGCTGCACCAGCATTAACCACTGCCATTTCCCTTTTTACCCACTCCTTCCTTCCCCTTTTCATTCCTATCTCTTCAAAACAAAACCACAAACACTATGTCATGCCCTCAGTGCATGAATCTCTGCTTCACACTGCATCACAGCGTACATTACCTTCGGTTTACATCAGATGCCAGCCCAGCTCCCAAACACACATCCCGTTATGTACAAAGAGCAGAGAACACAAACAGCCGCTAGCCCCCCGAGCTGAAAATGGTTTTTCTCATTCAATATCATTAGCCTCAATAATGACAGTGTGCCAACACAATGAGGCTGCTTCTAGCCAATCAGATACAAAGGATTGTGATGTCACCTAAGACAACACCACTGAGGTAATGCTTCTCTAATCAACCCTCAGGTCTCCATTTTTTCCAACTACAGTTCATTCTGGTTTATAAAACACTTGTCTCAGTTGGTCCTTTTTATCTTGATGTTTGTATATAAAGTGCATACACTTTTAAATTTAATATGACATGTAAATTAAATGAAAGATAAAGGAATGAGAAATACTTTTGTTTATCCCAAAGGGAAATGCCATTGTTGCAGTAGGTTTCCATTACAACTGAAGCACATTAACAATCAAGTTACAACAATCAAGTAACAGAATTATGCAAAAATTAGATCATAATATCTTCTCTAAATGATTTGTTATGGAATACAGAAAATAAAAAATAAAAAAAATAATAAGAGGAATTATTATAGCCAACTCAATTTGACATTTTAATTTATTACCTTGTTTTCTAAACTCTTCATTGTGTTGCTGTACCAAAGAAACCATTAGTATAAGATAAGTGAGTCACTCTAATATATATATATATATATATATATATATGACCAAAGTAAAGTGGCAGAAATTAATGAAATGTGATCTAAAGCAGAGATGCTGTATACTGGCCAGCTTGTATCAGAGCATAATGTACTGTACCTCACTGTGCGGATTCTCCGCACATTTTTTGTTTCAGTACCATTTCTGCATCTGCTGCTTGCTCCTAAAGCCTCAGTGCTTTAAATGTGCATTTAAAAAGATATTGCGTTTTATCTTTATTCTTCAGCTTCTTTTTCAGCCCTTGTGAAAGAGCTGGGCTAATCTGAATAATTCAGCACAAAACGGAAACATTTGCATTTTGATAAAAATGCATTTATGTAATAAACATGTGTTGAAATGCCCAAAACAGGGGGTGCAAGATAACACTCAGCCTTTATGTCCCTTGAGGTTCCTGCACATAAACAGGCTCAGTATTTTCACATGAATAAAATGAAAAGCCTTCAAATTACTTCACCGCAGAATTGCACCAATGGAATTAATACAACTATTAAGTAAAAGGTAAGAATACAATCTGCTACATTATCTTCTGTATTTAAGCTCCTGCTACATTAGCAAAGCACTCTTTGAATCTTGTCTTAATATACACACCAAGGATGTTAAGCAGAATACATAAAACAGATACTGTGTGACTTCATAGAAATTTTGATGTAGAAAATCGGAAATACATGTGATTAAATTATTTTAATAATAACTGAATTAGAAACGGAAAAAGTTTCATATTTACCCATTCAAAGGAGAATTAATAACAATCATGAGGCAATCATTCAGAGTAATCTGCAAAAACACCAATCAGTTCCCCTTGAATCCACAACAAATGTGACCTTTTTTGTTGGGCTTTAAAGCTCAGGGCGGATCACACATCAATATCTATTAACTAAATAGATATCACTTAGATGCAAACGTCTGCCAAATTAATGTCTGATAAAATCAAAAGGTCATGTTAGGTTTTATAAAACAGCAATACCTGGAAGTTAAAATATCCTATTTCTGTCGTAAACAGGAACATTGGTTTACTATCCACCATTTCAAACAGGTGGAGTTGGACTTATTTGAAAGAATGAAATATTAAGTCTCCTTTAATATGGATTTTGAGGGAACTTAGTTTCATTGGAAAACATTAAAACAGTTTATGGTGTGATGTCACAGGTAAAGGTTAACATTTGGACATACCCTACCTATATTTCATGCCAGTCTTCACACTTTGCTCGCTGGAGGAAGGCACACTCTGAACAGACAGTTGGCCAAGACTACGAGCCACCATTGCCACTGCTCTGAACTTGCTGCGGGTGCCTGTGTTCGGGCTGTTGGCATTCTGTCGATTTAACCGGTCCTCCGTGTTGCGGCTGACTCCCCCACGATGGTCCGTGCACACTAATGACACTTGCATTCTGGCTAGTAAGTCCTGAGAACGAGTTCTCCGGATAAATAAGAAAGGAAAAAAAGTCCCAGAAGGTAAAAAGTCCGAGGATCTTCTTAAATGCTCGAGGTTGCACAGTCCGGAGGATGCTGACAGTCTGAACCAAGCTGCTCACAACAAAATCACAGCCCCGGTCTCTAAAGTGACTGACAAGCTCACAATGACAAGTTAAAAAAAAAAAAGACGGACGTGTAGCAGGGGTGGGAGGGCTGATGGAAATTTGTGCAAAGAGAAATGGACAGGTTAAAGTCCTGTCAAACTAGTCCAAACCCAGGAACTACATTATCACATGTCCTCTTTAGTTGGTATAAAAAATAAAATTTGTAACAACTTCAGTCTTTAAAGCGAGTCCGACTCAATGTAGTGGATAAGACAAAAGTCCAAAGCAAGTTGTATGAATATCTCCTCAAGTTTGTTCTTGATTCAGTCGAGTCCTCTTCCTTTATCTACCAGATCCAGGCAGATCCTGGTGTTTTCTTCTAAAACTGAGCCCAGAGTGCTGCAGATAACACCTCTTGCAGTCAAGCCTTAAGAGTATAAACGTTTACATCCACACCAAGAGATTTAGAGAGAGAAACACGGCACACAGTTCCAGTAGGTTCTCAACTCCCCATATATGTCCGCCTCGGCTGTTGCGCTGGCTGATGCATATTCCACTGACTACTATTGCATGTTAGTAAAAGGGGAAAACTCAGATTCGCTTCTCAGCGCCGACTGTAGCCTGGATTAAACTTACATCTGTATGCCTTGTGCTCAGCATAAAGAGGCACGAAGTGCACAGGCGAGAGATAGGAGGAGAGAGGGGTAGAGAGTGAGAGGGAGGGAGGGAATGTGGTGGGAGGGATATGAAGAGAAATATCCAGAGAGCCACAGTAGTGTGAGAGCAAAGCAAGCATTCAAATCTGGTGTGTTTACAGCACCTCTCTTAAGAAGAAAAGTGCATTTTTTTGAGCACATCTTTGTCCGTCTGTTGCCCTGCAGCAGAGTTCAGTTAATTCTGTCTGCAGAAAATAGGGAGGCGGAGGGCTCCTATAAGTCCGGAGCCTTTTGCCTCAGAAAATAAGGGGCTCTCACGTGGGTTTGTTCAACTGCCCGTGAAATATTGATTATGTAACTGTCAGTGTTATAATAATATAATGTCATATGAGACAGTGTTTTTTGCTTGATACAATACATTTATTGAGGCAGTATTTTGTATCATGAATAGAATAATTAAAAGAAAATAACACAAACTATCATTTATTCTGTAGTATCCACTGTCATTATTAGGGTTTTTAATAGAAATGAATGATTATAAAAAAATGTTTCCTCTCAGAGTTTGCAGCGTTAAGAGTGAACAGAAAAGAAAAAAAATACTATAATGGAGGTTGAAAGTAAACACCACAGAAGCTGGATTCATTGCAGCATTGGCTGCAGATTGATGAGACAATAGATGAGGCACACGCTGTAATATAATACTGAAGCTTATCTGAGTAGACCAGCTTGTGCTTAGGAGTTAATTAAAAGAGATGCCATCAGGGGCAGACATGTATAGTATAGCGAAGCAGTCAAAGAAGTGTCCTGCATCAAAAGGAAAGGGGGTGTTGCTCACTGACAGGCCTATTCTTGGAGCGACGACCTTTTGGTTTCCTGGTCTTAAACAGAACCCTGAAGGGAAACGTGGTTTTAATTGAAGTGAAATCTGATTTTTGTGTGACACGGCAAAGAGTGGACAAGCCAAGCTCTAAAACTACCTTGTAACAACTTTTTATTTTTTTACTTAAAATAAAGAGTATTAAAAGTGTCGACTAATGTTTAGCAGGGTAATGGGAATAGATTAGGGCTCATTCTGACACCCCTGCACAGTTCTGCAGAGCGGCTAAACAATCATTGACATCTGTTTAGCACAAGGTATTGTCCAAGCACTCACCACTACTGCTGTGGAAACAAGATGCCACAATTCACAGGGCTAAACTCCAGCACTACAAACTGGAAGAGGCCATGGACAGGGATTCAGACCATGCAGATAGAGTGTCAGTCTACACATTAAAAGCTTGTCAAAAATCCCACAGCTAGATAGAATGGATTTTAATAAAATCTCCTAAGTATACATCTAATAATAGTCACAGAAAAACACTAATTACTAAATTAAGAATTATTTGATAGTTCCTATCCTAAAGCAGAGTTTTTTTTCCATTATTTCCTAATATAAATTATTATTAATATACTATAACTATGTTAATTTTTATTCTGTTTAGTGACCCTGATTTAATAACAACAGAAACTCTCCACATTTATTTTCTGCTGTGCAAAATAATCAATACAAACATTATTTAACAGTAAAGTGATCAAATAAATCAAAAGAACACAATCTTTCCCCACTTTTGGCCTGTGGAACAGATGATCAACACCCACTAAATCTACTATACTTTTATAGTAAAACATATTTATAAGCGCTACACCAATTAACAAAAACAGGAACTCTCAACTGCCTCCAAACATGCAAACTCAGAAAGCAAAGAAATATGCTCAGTCCTGCCGTCACACTTACTATGATTCACAACAGGCACATGAGGGAACTAAGCCTGACACCATGCATTTCATTCCTTACACTACACCTACCAAACCAAACCTCAACCAAAAAAGAGATAAATAGAAGAGTCTATGATTAGACCTCATCCCTGCATGAAGACGGGCCCTCTGAAAGACATTACAGAGCAACACAGTTTGGGAAAAATCTGGGTTTGTTCATTAATAAAGGTAAAGATCAGAAGTAGTTTCATCTTTATGACCATTAAACGATTGCGTGTTTGATTCGTTAATTAAGTTTTTGCTTGAATAATACATCAAATGAGACGCTGAAGAATGCATTGGACACAAACAGTTTTATCAACCAATGCAGTCTTTAAAGAGCATTTTTATTTGAGTTTCCTTTCTCTGCATTGTTCTCCAGCAAATAATGGCCTGATCTATGAGCTACTGTGGTAATCCATCAAAGTGTGCTTGGAGAACATTTGGAATTTACTCCCATTCACAGTTTGCCTCAAGATAAATCTGTCACGAACTGAAACTAATAACCACAGCAGATGAGATGCTTTTAAAGCTAGTTGCAATGTGTATAAAGTAGTGTCACTCAAAACGCTCCAAAGCTAAAAGATGGCAAGTCTTTTACAATTATCTTTATATTAATGCAGTATCAAGCAACTAAACAATACCTAAAATCACATTTTTTTTAGTTCCCATTGTCAGATTCAGGAGCAGAGCTGAAAAAAAATCTCCTCCCACTCCACATATTATCACAATGTCCTCCCATGTGTCGAGGCCTTCGCCTACTTGCTTTGATTAAATGCCTGATTTGTCGTTATCCGAAGATCTGAGCTTCTAAAATCCCTTAGCGACTCAATCACTGTGAGTGAATGCAAAGAACAGATAGAGCGCTTTACCTCATTCAATGTGCGGAGGAGGCAGAGGAGGGACAAGCTGAAGATTCACACCAGAACTTGTGTGTTTTCATGATCACGACTGCAGCAGGGTAAAACTACCCAAACAAACCGTACCATTTATATAAAAAAAGAAGAATGCACATTAAGATGATGAACAAAAGATTGAAAGAAGACGATCACATTATAAGGCTACGTGCAATCCCACAGATGATAATCAATGGTTATTTAAAACAGAGTCCTTTGCATTCAACTTATTGATATTCCTACATCCTTTGTTAACAATACTTGAAAAAAAGTTACAGAACTCTTACAGTCAGAATTATTGGTCTTGCTTTGCTCATCTTTACATCCCTAGTCAAAGAGAATAAAGCCATCGATGATGCCATGCCATAATGAGGCCTCTAGAGTCTTTCCTGATTGTACTTTTCAGCTCAGACCATCGACCTCTGCTAAACTATTGCCTATATGCAGCTGCAGAGAAGCACAGAGAAAGAGAGAAGACAACTTTTTACCTAAAAGTTTGCACAAACTACTCTGGCTACAGAAGTACTAATGGGTTCTGTCATGAACAGTGATCTTACCTCAGTAGTATTAAAATGCTTCTTTAAATCATTCAAGGTAATCAGCTGTAGCACAATACAAACAAATAAGGGAGCAGGACTCTCAACATTTACACTGATTCCCCGTGGTGTGTGTTGTACTATGTCCTTCACATATCCAGCCACAGGGGCAGACCGGGTACTCAAAAGATATTGGTTTGGCACATAAACTGGCATCCAAGAGCAATGCAGGATGCTAGGCCTCATCTGTCAAACATGACTTTCTGTATCTGCAGGGACGACAGCAGCAGTAAAGGATCTCCTGCCAGAATACAACATGGACCATTGCCACTAAACACAAAAGAAATACATGAACAGAAAAAAATGTATACTTATTAACAATAATTCCCATGGTTCAAATGCTTCCTGTCATCTTGTTGATCGAGCTCATTCAAAGCTTTTGAAGTCAGCACAGATTGTTGCAGGCAACAACTGTTGGTGCATATGTCTGGCCACAAAAACACAAAACAAAAACTGCTGCATCATTTCTAACTGCCTATCAACCATGTGAATGTCATTCACAGACAGATTTACTGGAGATGGAGAAACAGAGGAGTGTGTGTGAATGGGGGAAGGAGCTTAAGAGAGCTCATGGAAGGAGATGTGAGGTCAGACAGATTGATAGTCATGATCGACAGATGATGCCTTTAGCAAGTTGATGCATCCGAAGGGTGCGTCCTAATATCTCTGAGTGCAGAAATACAGGTATACAGGTTATGTTTGCTTTTGTATTCTTCTGTATGTGTAGAAAAAGGGGATTTGAATCATCTCAACTGTAACAAAAATAACTACTGGAGGATTTAAATGGGGGTGATAAAAATATGAAAACATTTGTAAAATGAGGTGAAGCTCTTCAGACAGTCTGGGAACTCCTGAGGACATAGAAGAGTGAAGAGAGACACAGGTCACATCTGTGAGCACCGAGTGCTGCAATTCTTAACTCTCCAGTGAACACCACAGATTCCCTGCAGACAGCCGGGATCAGGAGGAGTTGTCAGTTCAGCTGTCCCCATTAACACATCCAACAGAGCAAGAGGGCTGAGACATTCAAAAAAGAGAGAACAGGAAATCCCTGAACTTACGTAACAAATCATTTGTGCTTGAGGATAAGGTGCTTTGTTTTGAAACAAACGTGTTATGCCAAATATTGGAAAATGGTCCGTTTACACAGTTCCTTTTACAGAAGATCTTAGCAGTATCTATAAGCCTGTTTCGGGCAGTAAAAACATATTGGAAGCACATATACTGACCACTGCCGTCTACTTCTTACTTTCATGAATCAAAAAACAAGGTATGCTTAAGCCACACAAAGCTGATTTGCACAGACGCAGGGAGCAAATTCACTAATCTGAAGAAAAAAAGAGTGAGTGGAAGGAACAGAATAATACATCCTGTTCAAATGCAGATCCTCCCGCCTGCCTGCTCACATTTGTCATAGCTGAGAAATCGTTCAGAGAAACTTTGCAAGACCCAACTGCTTTCTAAAGCAAGCATTTCAGAGTAAAGATCAGGGAATTACTAGAAGCATTCTTTTATACTGTGCTTGGTATTTTGGTCCCAAAGTCTTTGTAAATCAAATTTGCATTAAAATAATAATACTATTCACTGAGCCTGGATAAATTAAGAAAAAAGAAAAAATCCCAGAAGAAACTAAGCTCTGAAAACAAAGATAGTTTACATTGTGCCAGTACTACACAGCAAAGCCATTCCAACCAGGCTGTTAATGGCCATGTGAACACATTTAAAGATAAAATAAAAAGGGTTAAACTGAGCTCATGGAGCAGATGGTTTCATATTATTATTAGCTGTTGGTTTTGTAAACCTGAATGGCCTCTACCTGTAGAGCACAGAAAACGAGGCAGCTATAACATGGTCAGAGCGCTTTTTCTTAATCCCTGGCTTTTTTTCTGCCAGAAATTTCAGCCTGTGCAATAAAGAGTCCAATGTCCAGTACTAAGAAAACCTCAGAAAGTCTTATCATGCAACTGTTTTCCTCAACAGCCAACCAGAGGAACCACGACAATGTGAGAGTTTGCTTGTACAACAATAGAAGTTACAGCACGGAAGCAGGCGAGGGGAAATAAATGACAGCAACAGGTGTGAAGGAAGATCAGTTAAAACACATTAAATAGGCAAAGTAAAGGAAGTGAAAGAGTTACCACAGGAGATTAAATCTACTTCTCTCCCAACACTTAAGCATCATCCCTGAAACCTAAGAGAACATCTGCATGTTACACATTCATACTTTATATATATATATATATATATATATGTATAATAAAGAAAGGGAGAAAAAGACAGTGGAAGCAGGTTAATGTGTAGCTGTTTCCAGCTGCAACTGTGGATACAAGTATTATGCTAAATTTAGCCTATGAGTGGGGGATTGCCTGAAGAAAAACATCATAGTAGCCCAGACTGATATACATGCTGAAGCACTACTGAGATTAGAGACAGAATGATAACAGCCTAAAGCTGCTCTGGGCAGACTTGTCTTTTCATCTTCAAAAAGGTTTGTGCAGATAACAGAAAAAAAAGTGGAAGAGAAAGAAGCGAGTGCAATCAATGAGGAAAAAAATAGACCTAAATGCACAGACAAAGCAAAAAGGTGTGTGAATGATGTAAAGAAATTACAATCCTGCTGCCAGTGTATGATGAAAATAGATCTTGTCCAGGTTTTAACAGCATAACATGCTTATAATAAACAGACACAGTGTCAAGTGTAGGAGTACAAAGAATGAGGCACAAACTGCTTTTAGTGACTGCATTTACTCATAAAGTACAATGGGAGGTGTTTAAAATCTGAGCATCTTTTTCACTTAAGCTGCTGAAGTGAGGCATCAGCGCCACCCAGTGGAAACTAAGTGTTAGCTGATCTTCACCAGCAAAGCTTCCCACACATCGTTCACTTGACCACAGTCAAGAGCTGACAGGTGTAATCTGTATGATATGGTTAAGAAAATTCTTTTTTGGTTGTTTATTTGTTAAAATAGATTGTTCCTGTTATCATTCCTTATGACGCATCAATAGATTAATATTTTTTTATTTAAAATTTAGCTTCTTTTCTTTAAAAGCATCAGAACTGTTGGTTAGTCAACTAATTAGAAACGTAGTGTGAAGCTAACTCATAATTTATGATTAAATCTCAAGCAAACATGTCTTAAAATGTATCTGCAGCTTTACCAATGTGAAAATCTGTGATAAACCATTTTAACTGAGAAACTGCATTTTAAATGCTAACAGTTATAACTAAATAAAATGAGAAACCGCTGCACTGCTCATTTATATGTATCAATATTTTCATTTGAATAAATCCTGGTCGAGATTGGACTCAGAGTGTTGCAAAAAGAAGAGAAATTTAATACAAACACATAAAAATACATCCTTCCAATAAAGGTTTTTCTGAGTATAAATGAAGTGAGGTGGCTGAAAGCATCACAGTATCTGAAGACATTTCAACACAAAACTAAAGAGATAAATGGAAATAAAAAAGAAAAACTATTAATCAGCAAACTATATAAAAAAGCTCCAACATGCCATTGTAAGCAAAAACAGGTTTCCATAGTAACAATAAACCAGTGTAAACCTGATTTTGCTTATGTGAGCATAAATGTTGTTGCCCCCTAGTGGAAGCTGATCAATACAGCAATAATAAAACTAAAACCATAACAGAAACTATGGATGTGATAAAAAAAAAAAGCAAATAAATTTAAAAAAGCAGGTTTAGGAGTATTTTATTACAGAAAGCTTGGGCAAAGCTGTACATCAGAGCTGTACATGATAACCACAAAACCTTTACAATAATATAAAGAAACATCAGACCTTACTTTCTATCTGAAAATCTCTGATGGGGGTCATTAGCATGTCCATTACTGTGAAGTCACTCCAGAAATCTATACTCACTCAGTCTTCCTCTATATAGTACAGGAGACACGGGGCTTTTCGTCTCGCCTCACTGAACTCAAGCTGGCTCCTTTAACGGCCGCCTGGCTCTTTCATTCGGAGGACATGGAAGGAAAGTTTATCGCTGTTCAAATGAGTCTGCTGAGTGGTAGTATTTTGTTTCAAGGGCAACATAATAAAAATGAAGGCACTTCTCTATAATATGAACTTCCTGATATACAAAACATTAATGAAATACCCTTAAGTAGGATCCGATGCACAAAATAAATGTTGTCAGCAGGAAAGTATACATATGTCCCTGAGTTATATTAAAAATAGTTATTTTTTGTTTTATAATCCCCCCCAACTAAAAAGTATAACACAAAGTCAATGTTTTACATGAAAACATGTCTATAATAAAAAGTAAAAAAATTTAATTCATATAAAGGCTTTTGATGAAATATCTAGTCCAAACACTCATTTAAAAAAAATATTTCACATTACTTGAAAAACATTACAAATTATATCCTATTACAATATCACCCACACAATATACACTTGTGCTACAAACATAAACCAGCATTTACAAACTACATTGCATTTAACAGACATTATCTTTATATCTTTTATTTTTTGTTTCATTTCTATATTTGGTGTGCTATTAGGTTTATTCATTTAAAATTTTCATTAATTTAAAACGTGTTAATTTTTTTCTCCCCCTCTTTACTGGTAAAAAAAAAAAAAAAAACCTTCTAGGAGCAACAAATATTTTCCCTGCAAATAAGATCTACGTTGATGTTTGCTAATAAATGTTTCCATATTTCTATAATAACAATAAAATGCTTTCAGCAGTTACTAGGAAAAAAACAGTTATAGTAAATGGAAATAAATAGTAGCAAGCTAGCTGGCCTTCCTGACCACACACCTGAAATAATGATGAGTTTAAGTCAGAGGTTACATGTACTTGCCGACCTAGTTACAGTCCTAATTACAGAATTGAAGGCGATCCCAGTACAACTGAAACCTGACTGATTTCTTCTGTTAGACAAGCTAAAATACTAATAAAGCACAGCAAATACTCGGATGCAACAACACAAGAATAAATATAAACCTTGCCTATAATTGCAACCAGAAAAAAAGGACTGTTAGAGCTAAAAATTATTTCACGGTAGGACACTGAGATAAATTGAATAGTTGTTGAACATTAACTATATCCTTTTTCATGTACACTCACAAAGTCACACCAGATCCCATCACAGGCCAGTGGCTGAGCTTTACACAGCATTATGGTAACTACAAGTAGTGACACACAACACGGCCTGCAAAAGACAGATTTACTTGGTAAAAACCAACCAGCCATACCTGTGTTCTAGTCACTGGTCAGAGTAAAAACAACAACAGCAGCCGTGCCTATGTGTGATGAAAGTTATCCCCTGCCCGCAACAATAATGTCGGATCAACAGGGCGTATCAGCCAACATAACAGATGCTGAGCCTGCTGCGCTGTCGGTTCAACAGTCCATAAAATAACTCGTCAAGTCACCTGTGATGAAAAGAGACGGCAAACTTTTCCCAGTTGTGTAGGTTTAGATGGCACACATCACACACAACGGGCGTGCATGTCTAAGTACTAAGTGCTGTGTTACAATTTAGATGTTACAAAGACACACTGACTTATAAATAACTTTTCATAGTGAAAATATTTCACCAACAGACTGCACATTACTACAACTCATCACACATAAAGAGTTAAGGAGCGCTGACTAATTCTATACTTTACATAACGTACAAAGTTTAGAAGCTGCACAAATTCTTCAAGCCAAAGAACAACAATGTTAAGATTTTTAATGGCCACAAAATCTTAGTTTACATTGAACATTATTTCAGTTGATACAGTGATGCAGAGTCAAAAAGAGGAGTCTAACCCTAAACAACGCAGTCCAACCTAACAATATCAAATGCATGTTAAAATAGCTTAAATTTACTTTAAATTGCATTTCTATGATTGTGAGGCAACATTTTTGGCTTTTCAAAAAGAAGGAACATAATCAGATTAAGAGAAGGAAGAATAAGAGAATGAAAAGTCGGTGTGAATTTAAGGGGCCGGATAACTCCTTACGGAGCAGTCTGTCCTTCCCCTGTAGTTTGGCAAATATGCCACCGACCTAGATGATTAAAATAAAACATGGCCCCGGTACCTTTGCCTGAGTGCAGCATGACCAGAGGAAAGAACAAGGCTGAGGTGATATATCAGTAAATAAGAGACTAAATATTTCTCTGATACTATTTTATATTTATCTGAATAAAATCAACAAGTTTGAGGCAAACTTACGACACACATTTGCAACTTCAGCAAACATTTAAACCTGTGAGAGCTCCAACCACAAAGCTTATTTAACCTGCTGCTTCTCTGCCGTCACCTCTGTCCTGGTCCGGGGAGAAACTTAGTCCCTGTCCAGCTCTGCCTGTCTCTTACCTGTACTTCATGCCTGTCTGAAAAGACACACACTCCTCCAAGGCCAAGCCATTCATCTTCAAGAAGTCTTCCATGTTTTTAATCTGAGCAGCGATCCTCTGCTCCCGCAGTCTCTGCAGCTCAGCCTGGTCGGTGGGCCTGGACGGAGGCTGATTCAGCCCCTGGTCCGAATGGTAGCGGTTGATCCCGCTCCGGATACTCTCGCTGTAAGTCATAGACAGCATCTTGCCGCTGCCACTGCTGCTGCTCTTCCGAACACCGCTGCTTGGTGCAGGAGGTTTGGGGATCTGCAGATTTTCAGGAGGACAATAACTGGACCTGCGCCTGCCAGGAGGCCCCCGTGGGCCTCCAGCGTACCCTCCCGCAAACATGCTCCCCTTTCCCCCCCACCCGCCTCCACCTCCTTCACCTCCTTCTTGTGATGCTGGGTCGACCCGTGCAGTAAAAATAAAGTAGTGACACGGATGAAGCGAGGAACTGGCA
>JBAMIG010000003.1:15706830-15724118 GCA_037177335.1 Kiunga ballochi
GTATTGTCACGTAGGATTTCAGCATGTTAGCTAGCGGACCTTTCCAGAATCATCCTTGACAGATAGAGGTTGATTGATGCTATTTTACCAAAGACTAGTCAGTAATGTAGTTTGACTAGTCTGATAGGATAACTTGGGACCTTGCCTCCATTGATAAAAACAATATTGTTTAAGCCTATATCTCTTAAAATTTTGTCAATATATTCTAATGAAGCTGTCGTACTTGAAACATTAAGATGTTTTGTTTTTGTTAATCAATCTCTCTTTAAAATTATGTTGCTGTACAGAGCAAACAGATTATATGACTCAGTGCTTTATGATGAAAGTTATAAAGTTTGTTAAGAGCACATACTGCTGATAATAAACAACCTCCAAAAATCATTACTGCAATCTGTGCCCCCAGTTTGGGTCAGTGGTTATCAGTGTGTTGGGTCAAGATTTGGCTGGGAGGCAACCAAGAGGAACAGATTCTATAGTATTTTCCATAACAGGTGTGTATGGGTTTAGGTTGGAACAAACTGGACGTATGCAGGACTCTGTCCAAAAATTCCATTTTCCTTCTATGATGAGCCAAATGACCACAATCTCCTTTATTTCAGGGCAAATACATTTTATTTTTGCTACAGTTCCTGCTTGTGGAAACCAAGCAGGTTTTCATCACAAACACAATAGAACTGGCTTACTGGTGTGAGGTGATAAACAAGATATCCACCAGTCACACCAGTTACCTTTTTCTTCCGCTTTTACCGTCTTCAGTCTTTTTACCATTGAAGCACAAATTGATGTTTGTCTGAACATTTTAAACGTGTTAGGAAATGACCGGAGTACAAATTGTGCAAAATGAACAGAGTATGTAAATTCTATTGTGCAAAATTGAATACTTTACGAAGACAACTGGTATGAGAAACCACTTTAGCCTTCTTCACGCTGACCTGTGTGTTTGAAGCCTCAAGGAACACAGTCAGACTGACTAATGAGCCAAGAATTAATGCTGCACAGTCAACATTCCCGTCTAACTCAGAGAAAAGCAAAATCACCAAAACAATTTGAATTTAGAAAATCCTTAGATTAAGACTTGAGCCTTTAAAACTACGATAAAAATTAAAAAATTCCCATCAACAAAAAAACCAAACCACATTCATATAACTTGTCAAGTGACCATGACATATGGACTTTTATGGTCGTCGGGTCCAATTTTTATGGTGCATGTAGGCACTGATGCTGAAGAGATTTTATAAATAATATTTGTCCTGTTAAAAGAAGAGAATATTCAAAGGAATCTCAGTCAATATAAGTATTGATTAATGGTTACACAATAATTTGAGCATGCAAAGTATTGTGAATCATTGTATCATTACCAGGTGAATTATAACTGAATAACAAAGCAGATAAAGATTTTATTAGTCTTTTTGTTTAATTAGAGATCTAAAGATGATAACAAGTCAGAGACTACAGCCAAGACTTTGAGTCATGTACTGTTCTACAAAATAAGCATAATGTATTAAGATCTAATTATATTAGATTCAATGTAACATTTTTCCAGAAGACAAAATGTGTAAATCAAGTGATGACACAATTTATTCAAACCAAAACATCTTGCAACAGCAAACAGTATATGGACAACTAGTAATGACTCATGACATTGCACAGCATCAGCACTATTTAGTGTCTTTGTGAGCTCTATGTAAATTTCTACAAAGAAATACAATTATTCATTCAGCAAACAAGCTGACTAAGGCAATGATTTCCCTGTATCATTCAGGATCCTCCTTGGTACATGATAAGCCTATGCGCTTGTCCTCATAGAGTTGTTCAAACTTTATTTGTGCTCAGAAATACTAATTACAAAAAGGTGATAATGGTGGTCTGGCCTGCTGAGTTCAGTGTTCCTCATTAACCTTTGCATTTATAAATGTTCTAGATAAAAACAAAGTACAGTCTGTGCAATTACCTTGTCAAATTCAGCTGTAAAAATGGAGAACATCAGTCTGTAGTTTACATACTGCAGAGTGTGGCAGAGGAAGTTTTTTTTAAACTGTGTCACTGGCAAACAAAGTTCCCCAGAGTAATTAACTAGGAGAAATGACTGCTAAAAACACCTCTTTCTGTTCCACTTAAGCATACTGTATAATATGGAGTCTGGTTTATCGACTGTAGAGATAAATCAGTATGCTAATATGCCAACTTTAATTAAATATAACAAAAAGAAAATAAAAAGAATATAATGTAGAAATAGACACTTTTTAGAAATGAGATACTATTCCAATATCTCAATATCAGATTTTTTACTCAGTCTGAGTCCATTTCACTGTTATAGTAGATGTATGATTGCACTAACATGCAGTGCAATTATCCAAAGATGAATTTTCATTCATCTAACAGTAAATCTGCCAGTTCATTTCAGATTGGATTTTTTGATCTCATAGCACACTGTGTTATGTTGTAAATGGATTTCCTTGGCCCATTCAATGATGTACCTCATTTTAATCCATAAAATACATAAGTGCATGTAACAGTTATCATTACACAGGAAGTTTAGTGCATACTGCAAAGTTTGCATTCAATGTTAAAGCACTTCATTATAAACCTCAGCCAGGTTTGTCAAATGAGCTCCTCTACATCACTACATAAAATCTTGCCAGATTTGTATTTAGTACAGCATCACATAACGTTCACTGGTTTTCTCTTTCACTCTTTTAAAGAACAAAGATTACAAAACATATGCACCTATATCTACATTAAATATAAATAATTTCTAAATGGGACAATGTCTTTTTTACTGGCAAAAACATTATGCAAATCCCCTTTTCCTAATATGCAAACTGTGTTAACATAAAGTCTTAAGATTGATAAATTAATCTTACATTATCTAGATTGTGTGTATAAAATATAGATAGTAAGAGACATTTAAATACAAACCAAATTATTGTAAAACCATTCTGGTTCCAAACTTTGAGAACATTTAGATTTTACATCAAGTGCCGAGTCATTTCTATCTATTTGTTACTGATAACAAAGTATAATCTGATGATACCACTGTTGGTCTTACAGCCTCAATTCTATCTTTTTAAAATCCTTAGGACATCAATTAACATCTTCAGTGTCTGCAGGCCAAAGCAAATAAAGGATCTAATCAGGAGATGCAAAGTGCAGCATCCTAATTGCATCATTAGCTAAACCAATGACTCAGTCAGACTTCAGCTTCGCCCTACCCCCCACATCACCCTCCCCTGCCCCATCCAGAAATAGGGAGTCAGGCCTGCAGCCCTTTACTGTACAGCTGCTCAAGCAGAATAAATCTTACATGTTATGTGCAACAGTGCAAAATGTTAGCGTTCCAGAAATATCTAACAGAAAAACAACATTAATGGGATTGTGCCATGTAATTGTCATCAAGAGACTGCAGTGTTGTTTGTACGTCTTTAGCTCAAACAGCTAGTGTAATGATATTGTTAAACACTCAGAAACAGCAACACAACTTGGTTTTTGCTAATTGCACCTATAAGAAATCTTCATATATAGGCACATATGAATATGATATCATTTTAAAGATTCAAACCTTTAAAACTGATTTAATGTGCAAGGAACAAAGCATCTTTCATTTTTTTGGCTTACTTCTGTTTGCATCCCATCACTAACAATTACTGGAAGTGGTTCAAGAGTCAGTTTCTCAGCAATGTAACGAGAAGACTACCAGAGGAGAACTTTATATGTCCTGCTTATATAAAATGAAAGAAGAAAATAGCACCCAGAGTTCTTCCTGTTTTAAGTGCAAAAGTAAAGATGTGGGCATCAACTTCACAGGTCTGTCAATGAAATGACGCAAAGTCATTTTGCAAAATGCTGCAGCAAGAAGTCATTCCTTATCTGACCATTTCAGAATAAAATATTTTGTGTATCTACAGTTATTAAGATCCTAGGTCAAAGATGTTTTTTTTTATCTTGATATGATGAGTTTCAGCGACGTAGCGGGTTTTATGTCGGTTTGATGGAGGATTTAACCTGGCCTGTGCCGCACTGTATCAGCCACAGTCTGCGTATGCAGCACAGTCTGACTGCGGCTGCTACTGAGGATGGAGAGCTTCTGGATCTGACGTCTCCATGTCGGGTCACATCTGCAGAGCCATGTCTCAGTGTTAAGATACGATGTTTCGCTGGTTCTACTCGCTCATGTGCCCTCTGTGTGAACGTATCTCTTGTGCGTGTAGTAAATGTTACCTCGGGGCTAATATTACTCTGCTCAGCCAATTTGAGACGCTGATGTCAATTCTTTGTGCCCACGGATTGCAGAGAACTTGGGGCTCGCCACTCAGCTCCCGTAGCAAGCTAATCACGGCTAATACAATGAGTTCCAGTTGCAAACACCTACTATTTTAATCATATAATTGCTGTCCATATTGCCGTTGTATTGTGATGGTCTCAATATTGTGTAGCGATGAGTAGCTACTTACCGTGATTAAGCTTGCGTTAATATTAAGTGAGTTTTTAACAAATACTCCGGCGCAGTTGTAGTAATTCAAGAAGATCGTAACCATTAATGAAAGTCTAAATGAGCCACGCTCCAAGGATTTTTAATAAATGAAGAAAGCCCAATGCGCTTACCTTTGATGAAACCCTTCTCTTCCTTCTTAACTGAAGTGAAGACTCCCTCCGGATTTTGGTGCTCTGACACAGCTACCACGCGCCGCACCTTGGCCCTGCCTACTGATCATAGTCGAGCCCCTATTCGTTGGTTAGAACACAACATCAACCAAGCAGAGGTTTCTCATTGGCCAGCCGACCTGTCAATCTATTTGTATTTTCATTCCCGCTTTCCCAGCAGCGCTTCATAGCACATTTCAATTTGTAGCTCATGTTAAGGCGTCAGCAAACCATACGAATAAAAGATGTCAGTGTGACCTCTCGGGATTAATGTATAGTAAAAAATAAATAAATAAAAACACATTATTTACATTTACTTTTTAGCCAGAGTAAGCAAAGCAACCAAAACAATGAGGCAGTTTGTTAAATAACTCCAAGAAGCAAGAATAAACATTTATTGTAAAAGCATATGTTCCAATTATCCATATATATTGATTTCTGAGCAACAGAACTAGTACATGATCTGAGTAATGTTCACTGAAATAATGTGTTACTTATACTCTTTGTTCAAGCTCTAAGAGCAAGTTCCCCATTCATCCAAAAATGTGAAGTGGGCAGAAATGCAGTTTGCTGGGTAGCAGGTGAACACCGCAACAGTCAGTCTTTCATAACAAGTGGAGCCTTGACTTGAGCAGCAACGTCAGCCCCCATAAGTTCTTCTACAATAGTCAGGGCAAACTCAAAACTGGTTCCTGGCCCACGGCTGGTGATGTAATGTCCATCCTTCTGTACTCGAGCCTCTGAATATTTATAGTGGTCTAAAAAAAGACAGAGAACATACCATAAAAATAATGACAATTCAACAGTTTAAAGCTACACACTAGGAGCTATATGGGATTTAAAAGTCCAGCAAGCACATGCACAGATTATCCATCGACATTTCAATTGACCCAGTTCTAGCATGTTCTGTCAAATTCCTGCATCTCTTTTCACATCTGAGTGGTGTGCTCTGGTTACTGCAGAGTACCACTATTACCTACAGGCAGACAAAGAGCTAGTGCAGCTCCATCTACTGCATTTTACAAATAATTACAACAGTGGATCAAAAACACACACATGCTTTTTAATCTTTTTTTTATTAGTTTACCTCCAGTCATCATTTTGTCCTTCATGGCAGGATGTGTGGTGACTGTACTGCCATAGCCGATGCCATGTGCAAGAAGAGCAGTAGGACCTGCAGAGATGCAAAGCTATTAAATGTCTGTTTAATACCTTCTTACAGTTAAGGCACACCAAAGAGCATGCTTTGTTCCTCATGTCAGTCCTGGTTTTCCTCTTTAAGCAGCTGTCAAGCGTAAGTTAAACCAAAAGACTGCATCCTGGAACCCCCTCCTTCCAGCTCTGCTTTTATAGCAAATGAAATAAAAAAAATATAGCAAATGAAGCACTTTTTTCATAATGGATTGAAATGAATAATAAATGAATGACACATGTATAAAATATCTGATAACGCTGTGTCATAAAGTTGTCCTCAACCCTGGCATTGTTTCTAAGAATACACAGTATACAGTTTCACTTTCTCACTAAAGACTGCAGCAGATTGGAAGAAGTGGGGGTGGGGGAGGCTGAGGACATTAACTGCTGCTGCATTAACTTTGGTAATGTCCTAGCACTGCAGTGAGCTCATCCAAAATCTGTTAATAAATAGAAAGTTATTGATTATGCTCCTTTGGCTGTCTTCCCATGCAGTCTAAAGATTGCACTTTTCCCTGGCAGAACAGCGGACTGCCGGTTAAGGCCAAGCTACTCCTGTTACAAGTCCCCACCCAGAAGCCGCCAGTCTGGAAGGGAGAGGGGTAGATGTAAAGAAATAAGTAAGGGGTGACTGGTTTTTCTATCATCTGATGTTATCAGTAATATGTATGATTTTTTTCAGCATTTAAATTCTTTTTCAGTCGTTTTATTTCATCTGTCAAGATGATAAAATTCATGTTCTGGCAGAAAGGTCTTGCATTAGGCCCTTGTGTATGGAGGTTCATTAAATTGTATATTCCTCTGAGTACTCCAGTCATTTCTAGGACACTCTTCAATCCACCTTGCTGCAGTGGTTTCCCTTTTCCTATTCAAACTGTCCTTCTCGTGTCCTTTCTCCACTTTTGGAACCTGTCAAATCACATCCACTCTAAGTGCTTCTGGGTTTTTTTTTTTTTATTACATAAACCCTTTTTCAAATCAGGGACAAGTGAGAGTCACAAATTACCATAAACAAATTAGACATGGCAACTATTGGCTTTCTTTATTTTCTAAATTTGTTTACAGACACGTTACAGAGCTTTGACACATTTTCTCAGTGACATGTCCCCAAACAGCTAATTCAGTCAGTCAGTCATATGCAAGCTGCCCTGTAACAACCTCTCACCAGTCAGTCAAAGTCAGTACTATGTTGGCTCTTGTCTGATCTCTTCTTCTGTCCTTTACTTTCCTGTCTTCCTCCAATAATGTCATCTTATGTTTCTTTGCTGAATCAGTCATGTTGTGCATTCAAAACAGCTGGTGTGTCCTGTGCTTTCTCAGCCTTGGGACAGTATTCAACAGTGACAGCACCAGAAATATATGTAATAAATGTCAGATATGCAGTTTTAAGGTTGTCAAGGTATATTTAGCCTCTTTAGGGTTTGTAGTAAACATGTTCAGAAAGTAGCCACTTGCAAAAAACACGAGCCCAACCATCAGCACAAGCAACCTTCTCAATGCGTTTTGAGTCTTTGTCCATCTGCACAGTAAAATGTTTAATTATCATTGTAATAGTATTTGTCTGAATCTGAGCAGATAATGCACTGCTGTACACATCACCATTTATTTGTTCCCTCCATTGTATTTGATCCATGCAAGTGATTTGAGGTCCTCTAACTTTGACCCTGCTAAGCATCTTCTTTTGGGTATCTGGGATAATAAAAAGGCAACCTCCTGGACAGTAACATTTTCTCTGCCCTTTTTTTTTTTTTATAGAAAGAACTGTACAATATATTTATTCACCTTTGTTTTTTACACTTCCCATTTTGCACTGTTGATTATTTGTACCTTTTTGTTCCTTCCTTTATTTGACTAACAGCTACAACTCTGAGATACTAATTTCCCACTTGGACCTTGTTCAGGTTTGAATTACCTATAATTACAAATATTTTCACAAAATAATTGTTGAGTTAAACTACATTTGACCCCGAGAAAAAACTATTTATATGACAGAAAGCTCCAACGTGCAAACCTTTCCAGAAATTTGGATGCAATTACTCTAAAATAAAGCTAAATGTTTGTTCTCCAAGTCCATATTTATTATACAATTGTAACTTGAATATGCTTCTAAATTATAAAAAAAAAAAGTTATAACCGTTTATTTTTCTTAACCAGCTACATCCTTTTACTTTCAAATACAAGATCATATTAGTCAAGCTTTATCTAATATGAGGACATCACTACCAGAAACTGGGCCTGTATAATTAGCAGCGATTTGTTTTCACAAACCGTACCTGCACAGATGGCTGCAATCAGACCTTTTCTACCATCTTGATCCTTCAACACCTCCTTCACAGCAGGAGACTGCAAGAGAGAGTAGAAACCAGATGCACGGCGAGTCATTTGTAGGCCACGTGATTCCACTGTGCATATACTTACTGCTAAATTTTGACATGAACAAACTGGGAATGTGTTTAACACAGCCATTATACAGAAAAATGAAAATATAATGAGAGCGAGAGCGAGAGACCATGTAATACACATTATTTAATATAAATATGTGCTTTTATTGATTACTTTAATAATGAATATCATGACTTTTACTTGCTCTAAAAGAAATGATAGAAGGGAAAGGGACCTGTGTTTCAAAAGTAAAAAGGAGTGAATAAAATGTACTTAAATTATTCTTACAGACACAATTTTGAACTACCCTTCAAGTTCATTTACTTTATAGCCATTTATTGCGTTTAACATTCACAGAGCAACCGTCTACACAATCCTTCCCATTTTGCACCAGTTATTAAGCAGAAGGGATGTGCCGTATCTGCATATACTGGAAATAAACAAACCGCTTCCTGCTTCTAGTCTTTTTGGCTACAACATGGTAAACAGTTTGACAAATGACCTTTTTGCACCAATTTTGATTGTAGAAGTACCGGCTCGGTATGAGCATACTACTTCACCTTTTTAAGCAGCTGAGAAGCAGAAGGAAAATAGAGTAACGGAGACGGGAGGCAGAAGACTGAGCATGTGCACCATCGCGTTGTAAAAAGTAACAAGCATTTGCAAAATGACCTAAATTTACCTAGAGCAGAATGAATGTTTACATTATAGAGGAAATAATTCATTAGGATTTAAAATAAGAATGAAGCAGCCGCTTACTTTGAAACAAAGTGTCATTCTAAATAGTTGTTTTTTTAATGATTTAAAGTGGATTTAACTTTTATTCAGAATTAAAACTCATGTAAACATGACCAATATGTCCTAATCCTACTGTAATGCTGCAGAGTTTATAAATACACGATTGAGGAGAGCGGATTTTAAGGTTTCGGATATTTACGTCCCGTTAAGCTGTATGCAAGTTACACACGTAAAACTATCCATTATCAGCTAAAAACAACCTAATTTCTATAAAGATACAGAATTTCTATTCCAGCACTGAGGAAAATCGTCCTAGCTGACATTTTTAGCATTTGTGTCAGTCTAAGTAACTAAAACTGATTCAGTCCAGTGTTTGGTTTACAGCTTTGGAAGAGATGTGGGAAAAGAGGTCAGACACAAAAACCCTGGTAGGTAGATCTTATATAGGAATAGAATTATTACACCTTGCTTGTACTGTTATACATACACTTTATATAAAAATGTTCTTCCTGCATTCTTCCTCTGATTTGACCTGATCATATATGTAATTTATATGTAGGTTGAATAAACTTGAGGCAAATCTCCGCTAATTTAAATTTAGTGCTGTTTAATAATGTATTCACATTGAATTGAACTCTCCATGATGTAACAGGTAGCCTTCCTGTTCCAGCATTACAGTGCAAACAGGACATGTGATAAAGTCAAATTATTTAAACATAATTTAAAACACATTTTCACTGAGCTGTGCATTTTGAAACCTCTTAATTTTTTCCCTACAGAAAATTAGTCAGTAAACATTTTAATATGTCCACATAAAGTGGAATAAGTCAGTTTTACTCAGAGAAGCTGCTCTAATTATTTTTTCAGACGCACTGACATTGATGAAACGTACAAAGAATTTTGGTTTAACATTAAGCAAATTACTTCAGAATAACTACAATGACAAATACATTTTGCTTGTGTAGATGTGTGCATCATCATGCAGTTGTGTACGCTTTGGCAGAACACCAAAGAGCAGATGCAGCATTTTTACATGTTTTAAATAACTTGTCTTAGCAACTCAAGCAGTGACTTGTATGAGGGCTCCTGTTTCCACTCTCATCACTCTATGAGGATATCTGTTTTTCAAATAGTTATATAATATAAATCCATATATAAACACACACACACACACACACGTATATATACAGATACCTCCCCCACAGAAGCAGTTCCCAGATATATTCTATATTATTTCTCACCTCGGCCAGATTTTGGGCCCCTGGCATTCCTCCGGGCAGGAGCACCACATCATATGGGCCCTTGAAAACAAAACAAAAGGCAGACCCCAAAGCTTTCACTTTCAGAAATTTGTTTTTCCAAAGAGTCAATCATTTTGCTACATAGTAATGGGTTAAACTATTTGCACCAGTATGTGAAGTTATGGTCGTTCTCGACTCCCACCTGCTGTAACTTTATCTGATCTGCATTTAATGACTTATTTTTATTTGTGATTTTTGCTGTTTTTATTCTTCTTTACATCTGTGATGCTTCTGCTGCTTTTATGTAAAGCCCTGTACATGAAAGATGCTATACAAATACCTGTTTGCTGGCTTCCTCCAGGCTAGCATCAGGACAGATGACAACGTTTCTGCTGCACTGAACTGGCTCTTTTCCCGTAAGACCTGCAACTGTCACAGCAATCTGCAGATATAAAAAGAAATAGTGTTAAGACTAAACGACGTTGGAATTTGACCTTTAACTCGGCATCCATCTGCACTCAATGCAAAGGTTATTAGGCCGTTTGCAGCTAGCAAACCTCTGAACAAATAGCGACTAATTTTTATTAGATCTAAATTGCTCGTTAGTTAGGTAATGCTATTAATCAGTGTAACTTTAGCACAGTGAAAACTTAAATACTGTTTTATTCGTCTCCATTTAAAGTGTGCTAAATGCTACTTAATTATAATATTTAAATGATAAATATAAAATGATCACGGTGTCGTTTTCAAACGAATTAATTAGCCTATTTTAACTGAAGGTATCTGGCTAAGTTGCTAACTGCTAGCATTTAGCATTTTATCGAGCCTGCTGATGGTACAAACCCCAGCTCTGCGCATGATGTCGACAGGAATAACAGTTTCCATCTCCTCTGCACCTTTAGACAAGATTACTAAAGCCCTCTTCCCTGCCATGGCTAGGTTGAGTTTGTGATCCTGCAGGTGCAAAGACGCTAACTTCGATACGCAGCTGCGCAACTTCAGGCAGTGGCATGCATGCCCTACTAGGAGGCTTGCCAGACTTCGTCTCTCTATCCCTCTTTTTGGACACAATCTGCTTCCATCTTCTTGCTTTTCAGCACACGTTTCAATGCCATTCCTTAAAAATGTAATTATAAAACCAATCTTTTGACTAAAGGTGCATGAAACGTAAATCAACTACATGCATCCAGTTACTGTGTGGAGATGCAATTTAGCATGGGTTTTATTTTGATTAAGAATAGTGTATATCTTATTTGTTGCCATTTAAAACCCATTCTGCATTTTCTCAAAAATGCTTTAAATATGTTTCTAAATTAAATCAGAAAAATATTCGGTACAATTATAACAACAATTTTGAGACCCAATAACTTGATTTCGGTTTTTAAATTGTTTTGTTTTTTTTTGTCTCCTAAATAAATAATAGGCTAGGTTACTAATGAAGCCATACATGGTATTTTTAGTTCACTGACATCACCAAATAAAGGTATCATTCTAGTTACAATTCATTATTTATGCATCTGTAGCTGTAAAAACTGGATAAATTTAATATTAGAAAATTATTAACACAATATTTAAAAAAAAATGGCAGACATTCCTATCATCCGAACCCCTTTCTGCCTATTTAGTGCCCCAGATGTTAATTGGAAACTCAATCCATGCCATCATCATCCTTTCCGACCTATTTAGGAGTCAGGTGTGTATAATTCAGCAGAGTAAACTCTGCACAAGTCAACAGTTCTAAGTAAGCAGAGGATCAACATAGAAACAAAGATGATAATGAAATCTCGCACTCAATTTACAGTCATCATTTAAATTACAATAAAAAAAATAGCACCGAGAAAAAAAAACACACAAACTCCCTGCATGCAAAAAAAAAAAGAAAAAAAAAGGAAATCCGAATCTGCAGGATTCCCCTTAAATACTAAAAGTTAACCATGCATCTCCCCAAATTAATGTCTCAGTATAGACAAAAACAATTTATCATACACACACACTGAAGGTTATGTGATGGAAAACAGGAAGTCAATGACATAAACCATTACTGTATGAACAGATTTCCGAATACTCAAAAGGAATAGAAAACATGTGTGAGGGTGAGCAGTTTCAGAATAACATTTTGTTAGTTCAAATTTGCACACATTCACAAAAAAATAAAAGAAAAAGTATAGAAAAAAACTGTTAAAAAACTCTACAGGCGGTTAATAAACTAATAAACTCATCACTTTCTGGTAAACAGGCAATACAATGTTTCTTCCAGTAGGTGGCGGCATTAGCCTGAGATTTAATGAAGAAAGTCCCATGATGCTTGTGGTTCCAAACACGTTTTCACTACTTTCTTGCATCCTAAGACTGAAAAGTAACTAAAGACAAGCCACATATGTTTAAAGGGGAAAAAAAACTCTTGGAGTCGCTGACTTATTATACTTTGTAATAAGCTGAATTCAGTACTTTGTAAATAAAGTGAAATTGTTTTTAAAATAGGTCTCCAAGATCCTCAAGCTGTGTTAAAATCTGTCTGAAAAGTTTTGCACCAATCTTTTAAAAGAGTCCTCATATTCTAGTGAAAATCCTAGACTTCATGTCTGGGGCTTGAATGTGCAGGCGTACATCCTAGTTAATGTGCCTCCTTGCATTCTGCTACTGAGATTCACTGTCACATTTACAAACTAGAGCCCAGTGAAATGGTGGATTAGACAAAAGCGTAGGGGGTGCTGGCAGCAGGTTGTTTATTGCGTGCCTGCGAGTGAATTCAAGAAGCAGCGGTGATTACTAACATATGTAGCTTGGGGATCAGCTGAACCAGACCCATGATGGCACTCGAGCTGATTTCCATACATTAATTCACTTATGTACATTTACTAATTCCCTTCAGTTTGTTATCACCAAGTACACGATTATACTAGGAAAATGTTTCAAAGTGACAAGTGACGCAGGAGCATGGCTGTGACATGGAGAAATGTCGGATGTATACAATTGTGTGTGTTTGCACAGGATTTGATCATCTCATGTCAAGGGTCAAAGGTTTTGTAAATTATTAAAACAATACACAGGAAACGACAAATGCACACTGAGAGAGCCAACAAAACCAATGTAAACATAGTGCGTGCACTTTAAAAAATACTTCCAAAACTATAAGTGAATACTTGTCTGAGAGAGTGCAGTTTTATGTTTACTTTACATTTGGATCCAGAATGATGAAAAACTTACAAACAAGGTTTAGTTATGTGTTTTCTATGCCCCGCTGGTTGATTTTTGGCATTGACTCCCCCTTACTATCACCATATATTCACTGTTATAATATAGCTGATCCTTTTTAATCCTGTAATTTTTGTTGTTGTTGTTTTAAACTATAATTAGATAAAAACAACACTGCACACCATGTGTATATTTTTTATAACAAGCTGTGTTTTTAAATCTAGCGTGAGAAAGTTGGAAAGTTTGAAGTATCAAAAGTTGTACAGACTAAGTTCTTGTTTTGGTGCTTTTTACTATTTTTGAAAGTCAGAAGTTTTTAATGTATATAATTGTGGAGGAATTTATGTAAACTGTCTTGACTTCTCAGTGTGACATGATACTTTGTATGCAGGGTATGTTAGTATTGTATGTTTTTATGTTTGGAAATATTATTAGCCTGTGGAGTAAAATGCATCTCCATCAATGGATTCCTTGACACGTAATTATTTCTCTCATGCCCCCTCATGCTTGCAACAGAAGGCATGTCTCAGCTCCGCTTTAGGTCTGAAGAAATATACACATTCATATATATATATATATATATATATATATATATATATATATAAAAAAATGCAAGACGGGTGCAGATAAAAAAGAAAATCCTTAAACTGCAATGAGGGAATTCCACAAATTACTGTTTGTCACAAAGTAATCCTGTTACTATTGCAAAGAATATGAAACGGTGTAAACATGGAAATAGACTGCTAATATGGATGTAGCTCACAAGCAGAAGCTCTGTTCATTTGAGATATACGGCAGCAAACCTATTCAGATCCCAAACACGGAGGAGTGCCACAAAATTCAAAGTGGTTATGGAGAAAATTTGCCTCTACACAGAGCGATAAAAAATATCTTTTTTCTTTGCGCTACTTAATTTCAGCTCATTTTGTTGCTACCCTTTCCAAACCAGTTTCCCCACTTATAGGGATCTAATAGCAACATTCAGGGTTTACATTTCTGCAGTCATAAAACTGATGAATATTTAGGAGCAGTTTATCTTCCCATCTGTGCACAGGCTTTATCTTGTGTCTGTTTCACACACAGTAAGCCTCCGAGTGCATGGAATGAGTGACAAGCATATAATCTTGATCTCATCTTGATGCTATTGCCTTATGCTGCCAAGCGCTCAGGTGACAGCTGGGAGACAGTGAGGAGATCTGAAGGGGAAAAGGTGACATTGAATTTTACGCACCTGCGCCTGCAGGCAGCTACAGCTTGCAGACACAAGATGGCGCCAGTTGAGTGAGGACAACTCGGAAGACTCAGGAAAATTAAACAAAAGTTGTGTTTGTAAGGTGAACTCTCAATGATTTCTCTCTGAAAACAATGAGAGTTTCAGGCTTATAATATTTCTCTAACTAATCATATATATATATATATATATATATATATATACATAATGTTATAACATTCGTTAAACAATTTGTGTTAAATGCTTTAGAATATCCAAAATGAGATTCCTGCAAATCCAATCCATGACAAATTGTTTTCAACCACAGAGGGTGTATTATAAATTAAAGCAGCACATTAATGTGTTGTTTAGCTTATTGAGTGTATGTAACAACATGGACCAGAATTGCCTCACAGTCATTTCTGCTTGCAAATAATCTGCCTCTTCTCAAATTATGCCCCCCACCCAAGGAGGAGGATAAGGAGAGGGGGCGTATATTTGAGGACTCTCCTTTTTCTTTCTTCTCCTGCTCTCTGTCTCTCCGAGCATCAGTCTCTTTCGCTTTCAGCTTGCCTCTATTAGATGTCTTAATGCTGTACAGTGTGGCCTATCTTCAAACAGGAGCGCTGATGATAGTGGCCCTGCAGCGGTGCTTCCCCCCAGTCTTAGCCATGGCCTGCTCCTCTGCACAGAGGGCAATAAAGACACAAGGAGGATTAGTGTTGTGTGCCTAACAAAGTGGTTGCCAGAGAGTGAGAGGGCCATGCCCATGGGCGCTACCACAACCCCGCTCAGCTCTGTTGAGGTCCCCCTCCCCTGCTCGGGCTTCCCTAAGGTCCGCTCGCTCTCAGGGAGCTCTGTGAATGTGTGATAGACTCTGAGTGGGTGAATTCATGTTGATGCTAAAGAGGCAGAGGACACAGACAGATAATCCAAAGCTTAAGCAGTGCTGTGGTAACTTTCTCCCTTAAACAAGGGAACATGTGTGCAAACAGTTAAATATAATTCAATCACTTGTTTATAGAGACGTATTTTGCCAACGACTGTAAAGTTAGACAAAAAGTTCCAACTTCTGACAAGTAGGTGCTTGAACAAAGGAACATAATCATGTAGTTTATCCTACACAGTAACCTCATGGTCCAAGACAAGGATAATACACCGTCTTTCTGTGCTGATTTATCTCCTTCAACATCCAATGGAAAACACACAGCACAGGCCGACTAAAGGCCTTATGGATATTTCTTCAACCACAACCAGTGTGCTTATACAAATGGAGCACCATATAATTGAACAAGTGTGATAAACAGAGGGGCTGTGGTCTTGTAAATGTTGTCAAATTAGATAGTAGTGTTACATCTGTCATTACTGTGGAGGAACGTGTGGGGGTGCAGGCCTGCGAGGACAGTAGCCTCTGGTTTGATGGAGAGCCGTGTACAGGACAGGACAGGTGAACCAAACAGCTGCTACCCCCGTTTTTCTTCTTAAAAACCCAAGCGTGACAGATTGGGCCATGACTCTCACACATACCGGTCTGCTTTTCACACGGTAGCTGTCTCCAGCCACGTTACACACGTCTTTTAGATGGTCCATTTTGTGCGTAGGGTAATGAAATTTATACTGGAGACTCCAGAATATGCAGACATATGGTGTATATTAATGCTTCTTTCTCTCTGTTTTTTTGTGTTGCTTCCCAACAGTGTGGTGTGCTCCTGCCTGTCTGGTTTTAGGTCCTCTTTTCTCCTCAGGCTGGTTGCCTTTTACTTTTGTCACGCCAACCAGGATCCGCACAGCAGCATAAACCACTGTGTAAGGAGGAAAGGCCAAGTTCTGTTAATACTTGGCTAAGTTTACATGTTCATTCACACTTGATTAGTGAGGAAACCCGGAGTTCTGAATTGTTTCAGTGTGTCAGAGAAAAAGAAAGGTAAGGAGTACAGAGAGGAAACAAAAAAATCTGCAATGTGGGTTTAATGGGTAAGAAAAATGCTGCGGCATAGTGGAAACTGTTTGTCTAAGCATTGCGAAGGAAGTCATTTTGCAGAAAAAAACATCAAAATACATTATTAACCTAAATGCACACACAATTTTAATTTGATTTCACAATATGGTAAGACTAAGTACTGAAAATTTAATCAGCCTAAATGGGTACATTATTGACTCAACATCATTTTTAAGTGCAACAGGGTCCACAAAATATTTTTGAAAGTGTGTTTTTTTCCCAGCTCTGGCCTCTGAATGGATGCCAACTGCACTGTTTGAGTGTGAAGTTCTTGTTATCCTTCATATATGAAATATCTACTCAATAACCTCTCTTTGCAAAGCATTATGGTGGTAAAAGGCAAGCAGGTGCAGTTTAATTTTACCTGTGTAAGCCTTTATAGATTAACACATTTACCAGCCCCAGCTCAGCTTTCAGTATACTATCCTGAATCTGAAATTAAACTGGATCCCACACACTTAATCCCTTACTTTTTAGTTAAATGCCTGCCACATTATTTGACTTGGTGTCTGAGACCTTTCCAACAATTTTCCATTAAAATTCTCTGGAATTGGTATGAAAACATTGCCACCAAAATGATGGATTCTTTATTGTTGTTAAAGGAGATGCTTAGGGGGGGGGGGGGGGGGGGGGTGGTTCTTCTTGGTTTTGGAAAAAACAATCCACCTATAAACAAGTCCCCTGAGGT
>JBAMIG010000003.1:15735874-15749705 GCA_037177335.1 Kiunga ballochi
CACTCACATAGGTATCAGTGAAAAAACGGGCATTTAAACACACACATACACACACACACACATGTACAACGCTCCCCACCTCCACTCCCTGGGGTCCTGATCTGACACTCTATTTACACACACATTTACACAGTCTACTCCCACCTTTATAAAGCTGACAGGTACTTAAGCGGTACATTACTCTGAGGAGCTCAAGCCTCATGGCGGTGTAACCAAACTGTCCATTCAATGCGAGCCTTGTCTCACTGTTCATTCAATAATGGCCACTGAGAAATGCACAAGTAATGAGCAGGTTGTAAGTGGGCAGGCAGACGCCGAGCATCAGGCACTTTTAAAACGGCCCCAGCTCATTGGTGGAAAAGAATAATCTGTCAGGGTTCAGTAACTTGTATGGTGTGACACCTAAAGCCGCTCAGACCTGCAGATGTTAAAGGTTACTTAATGTGTGAGTTCTGCTACTGGCTTCTCTACTTCCTGTGTCTTTAATCATGTAGCAAAATGTATTTGGTTTTATCATCACTAAGTAATTAATTGCATTTAATGGAGGACATAAATGAATGTTATTTCAATGACTTACAGTTATAACATTATTGCTGTGCTTCTTTATTTGGTGTAACTTTAGCAGACAGACTTTTATCTGCATGTTTCAAAGTAATTTGGGTCCGCAAGGATATCGCCATCACCATCATATATAGTAAAAAAATACTAGAACATATTTTGTTATGTGTTTTTAAAATATTGCTGCTCTTGTTTAAATGTAATAATATTGCTGTGGTGTAAGTTATGATGGAGTTGCTCAGGTGACGAGTTCTGTGTATTATTACTGGATACCACTTTGGTGAGAAATTAGATGAAACTATTTTACAGTGAATTCAATCTATGATGCATCTGGGATTGTTCCAAATAAAATATCATGAAATACACTTTAAAATCCTGAGTAGAACTGTATTTAAAAGCGCTTGAATGGTTTAAAAATATCCATTTAGATGCAACACAGTGGGCTTAATTTGATCTTGGAAAATAGATTAATGGTTCACCCTAAACACTCTAATTTCTGCAGCACCACTGTTTCTTCTGCCTTACTCATATCTTTATGCTTCAACATTACAAAGTAGAGATAGTTCTTGGTAAAAGGTATATGTGTGACACTTGTTCCTAAAAATTTGGACGAGGCTCAGTCTAAGCATTAACACATATTTAAATATTTATTTTGTCATTAATTGTAAAAAATAGTTACACCTTTACTGACTGTCACATATCCAAAGATGTTTTACTGAAATTTGCACTAGAGGTGTAAATTCATAGTCCTGATCTATATGTTCACTCTATAAACTTACAATAAGGATGCACGATCAATTCGCATGTTTAACTAGAGTGCAGGCTGATTTTCAGTGCAACTTTTAGTGTTCTTCGGGAACACAATCTTTCCTTCTCAGACTGCTTTCTTATAAAACGATCTTCAGATATAGTCGGGTTCACTCTCATTTTACAAAGTTAACTAAAATGATGGCCACATGATGTTACAACATCCAAAATGAAAAGCTTTAAAGAGAACAGTTATTCATCGTAATAATAACTTTAGCCCAGCGAGTGCACTGTTTAAATGTACGAGAAGCGAACAGATCAGATGAATGAAAGCAATGAATGTGATACTAAATAATATTATATGTTTTATTAATTATTTCTGATGTTTAAAATAATGTTTGTATGTTTTCACTGTTTTGGAATAATTATGGAATAATTTTTATCTTATTTTATGTTTAATGATTCATCTTTTGGTGTTGATCCCATTAAGATTAGCTGGTTGCAGACAGCTGTTGGACCCTGTTACCAGTAAACAGTAAACTATTTATGTGTTGTTTTAAACACTTTATGAAGGTGACACCATCATATTTGGTATCTTTAGACACTAATTACGCAAAATATTTCTCACTCTTGAATTTATAATTTAGTGCCACCTCAAGCTGACCATGTAGGAAACCACTGAATAACCCCTCCACAACACCCACCCTCTAAGTGCCACCAAATTAACATCTACTCTTGTTTTTCTCTCTTTTTCTTACAACATAGACGCCTCTCATGTGACCGAACAGTGCGAGAAGCATTTACTGGTGTTTAAAAAAGGTTTTAAACATCAACATCTGTAAAATCACAACTTCTACCAAACATGGGTTAAACACATCATGTGAACCCCCGGTACATATGGTTTGTTTAAAAACAGGTCAGTCACAACTACATTTGAAATGCATCGTACCAAGCATTGTGTATTTGCTGTAGTTCAGTGACTTTAACCAAACCTCAATCTTAGCACCTCCTCTTGGGCTCACCTCAGACTGGCTGGTGCAGTGAAGCGGTTAGAGTGGCAATGACTGGCGTGGTCAGGGCCCCATGTCACTCTCAGCGTCCTCAGTGTTCATTTCCCTTTCATCTTGAGTGTGAAATCGCTGCCGGTGCAGCACTGACCTCAGCATTAAGAGGTCAACTATTGAAATCTGATGTGCGCCTCTCTGACTGAGAGACTTCAACAGATGGAGGGAAAGAGAGGGGAGGTAAACAGAGGGCGAAAGGAGGCGCTTAAGATTAACAAGTTGTTCATGATGGCTCCTTCGATTAAAATAAGTTAGGACCATGAAAAATGTGTGTAATGCCAAAAAATAGATAACGATTGGAACTTTTTTTTTATTCATGTGAATATAAGATGAGTCAAAAGAAGATTTACTCTTGAATTTAAAAGGAAAATAAAAGTGAATATTTGCTTATAGCTTGTATCTTTTCATTACAAACTCTTTTTATAGGCACTTTTGAAAACCATCTATTTTACAGGAAATCTTATTTGACTCATATATGTTCCTTTGCATTTAAAGCCATAGATATAAAGAAACTCTAAAATAACTCTATACTTTGCTTTAAACTTTCCAGCTTTTGGCAGCTTTCTACAAAATACGCGGCAGAACTTCCCGTCTCCGTGTGTCTCAAACACAAAGTTGAGCATTTAAAGTCAATTCGACACCTCATCTCAGTGTGAATCCCCTCTGAAAGCATATGTGATATGAAGCGTCAGAGAAGTTCGAGGTCTTGTCTCATATTTCCCATCGGCCACACTTTCATCCCTCTCTCTGCAGCAGACCACCCCCAGCAACCCTGCCCAAATAAGGTGTTCTGCCTTCAATGCTCTTCCCTCTGAAGAATCTGAAGTTCACAATCCGTCAAAACTTTGGATCTCAAACACAAACATCTTTTATTCAAAGGGTGTCTGTAATCACAAATAAATAGCTTTTCTGGCGATGAGCACAAGGCACAAGAGAGAGAGGAGCCTATCTCAGGAGCAGATAACTGCTAGATATGATTCCTTAGATAAGGAGCAGTAATTTGGCTTTTAGAGATAGCTCCGGGGGCCGCTGTGCCGAGCTGCGCTGATTTACTGTGTGTATGGGAGGTTGTTTTTTTCCCACATTTTTATCTCTCCTGTTGAAGGGCTTTTCATCTCTGATGATTTTCTCTCTTTTTTTCTTATGTATTTCCCCCAGAAGGTGAGATCACAAGCCCACAGAAGGCAGAGTGGCATGTTTTAAAGCGATGGACAAAATACAAATATTTGAAAATGTATTTCATGGTAATTATGTCAGGTTTCATGGCCTTGGCACAGTACTGAGGCACAGCCTGGATGCCTTAATTTGTATAGAAATTGTAATCATTTGTTCATTTCAAGGTGAAAATTGCATTTTTTAATTTAAATTGTATCCTGCGTGATAGGCTATTATCTAGAAAAATTGTCTCTGTGTATGGCGGTCTATGCCCTGCCGTCACGCCTATTTAGAGCCTACTTCTCCTGAGAAAGGGCTTGTATATGAATCTCCTGACTGAATGCACCCAGCTTGTTCTTCACTTAGGGCTGCCACTGCACTCATTTCCATTTTTGTTATTAATATTAATTAGTTTGAGAACGCAGCTCAGATTTTAAATGTAAATCGAGCTCAGCTTCACAGTGATTTTTATCTTGCTTCGATTTCTTAGATTTGCAACTTTACTTTGACTTTTTTCTGCTATTTTTGTCTTTTTAAAATGGCTTAAAGGGAGGTGTAGCTATATGCTTTTGCTGCATTGGGAAGAAAAGTCTAGACTAGTAAAATGAGGTATCAGTTAACTGATTGGATATAACATAGGTGAAGGATTTTACGATAGGGACACACTGTAAATCAGAAGACCTCAATCTGGGACAATGCTTATTTGAGCTCCTGCTTTTCACTTACACATGACTGATCATCTGTCTATAATACCAGAGAGGGGCAACCATGAAATTCAAAATACCTGAAATATTCTGAAAATTAGATCCCTCCAAATGCAAAATACATAGTTGTGAAGGATATATATGCACAGAAAGCCGTGCGTCTGTGTCAGTGTCAGGGGGATCCTTGAGGTGACGAGCACAAAGCTGAGGCTCAGGTACACAGCGTATGCTGGCATAATTACAGGATTTGGAGGATTATTATACTGTAAGTACTTTCATGGCGACAGCTGGGAGCTTTTTACTCCCTGTGACACATAATCTCAAAGAATAAAACCAAGACCCCCAGAGCATCTCTTAATCATTTCTTAGCATACCTGCACACGGTTCTGAACTCTTTCTGAAGACAAATTTAAAAAATTGAAATATAATTATCGCATCTGTTTTAAATCGTTCTGAAGTTATGTTTTCAAATGCAGTTTTCCTTTTGAAATGAAGACATTTTTGGCCTAGTTGGTTACTTGTGTTCTACCTCCTTCCTCTTTGTGGCTCTTCAGCAGCAGGTTATTCATCACAGCATGCTCAGGTTCAGGAGCCTGGTCCTAAATGAGATCTGTATCACAGCCTCTATTCCATGGCTCATTGTAAAAGTAAGTATGACCAGGCTGAGGCTGTGTGGCTCCTTCCTGAGCGATAGGGCCTCTTGGTCTCTACAGCCAGGCTCAGGAGTTTCATTTCCATCCCTGTGATCTAAACAAACCCATTACCGCCAGCTATTTATTCTCAGGGGCAGTACGCAAGCCCAGGGCCTGAGGATGCAGCCTACAGCTAAGCCACCATGGCACAGAGCCACCTTCAATGGCCATATGACCATATAGAGGAAGGAGTGGAGGAACGGAGAGCTCGGGCCTCTACACTTTATCTAAACCACTCCAGAGAGGCGAGTGGAATCGGCTCTTGTGGGCTCTGTTTATCCTCTGCTCCTGTAGTCAATCAATTAGGGGATCAAAGAGGAGATGAGGGAAGTGTCACAAAGCTCTCCCACACACCAGAGCCTGAGCTGCCACTTTGTCCAGTTCGAGTGACAGCAGACCGGGGGGAGACAAAACTACCGAGCTGGCACCTCTGGAAACAGGCAGGAGCAAAGGGGACAACCATAACACATGCCAAGGTCTAATCTGGACAACCAGAACACAAACCTTCAGAGAAATATATGAGGAATGACACACAGCAAGCAAAGAACCTCCCAGCAGTACATTTAATGTTTGGAGAAGTCCACTGAAGTCTTTCAGTCATTCCTGATGTTACCCATTAAAATTTGATGACTGTACAACAAAAATAAATAAATAACTAAATAAACAAAAAAGAAAGAATAAAAGAAAAAGTAAAATAAATATATATTGCAATAATGACACAGAATAAAATTCTCATTTCCATAAATTTAAATGCGCCTTGATGTAAAAAACTGTTGATAAGACGACAGATTGTCGCTGATTCAAATCTGTAAATCTAAAAATGAATACTGAATATTCACCATCTGTTTATTCTCACTTTCAGAAATGAAATAACATCTAGCTCATGATAACACAACCTGAATTTTCAGATGAGAGAAGACTTCTTTCAACATCTGGTTGATATTCTGATGCAATTCGATGTAAATAATGCTTTTAATGATACTGCCTTTAATGTTAATTAAACTCTACTGATTCTCGTTTTATGATATATAAAATCTAAATACAACTCACACCATGCAACATGGCCCAATTTTCCATCTGTGACAATTTACACAAGATTATGTATCAACGTTTTTTATCTGCTGTGACTGCAGACACATGCGGCATGTTTAAATACTCTCCATCAGGACTAAGAACATACCTAAGGCGTGTTGGACATGTCTCCAGCAGCGCTGCTGGTAGACAGTGAATGAGCCTCACTGTTCTGACATGTAATATAAAACACAGCGGATGCTGCCATACCGTACTGGTTAGTTCCCCACATTCACACCATACCTCAGAGATTTGCAGGAAACATTCCCCAGCCAGCGACGGCAGAGGCGAGTGCTGCTGGTCAGCGGACAGAATGAATTACTTCCTACAGCTGCAGCTTTGACACACTCTGTCTGTGTCTCTCAGTCTTTGGATGTCTGAGCTCTCATCACTCGCTAATCACATCACCAGTGCTGGAACTGTCAGTGGCCCAGTGACCTCACAAATGCATTCAAACAAGCAAAGTGGAAAGGTAATTACACAAGCACAGTGTTATAATGCAAATTTACCTGTGCTATGTACCTTTTTACTGATATTTTAAGATGCTGTTTATATTCCTTTTTTTATTTATGTATCTGTTTTTGTCCTTTGGTGGACTGGCGATCTGTCCAAAATAGTATCCTATCTCTCATCCAAAGATTGCTGCATTGCTGGGTGCAACCCTTTCTTTGGAATAACTGGTACAAATAAGGGATGATATCTGTTTGTGTTTTAGGAAATTAGCTAATTTATACAACCATATTTTCCTGTATGATCAATGTTAATCTATATGGTATAACAAGCTAAATATATCAAATATCACAAGTCAAATACATAAAGTACGAAGAAGGTTTGTTATTGATTGATGTTTCATCGTAACGATATTATGAAAATAGAAAAAAGTATTTCCTTCAGATATTTTAGTGTGCCAAATCCCAGCAACGTCCCTCATACGTGTTCACTCTACAATTATCTAAATATGACCGAAAGCTATAAATCCTCACATTTAAAATGATCCTCACAGTGAATGTCATAAGTTCTTAGTTATTCAATAATCAGTCAAATGAAATTGTCGAGAAACACTAATACAGAAAATACAGATATTCTGCGTAGTATTTTGTACCACTAAGTGTTTAAGGTATGTAACACAAAGTAATACAGCGATACTAAACATATATATTTTTATGCCTGATCTGAATCAACCCAGGATGACTGCAAAATTTTAAAAAAGAGCAAATTTGTCGGTCAGTATTCGGTCAGATAGTCCCCGTCCACATCCCTAACTTCTTCTAAGCTTTATTTTAAACATTAACTAGTTCTGCAGCATCCCATTTGAGACAATTTCACAAAATGCAAAGCAGGAGCATTTTACAGTAAGCAAAACAAAATCTAAGTCTGAAATGTGTTTGTAGCCTTGCAAATGTTATCATGTAACATTTTTGTGGATGTTATTTAGTTTTGCAGGGAAAACAAAACAAACCATTCCTCAAGTTCAACTAAAACTAGACTTTTAAAACACATTGTCACGCAAAAATTACACAAATTAAATGCTATAAAAACCTGAACAAACATCAAAAGATGATGCAGATAGAGGCTCAATAATTCCTGAATATACATGCTGAACTCATCCTGATTGTGCCACACTTGCTCTAAAATTGCATATTTTACATTTTTGTAAATTTCTGCCATCATTTTTCAGGTGTGTTTGTCAGATAGATAAAAAGGACAATTGTGAATAAAAAGCAGCCAGTTTAGCAAGACAATTTACAGTTACATAATAAATTACAAACTAAAATACTGACTCGCTGTGACATGTTACAAAATCAAATCCAAGTAGCTTAAAGAATCATTTGTCCTGTGAATTTTCTTATACTTACATGTATGAAGATTCTAGGTAAATAGAAGTGGCAGGATTATTTAACATTTTTTCTCACTGTCTATGCATTTTGGCTTCAGATACACTTTTGAGTAACTCAGTCTGCCAGTGGATGTCTTCTGGGACAAGGACAGTGGTCCATTTAAATCATCTAGCAATGGGACAACATGGCAACATAGATAGTTGCAGAAACAATCAAACATTGAACAAATGGCAGAGTCAGTTTTTGATCTTTAATTGATAACAGTTACGCCAGTGTTACAGTAAACACACCAACAGGTTGAAGGTAGTAAATACCAATACAAGTTTCCCACTACTCTAATACTTCATACAGCAGAATAAATTATACCATGATAATATACACACATGCGGAACAGAAAAAAGAGTAAAGCAAAGCACAGATGTCAGAAAGCAACTAAACAGGTTAAGGGTCAAACAGACAGGAGGAGGGGGGAAAGAGCTGTATGTCTTAAATATCCAAATGTTTATTGAAGCAAGTGTTAGAAATGGGTTTGATACACTAAAGACAATTCTAAAATTCTTCCTTTTTAAAATATACACAAGTGAGGCGCCTAAATGGAGCAGCTGCAGTGGCTGTAATTCAGTGCGGAGTCAGCATTACTTTGTTCTCCTCAAGTCTTATTGGTCCACAAATTACACGTGACTGGTCCGTCTTTTTGTTTTTTTTGTTTTTTACAGCAAGAGGATACTGCAACTGTCTGCATCACCATCACAGCCATTCTCCAGCCATCGCCGGTGCGACAGCAGAAAGGCTGCAAAGTCCGTGGTCCTGCCAGAGCCCGTCTGTGCTACTAATCAGTCTATAAACCAGGTGTTTAAAATGTTCTGACAGCTGATGATGCCTCTTGCAGCCATGTTTCAAACACACCACGTGAATCCAGGGAATCCATCCATGTCACCAAGGTCTCGTTTTCCTTTCGAGTTCAGATTTGGTCCTCCTTAACTCAGCTTTTAGTTGCATTGATATTTGACAATTTTAAACCAATTCATTCTCACATGGGTCAAAACCAAAACAATTTAGCTGCAACAAGGAAATCAGTTGAATAAAATTAAACAAAAATAATAGAAAACAAGCCAGAAACTCAAATGAACATTTACTTCCACAGATCCCCTGCTTATACTGCCCACTCAAGTAGTTTTGTTTTAGTATAAAACATACTCTTTATAAAGAAACAATACACAATCTGCTTCAGCTACTGTACACTTTTTTAATTCAACAAAGGACCAAATTCTGTCTTGAGTTGATGTCCTTTAAAAAAAGAAGTCACATTCACTTCAAAGGAACAGCTGGGCCTGGATCATGTTAAAAGTCTACTATGATTGCTACACAAGTCGCATAGTCACTAATACTTTCATTTAAAAAAATCTTTTTTGTACAATTAGGTGAAAATGTCAAAGCGAAAGATTTGATGGGGCTATGGTCCAAACCATAGCCAGGGAGCCAATCAGTGGTCCTACCTGTAGCCTTCCACAACTGACTGGATTATGTGATTTTCCAGAGTGCATGTGAATGACATAGCTTCTTAATTTTTTAATTTCATGACAGAATTTTGGATTGATTACAGTTTTTGTTGTGGATGAAGTCCGAGGAATGTTTTGAAGGAATGCCTGTTTGGGTGGAAAGTGGACACAAAAGAAAAGGTGCATTTACAAAATGTGCTATTGATGCTATGTAACTGAAAAATTAGCTAGTGATGGGAAGGATCACTGTGATTTAGCTTCAACATTATGGTTGTGTGATTTAATCTGCTTAACGCTGTTTAAATCAAACAGGATTACCCGGGCAGATGGGATTTGGGTAGGGAAGGTGGGATTGAGTTAGCCCTCCTTGGCAAGGTCCATATTTCAAAATACATTATTTCCCCAATCCTGTTCTTTAAAACAATGTCCCCTCCCCTCCTAATGGGACACAGCTAAGACTGAAATGGAAGTTACAAAGGGAACGCTATTGGCCACCAAAACACTGCTTAAATTCCCAGCAGAATCCATCCAGCCAGACTTCCCACAGAGTGGCTAAGTTCTTTAGGAATGTCGAGAGAAATATGAAAGTGGGAAGGTCAAATCGCTCATGAACATTCAAGCTCGGGGAACAGCAGCTTGAAAAACAATCATCCGCTCCTGTGTGAATGTGCCAACACGCAAACATGCACACGCAACAGACACTCCCACCCAGATCGTCTCAGTCATCTGCTGTGCTTTTAAACACTGACATTTAACAGAGAAAAGAGATACGAATGAATCAAAGAACAACAAAAATCACATTAACCATAATCATATAACAGCAACGATAACCTTAACAATATTAAAAAGGAACAAGGATAAGAATCATTTGAATGATATTGGCTTTGTTAACTACTATGAACAGCAAGGTCAAAGTACATGTTGTTGAGTGCTCTAAATGTGTCCTGGACTGCAGCCATGACATAAAGGAGTCCGGACCAATGCAGACGGCGAATGTGCCTGATGAATGGTCATTGAAAGCATTTGAAAAAGTTTAGTTCCATTCCTCCAGAGCGACTCGTCACACCCGCTGGTGTCACTTTCTCCGATGTCATGGCCGAGCTGTGAAGTGAGCAGCAGAGTGACGAGCTGGAGTCCAGACTTGATGGAGCATGGAGGATGGTGGCAGAGAGTGAAACAGAGAAAAGGAGGTTCGGGTTTGCTTTAGTAGGCCTGTCCCGTCTCTACCTGCAGCAGCCCTAGCACTGCCGAATGGTCCCCAAGTTTCATCCTCCTTTGGGTGGACAGGCTCACATTCTTAGCCAGGTAGTCTACAGCAGCTGCATGGACACAAGACAGAAACAAACAAAGACACATGAGACAGGTGGTAGAGTCCACATACATATGTGCTCACCACTCTCATCTCATTCCTCCAATAAAAGCTTAAATAAGTTGTGGCAGAAAAGAATGAATGAATCAAAAACTATTCATACAATAAAGGCAAAAGATAAAAACTCCTTGTCTGAGGTTGGCATGCTGCTGGCACAGAGCATATGCATCCTGGTAAAGTCTCCATGCTGTCACTCACAAGGATCCCCATGTGTGTTCTGTGTGCCAGTCTTCATTACTACTGGCATCTCTGATTTCATGCCCTCCACACTCCACATGGCCGATCATTTTCATCCGCAGACAGCAGCTCTCTCCTCTCTCCTCCATTCATTACCCATCTACTTTGCTCAATCACCATCTTAATTAACCTCACATCAGCTCACATCCGCACTCCCATCAGTTTCTTGCTGCTGACAAAATGCTGGAGCGCACAGCCGAAACACAGCAGACTGGCACGCGTTCGCTTGCATTCATGTGCAACTGAAATGCATTTGAAAGGGGAGAATCACCAGATGCACAATCAAGGCCCTGCTAGACGCTATCATAAATACAAACAAATGTCAGCTAGCTCACGCTGGTCGGTTTGTTGGGGAAATGTGCTTGATTTTACCTCCTATGAATGGCTGTGACAGCATCAGTCAATTATGCTAATCTAATAAAGCAAACTCTTTCCTGGCCTGAGGGTGTGTGGATGTGTGTGTGATGGAAACAAGAGAAAGAGAGGTGGGCAAGAGGACACTGTGGCCCCTGAGGGGGTGCTGGTCTTTGAAGTGACCCTCTTCTCTTTCCCATCCAAGTGGAGTGGGGTGTGACTAAGGCAGCTCTGTACCAGTATCAAGGTGGTGGAATAAGGGGGGTGGGGGGTCTTTATCAAGAGCACGTGTCTTCATCGACCGGGATGCAAAGGTCAGGAGGCTCTCTAGCCTGAGAGCTGGGCATTATTTTGGCTTTTTTTTAAAAAGTTTAGTCAACAAAAGTGGAGCATGGAGGAGGACGAGTATCTCTTGTCACATGAATAGAATAAATGAAGGTTTTACTTACTCTGGCCATACTGGCTGTACTGGTAGCCTGCAGTGACGGGGTCCACGCTGTAGCTTGTGGCGCTGTAGGTGGGAGGGCAGTATGACTGAGAGGAAGCCAGGCTGTCTACACTCTTGATAGTGTCCGAGCGCTGGCTGCAGCTGGCTGAGATGGGGTTAGAGCTCTCCAGGCTGCTGTGCAGGGGGGAAATGGAAAAGTCGTGCTGGGGCTGAGAGGGTACGGCGCTGGGGTTACTCAGGATACTCATCACCTGGAGGGAGCAAGGGGGGTGGGAGAGAGAGAAAGATGTTAGAAACTTGGAAAAGTGAGGATCAAAGCATTGACTGGGTTGAGGGAAAGTACTTTTTTTTTCCTGCGAGTATAGGCCCATCCTGTCTCTTCACGGTGAAGATGCCAGCAGAAATGTACCATTTCAAGTTTGAAATGGGGAAAGGGAAAAGCTTTCCCCCTTTTTTTCCAGAGTAAGTGGAGGAGGTCAAAAAAGAGGAGAAAAGGAACAAGAGACACTGTTTCCATTAGTTGGCACTGCCAGTACGTGTTCTGCTGTGGGACAGAAGGGTCCCAGGGTGATAATAGACCCACCATACTTGCCAGACAGCCCCTGTCCCAGAGCCTGAGGCCTGAGCTCCAGCCTACGGCACAACAAGCACCAAGGGAGTCCCTAATCCCTCGCCCCTGGCTTACCCATCTCATGAATAGTAATGGAGTTGGAACTGGTAAATGATCCCCTCAGATCCCTACACAAAGTAGACTCCACAAACCAAAGTGAGGGGGCCGCTGATATTGCAGGTTCAGGCTTGCCTAAACATACTGTGTATATTATTCTTAGTGCATAAAAGCTGCCAATTCAGTATAGTAGATTAATGTAACAGCAAGAGACATTTGTCAGAAGAAGGCCTCAAAATATATTAAATAGGAAGGATTACTTTTATTGCTGCTGCAATCGGAAGCTCGAAGAATTTAGTTTTTGCATGCTGTGAATTTCTTGAAATGAAAAATGCAAAGTGGCGTGATAAAGAGAAAGAAAGAGAGGGTGTGGTAAAAAAGGGAAATGCCTCACACATGCTTCCCACCTATAGAAGGGAAGCCTTCTCTTCAACATCAGGTTCATGTTGAGCTTTGCTATGCTACACTGGCCTTTGGCCCCTTGGCTGCTAAACCAATTAGGCCATCATGGTGGTGGTTAAACAGGGGGTGATACACAGACAGACATATGTTTGCAAGCATGCATGCACAAACGTACGCATGCACACTCAAACGCTCTTGCAGGGACAAGATAAATGGTCTGCAAAAGATGTGCTAAGCCAGGAGCATCCCACAGAGGGGAAATTTACCACATTCTGCAAATTAATCACATCTTTTGGAAGGGCCTCCCTGGAAATACGAAGCACTCAGAAACATAAAGGCTGGTTAGTCATTTCCACATGTTAATTCTATCAGTGAGGAAACCCCCATCGTACCCTCCAATTCTGTGGACAGACCATGTGACATTTATCCATAAGAGAGAGATTCATGACCCTCTTCAATGCTGGACACATGTTAGGCTCCCTCACATATGGAGCTGAACAGAACACGGGAGAGGAAGAGGAGTGAGTGTTCTGATGGGTTGCTTAAAGGGAAGGGTGAGGAATTAAAGCATCCTGAAAGAGACAGCCAGAGGGTAAAAGTCCATTTTAGTCATTGATTAATTGAAGCTTGATTACATCGGTTCTTTATGAAACAGAATTGCCAACAATTGACTGTATTATTTTTCACGCTGGTAAAAGTTCTTCAAAAGAAGATGACTTCTTATCGTGAACATATTGCAGTTTTTCCATTTTAGCACATTAGTATGGGTCGGCCACTTTCAGAGTGTGACAAGTGTCGATGTGTGTGAGGATATCCTTCAGACGTCCTCAGGAGAAAAAGGACTTGGTGTTAATGATTTATGTTTTCCTTGAGGGGAGAAGAAACTTTTTGCTGGAGCAGTTGAATTCTTATTTGTTATGTGTTCACACCGCTAAATAAAAATCAATAGTCACTACTGGACTCTAAACCTGATAAAGGCAAAGATAGTGGTGAACTTATCCAAGTTGTCTCCTTTCACTTATATCT
>JBAMIG010000003.1:15755902-15774645 GCA_037177335.1 Kiunga ballochi
TATATATATATATATATATATATATGCTACACATGTGTGATGTGTGTGTGGCGTGTTTAGGCCCATCCTACTCACACAGCCCAGAGGCCCTTCTCAGATAAATAAAACACAATTCCACAAGACGGTAAAATGGAAAAGAAAAGTTCAATGTAAAACTTTTTGAACTTCCTTTATCAAAACCGCAGGAAAGTCTTACTTCACCACAGTTTTCCAGCTCACAGACATATTTGAGTAATCGTGCCTCCTAATGAAGCACTTTTTCTTAGCACACACTTCTTGCTCATTGTATTTTCTGATTTAGAGGGATGAAAACCAAGCCATGCCACTCATCTCCTCCTGCAGCTTTCCAACCAGTGCAGTTGTTTTCTTTTCTCTCCCAGCAGGTGTCCCTGTCATGCAATAATGTTTCCACACAAATGCAGCACCCATGAAGCCTGCGTCAGAAAAAATCATTAAAAAGTATCCAGAGGTCTCCCTGCAGCTTTATATTACTTGGCTTTGTTGGAAATAAGCTCTTTTTCTTGAGAGATGACTGAATATAGTCGGTTCAAGCATGAGTGAGAAGAAAGCTTTGTTTTTTATGCAGCAGAACTCAAAATTGAGGTATTATGGAAGTGAGCCGAGCTGAGAGAGATTGAACTTAAACTCTTCAGCTAAGGATGGCTGAAAAATATTCGAAGCCTGTCCTTCATGCCCTTGCTTCTCCCTTTTTTCCAACACCTGCAGTGCCTCTAAATGAAACAAGACAAACAGCAAAATACACTTCTGGTTTCATACCTTTCACCCAGTCAGCCACAGCTTCACTGTCATGACCCCATAATATACTGTCTCCCTTTAACCAGTCAAACATGCTGTATATCCCACAATAAAAGCAAACATTTTGTTGTGTGGATAGATTTTCCTCTGCCTGTAATAGGAAAATGTGTGCTGTTGGGATGGGTTATGGGGATTGGGATGGACACGAACTCCTGTTGGGACTGCTGAACACCGCAGGATTCCATTACAGTCTTGGCACCTCACCACCGCAGCCCATTTACAGCAAATCACAGAATTTTTTGTCAATCTTTACAGCAACTGCAAAGCCATCGATGCCAGATACTTGAAGAAATAGCTTGCACATACCAATGCACAAGCATATCTCCTGCAAACAGATGCTGTCTATAACTTACAATATCGAATTGTCATTTCCATCTCGATAGAAAGTCTCTTTATGTTTTTTTTTTCCATTACAGTGAAGGAAAAAAGATCATGACATGAATGTTAGACAATTTTACAACTGCAATTCCACTTGCTACTCATTGGACACTGGGTTAAATTTAAGAAATAACAAAGTGGGGTCGGAAGTTAACTTGTGTTTATTGAGAGTTTTCTCTGTTACGAGGTTTATGTGGATAGCTGCATGCTTGTGAAGTGAGAAGGTCTGCCCAACACAGCAGGATCCTGCAGCAGAGAGAGAACTCTGATTCTGCTGTCAGTGGGAACATCCATCTCCACGCTGAGAGACTGATAGGAATGCCACACAGCACTTTGAATGCATTAAAAGCATTTCATTTCAGTGCGGCATGAGTTATCATGGAGTCAAAACGTCAAATGCGCACGCTAAATCCAAATTTCTACTTTAAGATAGTCAAACACAAACAAACAAACAAAACCCAAATAAAATAACACTTAGGTTGAACTTTAAAAAGGTTTCCATCAATCACTTTGATAGAGTAATTGAATCCATGCTGTACAGTTGCCCAAAGCTCCAGTCATAATCCCCCAGTATGACAGGAAATGTTTAATATCCCAAAACATTCCTAAATGCCTGTGAAGAGAAGGAAAGAAAGCGACGTTGCACCCCATGCCAGTATTAGAAAGACCCATTAATAAAATAAGGAAGAAAAAAGGGAAAAAATAACTCCATGTTCCTGGTGTTTTTCTGCAGGTTTGCAGTGAGAGCATTAGCAGTTAAAACCCCTGTGCCACGATTAACAATCAAACACGCTGTGAGCCTCCATGTTATCCTCCGTCGCTCCAGCAGGAGAGAAAATCTCTTTTTTGTCACAAAATCCTTAATTCTTTCTTCTGTGAAGAAAGAGGGTAATACCAAGAATGTTTCCAATCTGCTTTGAGAAATATTTGAAGAAAGAAAAAAAAACTCCCAATAAAACACGTGTGAACGACGGGGTAATTGTGGACAAATGCAGCATTGAAATTCATTTTCAACTCTTTACACACCATTTCAATCTTATTTTCTGCCTGTTAACCACATCTTGTTGGTGAGGGTGGGCAAGACTGGCCAGTATTGATGGGTAATTGTGTATAATTCACTCCGTACACACGATTTGCATCAATACAATCATTTTTTCATTCTGTGGTACTTAAAGCTGAACCCTTACCATAGTCACATTAAAGCACTCACTGATGAAGGTGTCCAAAAGTGGTTAACAACTGAATTCAGTGCTTTTCTTTGGGAAGCTACATGCTAATAGAAATGGCAAGAGAACAGTGGGTTGGGTCAAAATGTATAGGAATAATTTCAAATGAGCACAGAGCCGGTGAAGTGACCAGCAGGATACACCTCTGTGCATGCAGAGCGGCCTGGAAATTATGCTGTAAATGATATGAGCAAAATCACACATAGCACTGGAGTCTTCCAGCTGCAGACAATTACGTGAAGAAGATTATGGGTCTACATTTATAAGCTTTAGCTAATTATTTCATCTGCATGTGTTCTCACTGCGCTGTGCAGGATTTACATGTCCCAGGAAAGTCAAAACCGCTGTTTGGAGCAGCTTGAGTACTTGCAGTGCTATCAAGATGAATTTTAATTTGTTGATGATAATCCAATTGTTTTACAAATGTAGCAATTTGGAATAGCTAAAATAAATCCAGGGCTTTGGAAAGGCGAACATAAAAGCCCACACTGGCAGTTATTTTGCTGAACATGCTGTTTCTGAACTTTAATTTCAGTTAAATACAATTAGATGTTATGATCAGCGAGAGGAGGAAAAGAAAGTGGAAGAAGATAGTAGCCGTCCACAGACATTTAACAGCACCTTTTGAGGGGGCATTACATATTACAATACACACACAGTAGGAGGACTGACCTGTGGAGAAAGCCCATTGCCGACAGGGTTCATGTGGTTGCTGGATGCTGAGGGGCTCATGAATGTATCAGAGTAGCTGGAGAAGCCATGGCGATTGGATGACAGACCATAAGCAGAGCTGCTGTCAGCACTCAGACCTCCCTGGTGCATGGAAGATGGGGGCAGAGGCTGGGGTCTGTGCAATGTGCTACTGCCCTCTGAGACAAAAACAAAAACATCAAACTTTCAAATTGGACAAGACTTCTCAAAACACAGGCCTCAAACTTAAAACTCAGTCATAAGTCATGCATTAAGTGTCCTTCCTGAAAATTCTTTAGAAAGTACAAATATGTTTATTCATGAAAACTGTAAAGAACTGACATGACCTCTTCCCATAATATAAGACTCGCTTTTTTTCCCAGTGCGACAAAGATGTGATTGTAAAGATAACTACTTGCTGCATGGTTCTTATATGCAGCACATGATTCATACAACTTCATTAGCATGTACATAAAATATGGATGGCATACCACAAATAAACAGGACTAATGTAATCTTTCCCAAAATTCGATTAAACTCATAACACAGCACACTGTATGTTTTGGAAGTCAGACGGCAGAAAATGTCAGTTTTACCCTGTGATAGCGTGGTGCTTGGGTAGCTGGACTCTGGGAGCTGGTATGTAGGTAACGTTGGCATCCCTGTTGGTGGGAATCCTCCAGGAAGCAGGTGATTGAAGGCTGCTAGCTGATTGGCTCCAGCCTGCTTACGCCACCGAGCCCGTCTGTTGCTAAACCACACCTATGGCAAAGGTTAAACACTAATCACTCAAAATGAAGACTTTGAATCTCTATTCATTCTTGTTTGAGTCAGAATCACAGCATCTTGATACCTATAATTAATCTGCTGGCTAGTGTTGCTAGCTGTGAGTTTATAGCCGCTATGGGGGTCCAGTAGTTTGTCCCTGTTGTTGAATAAAGTTGTGATCTGTATGAACAGACTACTCTATCCTTTTCATAAGAAAACAGGTCAGAGACATACCGCTAGCCTGTGCACCATTACAATCTTCATGTTTGTAAAGCACTTAAGGCTTTAAGAGAGTAGTATTCCCCCCAGAGATACAAGGAAAAAGTGTCTGTTCCTCTGCTGTTCTGTTGTTGTTTTTGTAGCTGGTTCCAAAGCTGTAGTGATTTTGAGAAGGAAGAAGTGTCTCAGCTTCAGAGACAAGTTCTTGCAAAAAGCTCACAAAATGAGCAGCAGCAAAAGTGTCGAGACACAATGTCAATTCGCTGAATAAAAGGGGACAAAATAGGACTCTTTAGAATGGCAAAAGATTTACACATTTTAAAAAGGATTCTGCTTCAACAAAACATGAATATAATCAGGCCCTTTTGAAAAGAGCCAGCAACCTGTTCCATTTAACCAAGACAACGCCCGGGCTTCACTGTGTGCTTGGGGTTGAAGGACATTGATCTATGCCTCGCACAGGCAATTCATCAGAGTTTAATACACTGTCAGCGCAGTTCATCTACTGTTGTGTTTCAAACGGCCAGGGCTATTGTGAGAGCACATGAAAGAAGGGGACAAAAGCCCCTCCATACGCCACAGAGAACAGTGGACACAAAGAGGGGGCGTCCCTTTTAAACAGGTCTTAAAGAGGGGACACTTTCAAGGGGACTTACACAGCGACGTCCTCTGCTTTTTGATGCTGCCTTTTTTTTTCCAACACACAAACATACATATAAACATGTATTGGCCTACAAGGGATCTCAATTCTATAAAATCTTAATTCTAATGTTGCACTTTTTTTTATGCACCCTCACTGCCTCCACAAAGAACAGACACTTTTTTTGCAGACAGTTCCCTTCACAAAGAGGAAAAATGAGATGCAACAGGCGATGACTGTGTCGGCCGTTGAGAGAAGCCAAACCTCAGTTGTACGAGTAGAAAACCGACAGGAAATCTTCATCTCAAGCTCAATTGCTCCCAAAGTCTGAATCCCTCAATCAATAGTTTTAAAACAAATGTGTTGTGTGACTCTGGTGAAATTTCTGCTATTGGGATGTAGTGGAGCATGCTCCGAGGTCTGAACTAAGCTCCAACAGGGCCAGACAAACAGCTGCCTGGCCCTGGGGAGGGGCACTGATGGAGGGAATGGAGAATGGGGGCTCATCCCTTCTTTCCACACACTCCCAGTCACCCCACCCCGCAGTGCCACTTCACCTCCGACCTCATCTACTCACCCCACCCCTCTTTCATGCTCACTTTAACTTCCTTCTTCTTTTGTCATCCGAGCTTAGGAAGGAGGTGCTCCATCATGGCTGACACAAATAATCTCTTAAATATTGAAGCATCTTTCAGCTTTCGCAAGTTTCCTTTCTCCATGTTGCATTTGAGTTCTTATCTCTGTGAGCTCTAACTAAAGATTTTAACTAACTTATCAATCTTAAACAATAAAGCAGGACTTTGCTATTTACTGTGATTGTCAAACCAGCCTTTGATCTTACTTTTGCTGCAGGGCTCAGAGCATTTTGTTATAAAAGAGAAGCTATTGGAGGGGAAATTAACAAAAAGTGGTAAATAAAAGTTGTAGACAATGTTTTATTTACAATATATTTCCTGTTGGGTTGATGCTAACATGTGTATTGGTGTCATTTTATATTAATCTAGATGCCAAACAACATCAAATAAGACAAATCTAGATAATGAAAGTCTACATTATATCCATAAGCTAGGTCAATATTCGATTTTTACTTGACACTAGGCAACGTTACTTTTACTAAATGAACTGAATTTCCCAAACAGGGGGTGACTTTATCAAGTCAGCATGTACAAAAGTGAATAAAGTGCACCCCTCTCCTAATATATGGGAAAGGAGAGAAACATGTGGCACAGACTGAATGGCTTACTCCAGCAGTCATCAAGTTCTCAGCACAGACAGGGATAAACATGCGCTCAAGTGGCAATTCACATGTGCCCATTCTATCGCGCGCATGCATATATTACTTGCACAGTCTTGTTCATGCACACATCTACTCTCACACTGCCGAACACAGCCTGAAGCTGAGGATTTGAGGCTGCACTTTGGAACCTGATCACAAAGTCACCTTGGACCAGAGATTCTTCTCTGCTCTCCCAATCCGGTTTAATTCTCTGCAGCACAGAGAGCTTCTTCCATGTCTCACTATCTACCTACAAGTGTGTGGCTGAATTCGTATGCCTCACTTTGTCTTGTTTTTACAGACTACAAGGATCCCTGCATGTAGACAAGTTTGCTTCTCTGGATCCTTTTGGGGAAAGTTTTGCAGCAGAAGGAAGGAAAAAAGGGCTGCAATCCATTGAAAGTCAAGCCTAACCCCGAGGAAGGAAAACTAAAGGAGGCGAATTCTCAATGGTTTAGAGCACATCCAGAGCACTGGCTTTAGAAACAACCCTTAGAGGTGGGACCGGATAGAAATATTGAAATTTTTAGTGGTTGACTCATCTTTGGTTGCATACATGGCTTATCTTTTTTAAATCTTCTATTCACTGTCAGTCAAAAGAATTGATTCCTTGAGATAAAGAGGCTTTTTCTTTTTGCTGATCAGTGATAATACATACTCATACCAACATTGTAAAGATGCTACACTGCACTGCAGAGAAAAGCCTTCTGTGTTGTTTCTCTTAAATAGGATCACTCACATTTGAGAATTGCCCATTTATCCGAGCCTCCATGAATTATTTTGCCAAAGACAAGTCCTGAATGTGTGACGCCTTTCAGGATCCAATTTGCAACATTTGGTAGATGAATACTGAGAGCCGAGAGATAATGACAAAACAAAATGTGCTGCTGACTTCATACCGATATAAACGCAAAGGGGTGATGCAACCAGCTTCAACATACAAATCCTTTTCTGTCTCATACCACGCAATACACCCCTCCTCTTCCTCCTCCTCATTCTCTTCCTCCCTTGCCTCTCACCTCCTCCTCTCTTCTTCCCCTCTTCTTTCCCCTCTGATTCCCTCCCTGCTTGCCTTCCAGTCTGGCACTATGCTAATTAAAGTAGCTAGGAGTGTGAATTTGTGAGGAGAGTGGGATTAGCTTGATAAGTATCAGGAGTACAGAAGCACTGTACCAAAGTCATTTAAATTCTAATAATAAGAAAGTGTTAGAACATTCATCCTGATGCATTGCAACAATTTCTCCTCTACAATCTACACAAATCCTATTTATTCCTTTATGAAAAGTAAACCCGCACTGGCGGGAATACAGTTGCCTGTTGGGTTTGGTTGCTACCAGATGGCTCTATTGTGAATTTCTCTCTTCTCAGAGAAGCACAACTGATAGTAAGACAATCAGGAAGCATCCTTATTTCATTATTTCTTCACAAGCTGTGTAGAAAACCTGCTTAAGCATTTGGATGAGGTTGAACTCAGCTATATAACTGTACTGTACACATAGGCTCCACATAGCCTTTTTGCCTGCATTCTCACTCAGGCTAGCACAAGCCACAGATAAAGAAAGAAACTTTTTACCAAATTGATTTGCATGCTTCGTAAAAAGCAATGCGTATGCCTTATTAGATTCCACTAACTATAATAGATACATGCAGAATGTTTATTGGTAATGAAAGAGGACCTATGTGACAGATTTGGTAAAGCGAGCCGACAGCAGCATGCTGAGTTGAAGCGCTTCAGCCAGGCTCCAGGAGCCAGTCCTTTATAAACTTCTGTCTAAATAGGAGGAGAATGTAATTTGCTTCATCTGCAAGAGCTGATTTACAGCGACCTGCTGCCTATTGCCTGTACATCTCCCCATCCTCAGAATAACACCCCCCCTTCCAAACCCCCACCTGGTCCACATGTCAGGGAAAGCGAATGTGAACAACGCTCTCATGGAGCGACCTCGCTGCCTGCTCCTGTTAAAACTGAGGGGTTATCAGATCGAAAGTGGCAGAGCACACTGCATCTGCTGAGGATATAGTGAAGGTAGACTTGGCAGCATCCTTTCCAACTGAGACAGCCTGGAACTAATTGCTGAGAGATATGGATCACATCCCACAATTTGTCAGCCAGGGTGATAAACCATTGCAGGGTTGCTGGTGGTAAAAGAGCTCCGGTACCTCTGCTGAAAAGGGGCGCAGGGTTGATCAAGATAGATGGTGAGAGAGTCTTAAAATGGCAGGTAGGGGCAGACACAGGGGAGTTTGTTGCGTTTATGAGTTTAGGTTGTGAGTCAGTGCTAAGCCAAACACTCGGCACTTCCACGACAACCAACCCAGCCATTTAATTTACAGGACAGCTTTGAGCACCAGGGCGGCCATGTTTACTGAGGCGCTCCCCACACAGTTTTCCTCTGCACTCGACCTAAAAACTGCTTTCCACATTATCACCATGTTTAATGACAAATGGATAACAGTGAACCATGACAGCTTTGCACATATTCAAGAGAGAATATGAGTGTGAGAGCCCTCCACAGCCCTCTGCCACAAAACTGCGGTTAGTCTGCGAAGACATCTGGAAGATGCGTCACTGCAGCTGTGCAGGAGAGGCTTTGCGCAAGGGCCAAAGGGTCTCCGATCTCCTGGCCTGCGATGCTCCATTTGGGCACCTATATGACGCCCAGCTGGTGGACAGCTTCTCACGTGCACACCAGCAAATTTACATTAGGGGGACATTTTTCCACAGGCATTCACAAAACACATTAAATGTGGTGATAAGGTTACCCAGATACAAAAAAAAATTTACAAACTTGAAGTACATCTGTAATAATGCAAAGATAAAATCAGACTTCCACTAAGGCTGCCATTATAAAACCACATATTCCATGAAACATAAAAATTGTGGCACCACTTTGGGTATTATTTGTTTTGGCTGCCAGAACTCTTTTCTTTGTAACCTTCTGAGAAAATTAAGTTTGAGTTGACCTTTAGAAACTTTCAAAGCTTCAAAGAATTAGATTATGAGGAAAACAGCATTAACAAATTATAGCCATGACTCAAATTCCTCAGGTTTTCACATGACATTATTTAAGTCTATTATCTAACTGCAGAGAGACAGCAGTCACTCCGATTTCTTTTTTCTTCTGCTCTCATGTTCAGCCACTTCTGGGATGTTACTTCATGAACGTTGGGCACGCGGCTCCATAAATACTCAGGCGTTAAGATGGGCATAAATTATTACTTTAAATGAGGTGTTGCCACCCTCTGTGATAATTAGCACAAAACTAATCCATTTGTTTCCCTGACATTTATTATAATTCTAACTATGAGGCAAAACATTTAGCTTGTTCATTTCTACAGCTATTTTTATGATGCGATGACTGTTTTAACTCAATCTTCAATACGTTAAATTTAATTTCACTATAAATCAATACAATCAAAATGTGTTAGCGTGCACTTTCAACAAAACCTGTAATGAAACTCAGTTTTCCTCCTCTTTCTGTATTTAAATCTTGTGCACTTAATCCAAAGAGAAAACAAACAGCTGTGAGATAAATGTCTCCAACCCTGAGTGAGGCATTAAACACTCAGACATATTGGACACCCTTGCGTGTTGGGAGGTTTCAAGATGGACAAAGACATGTGTGGAATCAGTTACCAAAACTACGTGTTTGTGGTGTGATGAACAGTTAGCATGCGGTGAGGAGTTTAGGGGCGGTTTTAGCGTCAGTGTGAAGAGCTGTAGTAGAGAGGGTGCCCCAGACTTTCTTTCTTTCCTTTTTTTTTTTTTACTAGCAGTTGATTAATGTTGTTGTCGGGGCATGGGGTCCCTAGAGAGGATGAAGAACCCTGTGTGATATGTGGAGGGTTTTACAAGCAGCGGCAAGCTTGAAAGTGATGGGATGAGATTCTGGCCAAAGGCTGAAATGAGAAATCCATCAGGAATGCATTCCCTTTCTCTCCTCTTCTTTTTCCCCCCTCTCCCTCTCCATCTTTGGAAGAGCAGCTGTTGCTGTAACTCTACTGTACACATCTTCCTTCAATCTTACAATCTACAACTGCAGAGCACTCAGGCTGTCAGAGCAGCCTCCTCCAGTCCTGGGTGTGAAGGAAGGAAGTATTTCTGTCAAAGTACTTGAACATGAAGGATAACAGTGGGCAGCAAACTCCTTTACATTTCACTGTGAAATATGATAAAAAGGGAAACATGGCCCTGATGGATGAATTCATCACTGACACAGTTAAAAGAAGGGAAATGTTAAGAGAAAGATGTTGCCTTTTGCCTCAGAGTTGTGATTTTTGCCTCCTTTTCACTGCTGCACAGATAAAGCTTTGAGACTTAGGAAAACAACTGAGGGGTTAATGCACTCCAGTTTTAAAGACATTTTAAAAAACTGATTATTACAGTTATAATCCTGCAACTACTTCTCTATTTTACAATATTCCCCGTGAACATCATATTATTATGGGAGTTATCCACAGTAGCATGCTGCATTGCCTCATGAAAGCACAGTTATTAGGTGCTAATTTCTCTCTCTTGGCTGACACAAAAGAAATCAGTAATACCTGACATGCTACACCAAAAGATAAGCCTGTGCTTTTACACAGACTCACTAGCATGCAACTTATTAATTTGAGTTCTACTGGTGTTTATCTAACCTGTACTCTCGCCTCTGTGAGTTTCGTTCTCTGAGCCAGCTCCTCTCTGGTGTAGATGTCAGGGTAATGTGTTCTTTCGAAAGCCTTCTCCAGTTCCTCCAGCTGCTCAGCGGTGAAAGTGGTGCGGCTGCGCCTTTGCTTTCTCTTCAGCGGCAAGTCGGGCTCCGAGTCTACGTCTGACCCATCGTCTGTGCGGTTACCTGAGGTGAAAAGAAAGGGACATCTGTGTGATTGTGTAACAAAAATTGAGTTAAGATGTCTTTTGTGTGAATTAACTGAAGGGTGTTTATGGAAAATGGCTGCATTATCTGTATTCTAAATAAGGGGCCTCTTTTGTTGTTCAAAAGAGGAGGGCTGGCATCAGAGGGGATTCAAATGACAACTACTCCTCTCTCAATGCACAACTGGGAGAATATTATCTTAATCTGTGGATATTTATTTAATATAGAAGAGGCCCTGATATACAATCCTGCCTGTGAGAGGGGCCCCAGAGGCTGTGAAGGCTGAGAGCTGAGGGGGAGTGTGGTGCTGGTGGGTAGAGGGGTTAATCTGCACAGGCCACCTTGCTGCTCCTCACCCTGCTTTTCTCTGTCATTGGCCCAGGGCACACTGCTCATACACAGCTCAGCCAAAGTGTATAAAATAGAGCACAATATCACACCAAAACCATTCAGTCCCATGTGTTTCCACCTGCTGTCATTAAATGAATTAGAGCATATTTTACATTACTTTTTAGGCATTCAACTAAGCTGAATTTTTGCTCGAGGAACATAGATACAGCACAAAGCTGTACAATCCAGGCCGACAGGGGAATTTTTGACAGCAAATACGTATTACCATTGCACATTACCATTATAACTGAATTTAGAAAATTGCATCATTTCACCTCCTCTGCATGTCTATTCAAACTACATGGCCCTTTTCATTTCATGTCATAAAATTCTTATTTTCATAATTTCCTCATTGAGACATTGACAAGGCGCAGTGATGTGCCAGTGTTGCTCCAGGCCTTGTTGGATTGCATCATGCACAGTCCAGAAAGTGTGGGAGAGAGAAAATAAAAGCAGATATTGAAGAAAAGAATGCATGAAGAGATTTCTGCTTCTGACAGAGGCCCTTTCCCATCCAGCTCGAATGAAGATGCTCACCTGAGTGTCGCACTTGAGTTTAATTCTTTGTTTAATATCTCGGATTTGTTTGCAACTCACTCCGGTCGAATCTTTTAGAACAAGTGGACAAAAGAATACTCAAACCTTGCCTCCAAATAACAAATGAAAGAACAAAAGAGCAACAGAGCTGGCGAAATCTCAAGGCCAGCTCCAGAGTTTAATTAAACAAGGAATTATGGGATTATATGGAGACTATCATTACAGGCTACTCTGTGTGTCTTCTACGAACATTTTTGTCCCCCCTGAGCTCATGCTCAATGATTCTCTGCGGATTACATGTGGCTGCAGGACATGAGGCCGCATTCATTAAATCAATTCTTCAGTCTTATCCGTTTTAATAAAGATTGATTCTTGAAGCACAAGCTCACTCTGCTGCAGAACACCCTTGAACATACAAAGTTGAATATGTACATACACTACATATCCCTTTGTTGGTTTTCATGAGGATGTGTATATCCATTTGCCCAGTAACTCGCCATGACGACACTTGAGACCAGCCCGGCAGTCTGCAGATCACTTTCCAAAGTCACCTTTGAGTCCCTACAGGGAGATGTTGGGGTCACAGTCTGCATATGCTCAAAGGGCTTCTGAGAGAGACACCAAACTCTTCTCCTCCTTAAATTTTTTTTCCTTGTCCTTTCCTTTGTTTGTGCCGCTTGCGCCGACTTTATGCTGCGAGTAAACCTCTGTGACAATCTGTGTCAAATTTAGCATGCTACCAGTCTAATGACTGATAAAACTCAGCAGACAATGGCTTGCAGTGGTGCTCGTCATTAAGCCCACAGAGCCAACACATCTGCTCTTGTACATGAACTAGAAGCAAGGTCAACAGCCCCGCCTGTAATGAGTAAGGATAAATGAAACACAGCACATGCTGTATGGGGCCAAATGGAACTGAGGCTGGATGTTAAATTCATCTAAATGCAGACTATATTGGGATAGTGGAGGGAATCAAATGCCTTGAAACACATGGCTGCTCTCCTTGCTCATCCAAGACAGACATAGTCTGAATACACATCAGTGAACACAAGTGAGAATACGGAAAGAAAACAACCACCTTTTAAGCAGTTTCCTGCTAAATAAAGCCTAAATAAAGAAAGACAAAGTCAGATTGAATGAAATCCCTGCAGGGCTGTTAGGGTCAATTCTTAAATGGCTTACCAGGCACAAAATGTATTCTCTGATTAGACCTTTATATTATACCACTGCTGTAATTTCCATTCAGAGGTTCATAGGATATTGATAAACCACTCATGCCTTCTCTCATTAGTTATTGCCCAATTAGAATCTCATTATGTGCAATCCAGTGGGCACGATTAGTGCTGTGTACTCTCCTCCAGGGCCCCTCAAAAGGTTTTTACCTCAATATTGATTTAAAATTGTATCCATTATAAATAGGAATTAATGAGGTTTACACTCGGCTTTGTCAAGGTAAATGCTTGATTAAGATTAAAATAGCACCAGGGGCAAGTTAAGTAAACGCTACCTTAAACCCCATTTTAATACCTTTCACGGCTTCTGACAGATGCTTCCAATGCAGAGGAGCCAAAGGATTTAGTTGATCAATAGCAGAGCATTTTAGGCAATTAATAATCAGAGGAAATTATATCTGCAAGAAAGCAAAGCCCAATGCAAATCTTTGTCACTCAGACGTTTAAACTTTTTTCTTTAGAGTAAAAGTGTATCCACCTGTTTGTCCACCTGGTTACAAATAAAATACTAATCTGATTTCATGATACTTGCAACAGTGATTATTATGGGTCACAGATTACACAATTAAAATGTGTTGCACACTAAAATTAAATAAATAAAGTAGCACAGTAGGTCATCAGTGCAGTCAGAGAGAGATCTATTATATGTGCCACTTCAACAATAAAAGAACCAAACAAAAAAAGAAATACAGTCATTTTTTATATCAGGAATTACATCATGGACAATGATCCACAGTTATTTCACTGCCAACTGGTTGACTGTGCTTAATTACTGTGGGAGAACTCTATGGCACAAATGTACTCTGCAGATGTGAAGAAGCACATTAGTTCTTTTCCCCCTGCTGTGACTTTGTTTTAATGATGCTTTAATTCTGACCAGACCTCTTAGATTAAACTTACTTCTCGCTTTTGAAAGACCTGAGCTACTAGTTAATAGTTTTAAGGTTACTGTGAGGTTTAAAGCCTGTCCTCTCCCCCTGATGCTCCTCTGCTGACCTTGCAGACAGACCACAGGCAGATGGGAACCTCATCACTGTGGTTCCTCAAAACCATCTCTCACAGAGACCCTCTTCGGGTCCACCTACTCGCTATGCCCCCTCTAAACCCTCTGACTCCTCCAGGCCTCCCTCCACCTTTGCCCCTGAGATGCTGAGGTAATGCTAATTAAATGGACAGCTGTCCACTCAATGTGGCAATTAACCAAGTCATCTGTAAGGCTACAAGTTTATGAAACGTAACAACACCAATAAACTTCATGTTGACCAGGTTGTTGAAATATATTGTCCAAATTGATGCATTGGATACTTATTAAAGCTCTAAGTGTATGAAGCATTATAATCTTTTGAAATCTGTGCTTTTAACGTGACTTTAAATGGCATTCTTGACCAAAGAACATTCCTAAAACATTTGAAAGATTCAAAAGTGTTTAAAAATACAGAATAAAATTAAACCCGACTATGTAACATAGGAAAAGGAAAAAAAAAGGATATTCTTTCATATTTGGAAAGTCAAATAAAATCATGTTTTGTGGCATTAAGTAAGCTTTGAATCCCTCATTTGTAAATCCCCTGCAAGCAGCACAGACCTAAAGTAAAAAAGAAATCAGCGTAGTCTTTCTGTGATATATCGTATTCATAACCCATGGCCTCAATATCAGCAATACCTTTGCAAACTATCCAAGACATAGGGACAAAAACAGACAGGGCTTTGGCAGTGCAGCATTAGCTCATAATGGCTCATTTTGAAAAGCATATTAGTTCCAGCATAATTACAATCAGGCCTCATGCTCTGTGTTTTGCAGGCATTCACAGGACCAGCCTCTGAGCACCCAGTCACACCAGTTGACTGTGACTGACAGCAGATTTAGTTAAAAATGTTGTTTTTTCCTCCCTCTTTTTTTCCCACAGGACAAAAATAACACCACATCTTTTCTCCCTATTTATGTTGACTTGTTTATTTTGTGCCTACCTTTTGTCGTACTTGATACTGCAATTATACTTTTTGTCAGTCAGAGGGGGTGAATATCAAAAGGCCTAATTATGCAAACAGGCCTGTGATAAGAGGCATCTGCCTCAGATGGGATCTGCTATCTCTGACATGCATCTGTCTCTGTGCTGTCTTCTCTGCTCCAGGCCTGCATATAAACAGCCTTGCCTGTCCTCAGGACTGCATGCAATTCAACCACCAACACTGGAGTGGAGGGATGTTTCGGGGGCGGGGGGGATCGTGCAGCAACATCAAATAGCTAACAACTTCCCAATTTGCATTTTTCTGAGAATGGTGTGGCATCTCTGTTTAATGCACTTGCCTGTTCCTCCTAAAGGGGTTGCCAAGTTAAAGCAGGCATTTGATTCAAGGCATTTACCAAAGGATGTATGAGATAGGACCCTTGTATGAATACAAGATAGACGATAGTGATAATCAAAGCAGTTTGAAGAACGATTGTCTCTGATTAATCTTTCACTGAGAATATAATTTAAATCTCTAAAAGTGAGCCCAGCGTCAGCACAGCAAGAATTTATTTATGAATATTGGATTAAAATATTTGAATCAACATACTAAATGTGGTAAAATCAAATTAGCTGTTTACTTGGTCTGGTAACAAGCCAAAATGCATCATCAATTTCCTCTGGTTGTCAGTGACCTTCTCTTGGTTGTAATTTGACATTTAGCTGAAATTGAATCTGGATGAGATGTGTAAGTGTACATAAGGACATTAAAAATCCACAGCCTATCTAAAATAAAATCATTCTCAGCTCACCTTTGTGGACAGATGTCAGTAGCTTTAGCTTTATCTCATGCTTATCATGTCAATTATGGGTTCATGGTGGCGGCGGACCAAGGGCATTTTTGCCAAAATTCATTTCGAGTTAAAGTTAGAACGTAAGAAAGTAAGAATGATGAGGTTTTGTTTGGGACTTCTTGCAGAGTTTACAGTTAACTTAATACAAACACAAGGAATTCCCAATTGCAGTGTGAAGAAACTAGAAAAGAACTCAGACACGATCTCTTGCTACTGAGTGGGATCTTAATGCTCACTTACATCAACATTCCTCAGGAAAATTCCAACTTTTCTTCCCTTGTCTCTCTGGCAGAATCCCAGCCTTTAGAAAAGGAGCAGGGGGATTGAAAAAAAGCAGGAAGAAAAAGGAAGATGGGAGGCTCTGTAATCTTTGGCTCTCACAACAAACAATTAGCCCCCTTCTCTCTGTTTGAGGTGGGGAGAAAGTGGAGATGGGGGAGAGGTGGGAGTGGGGCGCAGGAGATGCAGCAAGAGCGATGCTCTTTTATCGTTCCTGTCATGTGGATGAAGGCGCAGCGCGTCCATGAGAGCGCACGCTCACCTTCAACAACAGGGCGTCCACTGGGCCTCCCGGCCTTTTCAGCCCGAAGAGACGAGCTCCTCAGGGGGCCATTAGAGCATGAATAGGGCTCTGACAGCCCTGTGCAGCTCTGCAGGGCATCCATAAACGCTGACATATTGACTCCCCATGCCTCTGCACTGCCCGAGTTTGGAAGCATCAAGGGCTTGAAGGGTGGGATTCTTTTTCTTTAGTATATTACTAGTTTAAAAAGTGAAGTGATATTAGTAACAATAAATATTTACTTTTGACTTTGAGACATCCTCAGTGAATAAGGCAAATATAGTCCGTCTTAGCACACTGTTTACATGTATTGCTTTTAAAATGTTACTACTTTTCACATGATGCATGGAAAATATTTAAACATGGAAAATATCTCAGTTTTAATTATTCAAGAATGAATTTATCTACTAAAAATAATAAAAACTTCTCTAACAATGTCAGTGCTACAGAACAAAGCCAGATTACAAGGGCTCTAGAAGCATCACGTGAACCATTTAAGACTTCAGAGGATACAAAATGTGAACCTTGTTGCCACCTCTTACTTCCCCACTTCACACCAGGTTTCCTCTTCTTTTGAGTATAATGTCACTGCCTGAGCCCAAGTCTTTGCTAATTGAGGTCACAGTGAAAGTAATGAAATTAAGAGAGCAGGAGAAAGTAAAGAGGAGCCCATGGGGTCTGTGCCAAATGGCACTGGAGCCAGAGCCCCGTCCCCCAGCAAAAAAAGCTCTAAAAACCTACGCAGGAAATCAAACAGTTACGTCTCAGGGCTGTGAGCCGAGGTCTCCTGGAGGAACAAATCATTTTCTCGACAAAGCCAAGCAGAGATTACTGGGCAGCGTATAGGAATGCACACTGGACATTTTTGTTTGCCCAGGGGAAGTTTCCTCATTTCTGGACAAGGATGGGCAGCAAACATTGTGGAAAAGTTTGAGATATCAAGAACACTGGAAGGAAAAGAGGAGTGGATGAAAGAAGAAACGTTAAAAAAAATAGAATGGACGAGAACAGATCACAGTTCATTGTATCAATAAATAAAAACACTCATTTCCTTTTTTTCTCCGATGAATAATACGAAGGAAAGTTTCCTTTTTTGGCTTTTGATTCACAAGTTTAAATATAAGATAATCCTCTGCTGTTTCTGCAAAGTCTAACACTGAATCATCTTTATCCCAAAGCCTAAAAAAAATGTTTTTAAACTTCAAATGTTGCTAATCCTCAAGACATATGGGAAAACATCACATTTCCAGAGCATATAACTCTCTTTAATATTTCGCAGACACTTCTATTGAATAAATAAACAAACAGCTATCAAAGCGCTCCTTTAACGTTTACCAATCAAATGAATATTTCCTATAAAGAAGACACAGTCAAGCTTACAGAGGCATTAATTTCTGTGAGTGCTCCATATTGTAATATGCACAGTAGAAAAGCTTTTTATACTGAGACTACATATTCCCCAAGGAGAGAATGACTGACGATGCAGAAATAAGCCCATTAGTTGAAAAGAGAGGACAACATTTGAGGTTGTTATTTTGTCGGCGAGGACAGGAGCTCCACCCCACTGTTTGGACAAGCGCTTTCACATTTAAACTTGGTAGGAGAAAAACACATTTCTGATTTGCAACACTTAGGGAACATGTTTATTGTCTTGCGGTTGTGGAAAAAAAAAAAAAAACAAGCACACAATTAAAAACAAATGAATATTTCAGCAGTACAGCACATCAAGAGCATAAAATGTGAAATGTTCTGGCCCTAAGTAGCATAGACTAATGGCGATTTTTAAACTAGCAGACCATGGTCAATGTTCCTCATTCATCACTGAGGGAGGGTGCAGGCGCACTGTGCTAAACATAATTACTGTTGCACATTATGTGGGCTATTCCTGTATTGTAATAAAATTAGCCAGAAATGCTTTTTGTCTTTTCTAATGCAGCTCCATGGTAACCAGCGGACGACCATAATGCAACACACTGTCCTGATCAGTGCCAGCTGTCAGAGTTTGACAACCTTAGCTGGCAAGGCGAATCGGAGGAAACTACATTTCTTTCAATAAATTATGTGGCTCTGACCCGCTCATCCGTCGCACAATTTAACATAGACATAAAGCCTGAGACGTCCCGATCTACTGTACTCCCCGTTTTGTGATCCGTTATTGTTTAGCACAATCCGAATGGCTTTATCACAAAGACAAAGATCTATTTCTTACAAGTGTCTTGCTTGTTATTGCAATGTTCATCTTAAATTTTTTACTTAGACAGGCAGAAAATTCAATTGAACAAGAGATAATATTCCATATTTCTCACAGAGAAGGAGGGCACCATAATGGTGGGAATAGGGGTATATA
>JBAMIG010000003.1:15789531-15802974 GCA_037177335.1 Kiunga ballochi
TATATATATATACACACACACACACACACACACATATATATATATATATATATATATATATATATATATATAATTATTATTATTATTATTTTTATTATTATTACAGCCACTGGTTTGCAATTGTTGCTTTACTGCAGCATCAAAGGAACAAAAAGTCTTTATTTCCCGGTAAGCATAATGTTATTCAAACAACTGGTTTCAAGTCATATTTAGCATCTGAAACAGCATTTGACTCAGGCTCGTCACACCCTGAACACCATTTAGCCTGTTTGTTTCTGCAGGGTTCAGCTCAGTGTCTGGCTCCTATAAGTAACTGTGTCACTGAAGTTTCCTCTCAGCAGCAGCAGGCAGAAAAACACTTCCTTTCCCTCATGATACTGTCTCCAATCTTATCTCGATCAGGACCTCTCTTCAAACACTTCCCTACATAGCCTCTCATTATTTGTGTCATGGCAATTACCAAAGTTTCTTTCTTGCTTGTAGGTGAACATTTCTCTCCCCCCTCCTCATATCACCATTTCTTTATGTGCTCTTTTTAGTTATTCATGCGCTTGGAGACAAAAGAAGAAAAAAAAAGTCCTCCGGTGAGATGTATCACCATTTTGGGTTCTGCATTTTTCTCTGTTATTTTTTTTATTCTTTTCAGATCAACAATAAGAAGAAGTCAGAGAATTAATATGTACAAATAGAACAGTGTGAAAAGTTTCAACAATACTCCACTAGATGGGTGTTTAATGCAACTAAAGAGAATCCAGACTGGGTTTTGCTTTTTTCTTCTTTTCTCTTATGCAGAGTGTATTACGTCAATTTACTGCTTAAATGTCTGTCAGAGAAATTAATTTCTATGCACCTTGAAATATTGCCTGTTGTTCATGAGAGAATGACATTGGTTATAAGGAGAACAGAGTAAAATCTGTAAAACTCAGGAGTCAAAACTGTCACACAAGTTTGGTTATCTATAGTTTAGATATTGAATAAATCCCTAAATACAACAAACATTCAAAGAATACTTTCTCCTGAAGCCTGCAGGACTGAACTGCAATAAAAGCAGAATTAGACCCGTACTGAACCGTATGAACTAATATACTTCACGAGGCTTTTCCCCCCATTTTGCAGGCATTTTAATATTCTGGTCATTCTGTTGTGTTTCTTTGTTGAAAATAGCAGATGTTTTTAAAAGTAATCTTAAATCTGTGAAAGTAGTTAGAAGATCAATCAGCTGCCTTTCTTTGCACTGATAGCTTCTCTCCCTGGTGTTGCACTTTAAAGTATTTCATGCTAAATCTGTACGCATATAAAACAGATGTCACTATGATAAACTGCAATGCAAAGATTTCAAAAAGGAAGTTATTAAGTGCATGAAGACAAAAAAAAATAGTGACCATATTTCTTCTTCAATTCTGCATCTATTCCCTTTTCACTATGTATGCAGTGCTCCAACCTGCAGAGGATGTTTCATGCCGTTCCAACAGTGGCAAAGTCTGCACTTCCGCCCAATGCCTTGTTAACATGTTAAGACGTTTTCACATCTGCTCAGAATTATCCAAATGCATAATCACCTCCTTATGGGAATTATTTTTATCACGATGGAGAGCGAGCGTATAAAATGTGCTCTATGAGGAGACTGGTGAAAAGCTTACTTTGTGTTGTAACTGTAATTAAAGCTGATTGGAGATATTCATCACATTATGTGTGGTAGAGGAGGAGCTCTGAACAGGCATGTAGGGTCTGACGAGGTAATGTTTGGTTAATAGGGAAAGCGAGGAGGCAGAAATTCCTCCAACTCATTTGGAACAAGTTAGCGGACATGTGAACCTTGCCTGACATCTCACTGTTCAGTCTGCACCATAGCTTCCCACACATGTGTAGGAAACACAGTCAAAGTAAAATGGAGACAGGTGAAGATAGTTCGTTTGGAAAATGTTAGAAATTCTCAAGAGAACAGAGGAACACATTTCATACAGCCATAAAAAATATTCACAAACAGGCCTCTCTGGATTGCAGACTGGTTTTTCATTGATCCCTTCAATGTAAAAAGCCCCCATGCCTTGGCAGGATTAGGATTTAAGTAACACCAATAAGTAATTTTTGTCGAAAAAAATTAAACATTTTCAAAGTTATGCTAAAAACAAAAAACTTGACTATAAAAACAATCGAATGAGAGGAAACAAGCAGCTCACTATACATTTTTTGTTGATAGAAACTATTAAAACTCTAACATCTAGTTTAGTCTCGTGGTAAGTTGTGCAACAAATAAGTAAGAAAACATCACTGTCTTTGTGCACAGCAACAAAAAATCAGCTTATCGGCTTTTAAAGCAGATGGGTGGAGGTTTCTTCAACATCTACACACCCTTTGTGTTGTCGCAGAGGTTTTAGTACCAGTCACCTGATGAAGACATGACCTTTTCTTAACCTTCATACTATGATTTTATCGTCCCATAATACCAAATAGACAGTAAATGTGAAAAAAATTGTGAGTAAAGGGAAACAGATGTCAAAATTGATTAAAGCTCAGTGTGGGACAGAGGAAGAACTCCTTTTCAGTAGAGGCAGTAACAGTAACACAACCTGAGATCTTAATGGTTTCATGAAAAATATTAATAAATTACAAAACTGTGTTATTTTTTGTTCATTTAAGTCTTTTCTCCCTTCTTTCCTTATTGTCAGTTTTTCCGCTCCACTATAAATGGAGCGCTGGTTCAACTAGCTGTAAGAACGGCCCATGTCATGTTTGTTTCTTGTATTGGCTGTACTTTAATACTGAATTTCTCTCTGGGATGAAAAAAGTATTTTTTATTTTACTTCATTAAAAAAAAACACACACAACACAACTTCAGATTGCTTCTGTCCCAGAACAAAACACACCTTTTGACACATTTTTAAACTAAATGTATTTACATAGATCTTGATCCACGCAGAAAAAGATCATATTGTGACAGTATGTAATATGGATTCAAAGAAAAAAAAAGGAAAAAAACAAGTTTGTAAAAGTCATTAAATAAAGTTACAGCAATGGGCAGGAATGAGTGCAAAAGTGTGTTCGGCCTGTTATCTGTTCCCAGAGTCCGACCCAAACATGGAGAAGCTGCATTCAGCTTCTATGCTCCACATGTCTGACACAATGTCCCAGAAAGTCTCAGATCAGAGTCTTACCTCTGCATGTGTTTCCTCAAGCTGGATATAATTGATCATCTTTTTAATAATGTTTTTTCACTGATGTTGTATCCTTTTTTAAAAAATATTTTAATTTTACATAATGCTGTTTGATGTTTTAATGTTTCTGAAAAGCACTTTGAATCACGCTGTAGTAGAAATTTGCCATATCGACCTGTAAATAAGCCCATACGTTTGTCTTCTAACAGATTTTGTATTACTGAACTTTTATTGGGACCATCACCGCTTGACACGCTTCTCACAAAGTATCACTCAGGATCAGTGTGATGCTATACAGAGAATATTGATGCTATGCATATCTGATTTCTCCATAGGCTAAATTTAGCTCTTTGCTGGGGAAAATCACTCTGATTGATTTATCCACAACTCAAAAGTCAACATTCAATGGCAAAATATTTGTGAGACAATTCTTCAAAGCGAACGGACTTGATCATTCCAACATCGTGCACACTGCTCACACACAACGTGGGATAGAAGACAGAAAAAACAACATATGTTAGGTTGACATCTGAGTCTGGAGTCTGAGTTATGATTCGTGGAGAAATCTCTAAACCAACCAGTGATCAAACACAGCAACAAGCCATTTAGGGATGGTAGCTCTGTTTCCGACGGGAACATAAAGCTGGAAAAAAGACACAGGAAATAATAAGGATGTTAAAAGTTTGGTAGAGACATTTTTGACCAAAAAAAAAAACAACATTTAAAGTTGTTTATTGTTATTTTGTTGCAGTAGCATCAAGCAGAATAAGGTTTGAGGGTGACATCACGCAAACAGACAGACTCAGCTGGATGGATGCAGGTGGGTAAAAGGGTGGCAGCAAGGTGATAGCCGGGGGTTGATCTGTGTCAGAATGGGTGACATCCTGTCGTTGCTCATTATAGTGTGAATTTTGTTTATCCTGAATAGCACCTTCTCTTGGCAGAAGTGGTGCAAACTCGTGACATGATACTGTAGATAGAAGACTGGAGAGGGAAGAGAGAGATTCCCAATCCAGTTTGATCGCTGAGAAATGGAGGACGCTGAACTCGCCACTGCACAAAAACAGACACTCTTGTGTCTCCAAATGAGAGCAATCTCACACTTTGAAGTCAGCGAGCAAAAAAGTGGAAAACACAAGGCACATGTTAAAGACTGCTGTCCCCTCGGTGTCTCAGGAAGTGTAGTACTTTTTTTATCCCCTTAAAGCAAAATGCTAAGAAACCTGTTGTCTGGATATCCTGCAGCGCTTATCACCCTGCAGCAGAGCTCGCTTGCCCTTTTCTGTTTAACGCAACACAACACCAAAAAAAGCTCTTCTTTCTGCTCCACTGTCACATGGAATCACACTTCTGCTGCAAATACACCAGTTTGTTGCACATTTGTTTACATAAGGATGACGTGAGAGTTTAATGCGATGCCTACTTGCCTTAGTTGTGCATAAACAAGGTACCATATCATAGCCAACTGCTGATTTCATGTCTTTGATGATTTGCCTCAGACCAGCACATACGCATGAGGATAATACAACATTTTAAATGGTGTATAACTTGTCATGGCCGCCTACAACGTCCCTGAGATAAGGCTGCTCTAGGTTTAGTGTCAGTATCCACCGAGAAGGGCATTTTTACAGTTACGCACTAAGAGATCTGCGTGTTGCTACTGGCTGTTGAACAAGCAGGTTACATGAACACCTAAATGTGAAAGATCACAGATGAACAGATTTCCCTCAAGCATGAGACTAAATCAGTCAACTAGCATTTTGGAAGAATTTCTCCTTGATGATATCCGTTACTAGCCTGAAAATCCCTTCAAAGCTTTGACTAGAACACAACCAGAAGGGTTTTTCTAGTGATTAAAATGTTTACTGAGCTAATTAAACTAAACACATTCGTCAAATATAAATTTATTTGTGTTCTGTCCACATAAGGAAAATGCAGACATGCAGTCCCAACAGACACATATCTTTAAAAGTAACGATAACAACAACGTGCAAATAAAACCACTTTGTTTTAATTACAATGTCGGACTATCAGAGTGGCTTTTTTTTCTTAACACTTGCCTGTAAAGAAATACTAAAGGATGCTGGCATCATTTCAGTTCAGTGGCCAGTGTTACAATCCATTTTACACAACCAGAAATTCTCTGCGTGTGTGTTGTATTGGTGTGTGTGTGTGGCATGTGACGTGACAAAAATGCTTGGCTATCATGCTCTGATGTGCATGCCAAATCCACTTGTCCTCTCACACAACCTACTGATGTGGCTCTGGTGGTTCAGCTCCGTCAACAGAGGTCTGGCTGAAGAAGCGGCACAGGAAGAGGTCATGACCTCTTACTGCAGAGATACGATGAGATGCGCTGGATGAGCTCAACCAAAATTTTTCCTAAAACTTGTTAAATTTTTGTCATGTTTCGCTCTGTTTACTGGTGAAAGGTCGTTTACTTACTTTTATTGCTTACTTCTGTCTCTGCACAGATCTGCCGTAGATAAAACCTCCTTTCCACCTAAAATCACACACACATATATATATATATATATATATATATACACTAAGTGTGTGTTGTAAGACACACACAAATTTAAAGAGGAAGTGAAAGAAAACGAAAAAGAAGCAACGACATGATAGCAAACAGCACAAAGCATATCAGAGTAGTGCATCATTTGACTCTGTTGGAGGGAGCCTGTGATGTCTAATTGCCCTTTCTGGTTTTTTTTTTTTTATTTATTTTTTTTACAAAACCAAGGAGTAGGATTGCTTTGCAAGCAGATCGTGCAAAAAATATTTTAATATCTGAATTTATAGAGACCAGAGCACACAATGGTCATGGTAGAAAAAGTCTAATCATTTATTCTTTTTTTTTTTTTACACACCCCTTTGTCCAGTTCAGAGTTGTGGGTAGCTGGAACCTATCCCAGCAATCACTGGGTGAGAGGCGGGTACACCCTGCACAGGTCACCAGTGAATCACAGGATATTTTTCTAATGAGTCAAATAAATTTAATCGAATCAATTACCTGTGTATAAAATACAAGGAGATTTTTTACCTTAATTATTTTAATGGCCTTTATTTTTTTTCCCATAAAGTCAAATATATTAACAACCAAAGCACCACATAATCACCCCAATTTGCAAATTTGCCCATGCTCCTTTTCTACATCAAGTCAATTTAGCATGGCCAGGTTTTTTTTTTTTTAAAGAAAACACAACAAGCCACAATTATAATAAGCAGCAAGAATAAGATTTTTAGTTAAAGGAATATTTCTTTTAGAGTAGATTCAGGTAAACTTTTGGAGCTGTTAGACTGTTTACTTCATTTAAGTTTCTGATACGCATTTTGTAACAGTCTATCAAATATTATTCATTTAGATAATGTCTGAACACTGATACAGCTGCCCGCTGCTTTTTTACAAAATCTGTCATAAAATAAAAAAAAACTTGCTTTTGTCACTGTCTCTGAGCTATGATTAAAATCTTTTTTTATATGACGTTTCTTGTTTTTTTTTCTAGTCACAAGACAGTTTTTTTTAGGCGGGGTTCTTTTTTTTTGCATGAGCTTCAAATGTCTGTGGAAAAAAATCAAAAGAGCCAAAAAGTGTTGTTAAAAACTTCAATTCAATAAGCAAACTGTGCAAACATATTTAATTCCAATAAAATATTTCTAAAGCTTTTATTCTATGCAAAATATGTTCCAGTAAATCCAGTCAGAAGTGACTCATTCATTACATCTACAATTATTGGTGAGATTTGTGCTACTTATTAACAATGGAAAGTGGAGCTTTAAAGAGGTTCTATCGAAAAAATGGATTGTATAATGAAAGTTACAGCAAATTTCTGTATTATTGACTATTTCTTAATATACAATGAGTTGTGTTTTTCTCCACAATATTCACTGCTTTATCGACTGAGGCAAGCAAGCACATGCCTCTCAATTCCAAAGAACACAGAGCATCTTTGCCTTAATCAATGGCTGCACAAGTTGACAAATCTTAGAGAAAAAAAAGAAACAGAAAAAGAAAAAGTCTCTTTGTTAATGCAGATAAAAGTAATGGCTCCATTTTGCATGCTATCACAATTAGTCTCACCACAACCATCTGAAAGATCCTTCCAGAAAAAGGAGATCACTTGACCCTCCATCTGTGACCAAATCCCATCTTCCCATTAGGTGCTCTCTGCAACCATAACATCTATCTCTACTCATGCTGGACACAGATGCTTAAAAAAGAAGTGGGCATCACAAAGAGCTGACAGTGTAGAAGTCACACGGCGCCTGTGATTGAAAAGGTCCATTATTCTGACTAACCAAGCTGAAGAATCTTATGAATATGCTGCTGCTTTCAAAAACAAACTTAAAACAACATAAAGCTGCCATGTGGTTGAGAAGTTTCCAAGTCTAAAATACCATCCATGATAATGATTTACATGCACTCTTTCTTTAGAGTGGCTTTCAAGAGGGGATCCAAAGTTTGCAACATAAAAGTAAATGCATTTAGAAGGACTATCATTCTTGGTTTTCTAGTTTGTTTGATTGTTTTTTTAAATAAAATGCAATATTGGAGTTAAGTATTCGTTTCATTCAGCAAGACGATGGAAATGGAAGATGCATGGCGCATTGTAAATGTTTGTTCAACATCAAATGTGGTCATTTTAGGGATACTTCACCCTGTAATGGATAAGACATTAGAAATATCGACACCTTTGTGTTTTCACTTCCTAGAAATGTCTCAGAATTAGGGCTCTGGACAGTTCCCTGCTATTTTTGCAGTATCTCATTTTCATCTTTGAATGCTCGCCCAGTGAGCATGAGGTTTTCTTATGAGCACTCATATGACTTCATCCCACATTTTAAAAACATGCAACTCAATGGGAGAATCAATAACAACTCAGACTGTATAAGTGACAATTAATATAGTATTATAGGCCAACAAGGTGTCTCCTCATCTTCTATATTCACTCCCTCAAACCTTAAAACATCAAAGCAGACACAAAATTTAAAAAAGATTTTAGTTTAACCTGTGACGGACTGGTGACCCGTCCAGGATGTCCCCCGCCTCTCACCCAGTGACTGCTGAGGTAGGCTCCAGCTACCCACAACCCTTCATTGGAGTAAGTGGTACAGAAAAGCGATGTATGGATCTTAACTTGATATTTTTATATTGAAACAAAAACACTTTCAGCCCAGGATCAAAGTAGCTAATTTGATATTTAATGACTCTGTTGCTCATATTGGGTCAGACATAATGGACTCAGAAGTTAGGCTAGCATAAGCAGCTAAATTATTGTTTCAGTGAGCTGTGACGAAATGGCAATAATAGATAGTTTACAAAGAAATAGTTTAATTGTCATCAATGGAATTTTTTTTTCTTATTTTTCATATTTAAACATTTACCCTGTTTGAAATTAAGTTTAAAAAAAGGTGAAATAATATTTTATTCCACCAGGACCTTCATCAATGGAGATGTGAGTTCTTCAGTCTGAACCAGAACAACTCCTATCCATGAGGTTTTGTTTTCGCAAAAACTACAAAACCTGACAAAATAACACAGATAAAGCTTAAAATACCTTTTCGTGGTAAAAAGGATGTATACTGTTCTGTGGTTAAACAACATTTAAAAGCGCTGACATTTGTGTTTGTTCAAATATAGTGCACCATATTAGTGCATCTCTGTCAAATGATCCATCTGTTTCAGTAACGTTCCTGAGTGCTGATAGTTCACGTGAGTTTAATAGACAGAGGCATGTTCCCTTGTTTTATAGACTGGCATGCACTTTTGTTTTCTTAAGGAAAACAGTTTGTAACAAGGAAAAAGGAACAAATCCCATTAAAATAATGATATAAAACCCAAATCAGGCTGATCTTGCAGAACATTGTGAAACAAATGTGACATCATGGTTTTAATAATGCATGATGCTCCTCAGGACCTACTGGAACATTTAAAGAACATTTATAGTTTTGAACAATACAACTTTTACATACAACTTTATTCATTAGGAAGGCTGTAGCAAGCTAGCCCATTGTGACAGCAATGCACTAGCTTATTTATGTCTTAAAACTAAGACCACATCATACATCTGCTTGGATGCATGTTACACAAGTGAGACAAAATAACTTTTTATTAAAGCGAGACCAAAGTTTTGGCCAGTATGGAATAATACCAAATTCACACATTTTGCTAGATTGTGATCATGACAAGATCCAGCCAACCAGGCGACACAACATATGTTTGTGGTAAAAAAATAAACAATTGAGAAGTTTAAAGAAATCAGGATTGCGTGCTGGCAGCTGGGGGCAAGCTTTGCATGTGACATCTACAGAGACGGGCTCCAGTTGGGGCTTCACTGACAAGACTGGTTGAGATTTGTTAATGATGCATTAGGATAGACTTAATCAAGTCACATGCTCACATCTTTTGAAAGAGTTTTGCCTTTATAAGATGGTTTCCATGTGAGATTTCCCACAATAAAAACGTTCAGGTTTCACTCGTTTGGGTCTTTGCCAAAAAAGAAATTACTGTAATTCAGCTTAAACAGGCCTAAATAAAATCATTACAACTGGAGCAATGGTATGACTTAAGGTGTTAACTTTTGCACCATTGGCTTTACTGGAGGGAAGACCAGGAGTTATGCATTAGTTAAAAATAAACTTTACACCATTTTCCACTCTCTACAAAATCAACCTGAATCCTTCAAAGACTTTACTCTGCAGAATATGATAAACAAAAAAGTTGGATAAGGCCTCATGGATTGATCTATAAGGCTATTTTCTATCAATTGAGAATAAATACGAGATTAATACACGTGAAATGTCTCATATTGTTTTTTTTTTTTAGTTGTAGCATTGTAATTTTTCATGACAGATATCTGCAGCAAGTTATTTTTCAGTACACCACTGAATAAAGTTATTACAACTCTGCATTTATCCCATTGGATCTAATAAAGTAAGCAAATGTCTTAGAAGCGCTCGTATCACCTAATTCACTCAAAAGAAACTGAATGTAAGATTCTCCTTGCAGGTGTGATAAAAAGCCTTTTGGGCTCATTTACTTAAAAGAAAGTATGAATCAACTTAAAATCCTTCCATACATTTATATCAAAACTCATAAGATAGAAACTAAATAAAAAAGCTCAATACTGAAACAGCAAAAAATGTTCAGTATAGTGCTAGAAACATCCTGCACATAAGCAAATTAAATTCAGGCAAGTTTGACTAAAATGTTTTGAGCTTTTGTCATTTAAATCAGATTTCTCTCCCCTTTTTCCAAGTAAAATATCTGGTCATCTGAGCGTCTCTAACTGAACTGTCACAGATGATTAGAGGAGGAACAACTCGTCTTGGTATCCCAAAGAGCATGAGGTCCTCACGAGAGACTGAGCCACGACTAGAATCAATGTCACCGTTCAGATAATCACGCATCGCCGATTTACCATGTAAGATGCATTTTGTTTGCTGCCTAACTGTGTAAAGCCTCTATTCATTTTCAGATTTTTCCACAGAAAAAACATGGTCAGCTCAGTAATGATGCTTTTCCTCTTGAAATTCCTGGCCTGGTTGTTGAGAAGAAATCGTTCTGTGCTGCCTTTCTTCATCTGATTGCTGGAATTATTCCTGTGACAAACCAGACTGACAAAATGTTCAAATCTTTTTAAACTAATGCGCTTGTAATCTTGTTATTCTTTCGTATTAAAGACGTGTGAGACTCAATTAGATTTGTTTGAAATACCATTAAGCAATTCTCATTCTTGAAATTAAAGCACTGAGTCTTTACAATTTTTCATGTTTACCATGTAAAATGTTAAAATAATTTAAAGTTGACACATTTGCAAGGCTAAATTAATGATTCACAATTTGGTCAAGTCAGTTAGAGAGATGTTGTTGTGCATAAAGTGAGGATTTTTTTCCTTTATCTCGTGAAAAAGGTTTGGTAAAACTTTACAAGTAGCTTTGACACACTGCCACAAAAGTATTAACAAATGAAGAAAAAATCGCTAGATAATGTCTAGTACCTGAACATCTGTGAATATAAAAAAAGAGATTATTCCCTTCAAAGAAAAATGTTAATTTATAAAAATAAATAAATGATAAATGTCACTATTAAAAATGAATGTTGTTGTGTTGTACTAGTGATGTCCTATAGAGCAGAATATATGCTAAATACTCACACATTACTTCACTATCACCTAATTTTTATTTATTTTTTTACCATAATGAAAATCAGAAGATGGAAACGTTAAACGTTAAACATTAGTTAGATCCTTTTTGTTTAAACAAGGTTCAGCTTTGTTATTGGAATCATTGCATCACTTTCACTGGAAATCTTCATCCAGTTCATGTGAAAAGGGCTTTACAAACCGTGTCTGACTGAATTTCAAGTCATCAACATTTATTATTAAAATCATTCAGAAGAGTTAACACATATTATTATTAAATATCAATACATCAAAATATTGCTATATTTTGTGTAACAATATTATTTAGATAATCAAAAGAATTGAGTCTGTTTTTATTTAGTATGCAGTGAAAAGTTCTTTTTCAGTAAATGAGCTAAAAGTATGGAGCACTTTTGGGTGATTACTATGCTGTGACACTTTTCTCACTATTAAAGAAAAATTGCATTTACCTTGCTTTATACAGTCACAATTTATTGTTATATTTTGTATTGTTGTCCCTGTATTGTGATACATATTGTATTGCCAGATTTTTCCCAATATGGAAACCCAACATTAATATGTTTATTAAGCATTGCCACATTTTAAATAAACAAAGTAATTAAATAACTGATTCTTTCAGGATTTACAATATTTTTAAATCACCCCTCTCATATGTAGGACAAGATAGGAATAAAGGAATTCACCTATTCTTACATCCATACAGCTTCTATGTACATAATTTATTATAAAATGTCTGTATCAACTATTATTCCCTCATTACTGATCATTTAAATGACCTAAAAAAGTTTTTCTGGTTGTTAGTATTGATTTTTTTTTTGTGTGTGTTCACCAAACTTACTATATAGTGAATAAATGCTTGCAAACTATATAATACAGCATGTATTATATACATCAGTTTTATGCAACATCAATGCAACAGAAACACATCAGATAAATATTTGTTACTTTTTGGTTGATGTTAGATTTTACCTTCCCATTGCTTAATTGTAGAGAACGAAGAAGATGCAGAGAATAAACTTAATCACACATTCAAGACAAACCATGCACCATCATACTTGTGCATGGAAAATTACAGAAACACCAAGTGATTGAGCATTTTAGAGAAGGAAGTCTGACAGTCAGACCAACATATGACCAATGAATATTCTTGCAACTATGCGATCATGGTAAACATCACAAGTCTCTGCCTGTCTGAATTATACATTTGGATATTTTGTGATTGTTCTCTCCTTTCTGGTTCTTGTGTTAGCGTGTTAGCATGTCCACAAACATGTTAGGTTGTCTGGTCATTAAAATTTTTCATTAAGAGTGCATTTGTGTGTGTGTCAAGTTGTTTGTCTCTTCGTCTCGATGTGTTGCACTGTGATGGATTGGCAACAGGTGCGCCCTGAATGCTCGGATAGGCTCCAGCCACCTGCAATCCTGAATTGGAAGAATGGTGTGGGATGGATGGATGACATTGTTCTTCTTTCTACCACTGTCCCATTCATCTTTTACTAATATAGCCAACAGGAATTTACTTCACAATTACATTTGGAGAATATGCAACCTTTACCACCTGATAATAAGGTGTTAAATTGAAACAGAAAATGCCAAACTGGTGACTGTGGAAGAAAATTGTGGAGGATGAGCTTTATTTTTTGTTAAACACCACTTATGATTTGTAAACCAAAACAACTTCAAACTTTATTTATTTATTAATCAATTTTCATTCCACAGGCAACACTAAGTGCTCTATGTGATAAATCAATTGAATTAAAACATCCAAATGACAACATATCAATGTTAATTTCCCCCCTTGTTACACCAACATTCAGGCAAACACATACAGAAGAAAGAAAGACACCCCTCCTCCACCCCCAACATGACTCCCTAACTGACAACAGTAATATATTATTACAAACAAATTAAAAAGCATATATATATATATAAAAAATCCTCCCTCACCCACCCTCCCATTTCCTTGGGTAGGGCGGATAGTTGTTCATCTCAAGCTTGGGTTCTCTACCAGAGTCCTGGGAGCTTGAGGGTCTTACGCAGTATCTCAGCTGTTCCTAGTACTGCACTCTTCTGGACGGAGATGTCGGATGTTTCTCCGGGTATCTGTTGTAGCCACTTGTCCA
>JBAMIG010000003.1:15816467-15829846 GCA_037177335.1 Kiunga ballochi
GATGTGTGTGTGTGTTACAGGGAGCTGTACAGCTGTGTGTGTGTTACAGTGAGCTGTATAGATGTGTGTGTGTGTGTGTGTGTGTGTTCTGTATGCTGCTGTGAACAAGACTTTTGTTTCCAAAATTCAGGATAGTTCCTTTAATTGTTGTTGCAACATCAGCCACTAGATGGCAGGTTAATACATTTGATTGTTTTGGTGATTCAGAACGGGCTACAGGATCTAACTTTTTTTTTTTTACCTTGATATATTATATTTCTCATACAAGCGTTCAAAATAAGGTAAATTATATCTGGCATTTAGACATTTTCGCCTGACCTAAATATTTGCAACCCTTACTGACTTTCATAGGAAAAATATTTAAAATTAATATTTAAAGAAAAGGTTGGTGTAACCTTTTTTCAGTTGCTTATGTAGAAAAGTTCTATACAGAAAAAAATGGTTTTATAATTGTTTTACCCCTTTTGCTTGATCACATTACCAAAAGTTTTAATCTTATACTATATTTTTTAATAGAAATATTTTTTTACAAGTGAAATAGGTTTAAAAAAAAAAATAACATGTCATTTTTTTTAATCGTGTTAAATAAAATATACTTTCTTCAAAATCCCAGAAACAAAGCTTCACAGATCAACATTTCTCATTATTTTTCCTTATTTTTTTCAATAATTTGCTTTGTGAAAATGTATTGATATGGCGACCAAACAAGTACTGTATGGTAATGACTAATGCTCTACAACACTTTTTAGTGATGTGTTACTCTGTTTACCATATTACTTTATACAGACCCACATTTCCTTCACAAACACTGCTGTGACTTTATACAATTCACATGTAGAACCTCTAACATAAAAAACAGATAAATTCTATTAAACATATTAACTATAGAGTAAATAAAGAGGATGTGCAGTGACCTGTTGAGGGCAATGATCATAGTAATGTCTAAATGGTCATCGTTAACCACTTCTAAGTTAATCAATGATTACAAGGTTAATGAGGCCTAAAAAACAACAAGTTGAATCTCAATACTTATTGAGCTAAATTGAATTAAGAGCCAAATTTCACTGAAAATTGATTTTAAATACAACTCAGGAAATGAGAAGGAGTTTATATACGAATACGGTTTCAGAAAAAAGGGATTGGATTTTATGATTGTCAGATTTGTTTGGACATTCTTTAAATACATAAAAGTAAGCCAGACCATGTAATTTGTGAAAATGAAGTCATGCTGGTTCAATATTTACTTTTTATCTGCTCGGAAGCCTGTCTTAAACAACACTCCCTGTTAATCTGCCATGGGGCCTTTAAAATAGGCTGCCTGCCTTTCTTATGTTGCCATAGTCACTATCCATGCTGTCACCTAGCAGCTCACCTTAGTGAACCAGGTGAAAGGGATTGCAGGTGGCCTGGATAGTTCAATCTGCCATCTTTTTGTTCCACAGAGAAATCAGAGAAAAAAAATTTCAGAAAGGGCTTTAAGGACACTGTAACTGCATCTGAACTGCAGCTCCGTAGTAATTCTTTGACCTCCAGTGTACCATGTGGTTGACTGGCTCCGTGCCTAACCACATGGATTTGAGATGAGCGTAAAACACTTGCAACATTGTTGCCAGTGTGTTAAAACCACTGGGTAGCAGAGCTGGCTGCCAGGGTGCATCGAAGCAGTCACGCAAGAGAAAATCGTGTTATAACCAGGAAGAGGAAGACTGTACACCTGTTACGCTTCTTTCTCTGGACAGAGGCCAGTCACAATAAGTCACAGCATGAGGGCGTGTGGGTGATAAAACAGGCCAAACAGCTGAGGAGAGAGCTCAAGCTTGACAGATTTAAGAAACAGAAAGAAGCAAGCGTATAAATAAGTATATTTATTTGGGCTTTCTTTTTAGAGATTATATACTTATCAATTATTCATAATAACAAATGGAATTGTTAAATACTGTACATAATATACTGAACTCTCCCAGTGCATGTTTTCACAATAGCAGAGTAGTTATTTCTTACTAAACTAGTCTTCATTCAATTTCATTATTCTGATAAGACAGATGAATACATTAAGATTAAAAAGTGTATGATGTAAACATTTCAAATATTTAAGTCAAAAGCAACGTAGTGTTGGCAAAGCTTGCGAGCAGGAAAAAGAGGAAAAGTATACTTCAATGACCGATTGACCTTAGCAGGTGAGTTTCCTGAACTAAACACCATCTTTGATACCAAGGGTTACTTCAATAACATGTGCTACATATTCAATAACATTTTGATGCTTGGTAAATTATGCTTTGTAATTAATCTGCAACAATAAAATTCATACATTTCCTTGGCTGCCAGCAACCAAAGTCTTTCAGACCACACCCACTGCAATCACGTAAGGCAGGAATGCATGTGCAGAACAGGAAAGTCTGTGCTGGGCAGGTAAACCCTGCACTGTCTTTGTAATACGTCTGCATAAACAGGTTAGGCTAACATCTCTGATCTAAAATCTGCCTAATACAAAATCTCTATTTATGGATATCCGATTCCAGGGACACTTAGCTAAAATATAACTGAATTTAAAAAGAAAAACATCTCACACATATCAAACTGGGTACTTTTAGATTAATATGTCAGATTTTAACATTGGAGGTAATTGAATATGAAAAAAAATCTAAAAAAAAAAAAAAAAAGGGCTAATAGTAAAGTGAGGTAGGAGGAAAATTTGTTTCAAGCAATGAATCACAGCTTGACCACAAATAACTTCACTTGTTTGAGAGAATTTCAATGACAGTAGCATATATTCACTTACATCAAAATATACCATTATCTGTGCAAATAAAACAGACTTGGACAATGAAGCAAAGCAATCAATTGAATACACCGCAAACAAGCAGCGCATAGTAACATGTACGGTTGAGAAGCATACGTTGATTGCAGAAAGTTGTTTTGTAGTTCTACATGAACACTCTGCTCAGTGCTGTTCACATGCAAATCTTCACAACCACGTCCCTACACATACATACACACAAATACACTAATAAACAGACAACTACACCATTTAAGCTGCACTAGACATTCCAACATAAACATGCATTGCCACCATAGCAACAACATGCCATTGGGGAAAAACACAACTTTACAGCAACATAGTCAGTTTGAGCTAGACATAAGCTACATCAAGTACAGGAAATCACGCACTGATGCATTAAAAGCAACGAGTGGAGATTTGTGTGTTGGTATCCTTCATATAGTCAAAAAGTCACTGGGTTTGGATTTAGACTTCATATATTACGTGTTACATTACATTACTGACCTTTTGTCCCTTTTGAGATACAAAAGCATCATCAAACCATGGTGCATCACACAAAACAACCTCACCATTTGATAAAAAAAAAAAAAAAAACACTGAGCACTTTGGGTTCAAGACCTGCTTGTACCCTGGGATTGTATTATATCATCAGCATAAAAATAACACAATGAATGTCATGAAATAAAATCATATAAAAAATAAGCTCTACAATGTTGAATTTTGTCCACAATTTCTAGCTAGGCACATTCTTAACCTTAAGTGCCTTAATTGTGACAGCCATTTCAACATTACCAGTAACTGTATACAGTGCACACATACCCTGTGTGTTCAGAATACGTAGGGGTGTAGAAAAAAGGAAAAAAAAAACAGTTAAAGCAGCAGGTCGTTGAGGAATCTTAGTGTCCAGTTCCACCATTTTGTCAAGTGTTTTTTGCTGATGTTCAGTAGAGTCTGCTAACATCCACTAAAACCTTTTAAACAAAGTCCACCTTCCTGCTAGTGTGGCATTCACAAGGCGAGTCTGCAAAAGAAGAGCGACTAGGCATAAGGTAGTAATGTGTGTTGCTGGCCTTCTTGCCGTTCTCTATAACAGGAAGGATGCAGGGAGATCCCTCACTGTTCTGCCTTTGAAAACTCCGACCGCTCACATACTTGGGATCCGGTGCAAAGCTCTGGGTACGTGGCATCCCCCCGCAAGTATATGTTGGTAGACTCTTGGTTCTGGGAGTGCGGGAACTGCCTCTGGACAACCGGTCCCTTGGGGGCACTTTGGGTGGTTTGTCATCATCACTGTAAGCCCCAGACGAGACCTCCGCTGACCAGCGGCGACAGTCTGCCGTCTTGATTGTCCGTGGAGGAATGGGTGGTGGAATTTCTGGTTTATCTATATTGTTTGTGTGCTGTTTGTGACATCGCGACAAGCGTGGCAGAGAGGGCTTGTGTAAAGAGCCAGCTGGGCCAGAGTGAGAGCGCCTTAGTCTCCTCTGTGTCTTGTCCTGTGGTCTGTGACATACCACCAGCTCAGCTGGCTCCTGTTCCTGGTGTTCATATTGTTCTTGCACTTCTTGTGAAGAAATCGTCTGATGGTGTTGCTGAGTTTTCCCTGGGTTTTGGGGTCCTAAAGGACCATCATAGTAAGCATAGTTTATCTGTCCGCACTCCCTGAGGCTCCTTCGGCTGGGGTGTCCATATCGAAAAGAAGACAGTTTGGAACACTGGTCATCGCTGGACACCAGACAGATGTTATCGTCCGTACTCGTAAAAAATTCTACCTCACTATCTATAGCCTGCTCGGAGGAAACGTCCGTTTGTGGAGGGATGGGGGGCAGAGGCTTTGAACATCTGTCTGGCGTTTGTGGAGGACTGCTGCATTCGTAGAACGAGAGCTTCTGGAATGAAGGGACCACCTGGTCATCATCAGCTGGACTTGGGGTGGATGGTTCAACATGGCAGGAAACGTAAATTTGGGAGGGCCGGCATTTCTTTGGAGGTAATCTCTGTGAGCTGGGACTGTGTTTATGCTCTGTCAGAAAGAACAACAAAAACACAACCATTGGTATATGGTCAGGGATAAATAAAGGAAGTTAGTTCACAACAATTATATGTCACAGGTTTAACTCTCTGTCCTACATAATGGAACCAAAATATGTGAAATTATCCACTTATATTGAAAAATTCATATAATACTGATAATGTCCCAAAAGTACAAAAAGAAAATTATCTATACACTGTGGGATTTTTGCTTAAGCGAAGACATACAGTGCATGATAGTGCACACTTACTTTCATAACTTGAAGGTGGCCCCTTTTGCTGTGATCGATAGCTGTTATCTGTATGTACATTGTCTATGCTAAAGTAGAAGCTGTTAAAAGAAAAAAAAATGTATTAGTAGTAGTACTAAGAAGCTCCATGAAGTTTCATTCTAGGACTGGAATATGTGATGTCAACATATCATGTAGATCTGATAAAAATTCTCCTTTTTTTAACCACTGGTTCTGGCACTGAAACACTCACTTGTCCGTGACCTCATGGCGGTTAGTCCAGGAGGGTTTGGATCCAGCCATGCTGTGACAGTAGCTGCCCCGAAGGAAGGGGTTTTCTATGGGAAAAGAGATCTCCTGGGCAGACAAGCCCACTGTGGACATGCTCCACGCACAGTCGGGTCGCATCAAAGCCAGGAAACACTCAGATCACCCGGCTGGCTGCCCCTGCTTCTGGTGTACCTATAACACAGCCAAAGCGCAGCCATGAATGATGGTGAAAAAAGGCTAAAAGCAAAAACAGGTGAAAAGATGGAGAACATAAGGTAACATGCTGAAAAACACTTTCAGCAAGCAGAGCAAACCTCTGTTAGTAAAGCCCAGAATCAAAATCCTGCAATATGAACATCAGCTACATAAAATCCGGGTCTTTGTCTGAAAGACAGTTTTTATCTTATTTTGTCGACAGTGAAAGCATCATACTTTGATCTTTTATATTTATTGTAGAACTAATATAAACCTAAGTGGAATAATTTACTTTTAAATCTCTACTTTGCAGAATGTGTTTCAAAGTTCAATAAAGTTTATTTCAAAACACTGCAACCCAGCTAGATCTGAACAGGAAATGAAGGGGCTCCTTCTAGTACAATAGATTTACCTGATGTTGCAAGAACTCCTTGCATTAAGTGACCTGAATGCTCGTGTCATGTCAAGTATGTGTCAGGGCTGAGTAAACAATGAATACAATATTCAGAGGAGTGGAAACTTGTCTGTACATCATTATATATATATGGTCAAACACTCGATACAAAATCTGTTCTGACTATTGCACAATACATAAATTAACTTAGAAAGTTAGAAAATGTTTAACTAAAGAGGAGCATCTGATTCATGGTCTGAAGGAAGGCTAAAGGTAATCTAATCGCAAAAATCAACCCTCGTTTTTCACAATTCAAACAGGTGCATCTTAGCTATGATCTCTTCTTGAGATCCCAAATGAGGTGCGTGCACACTCAGGCACACCTTATAATGTAGGAGTGATGACTGAGAAGAACATGGGCCCCGTGCTCACAGTCTCCTATGAGCCATAGTTATGTGCTGACCTGACAGCTGGTGAGAAACAAAGCTCTAAAACAACAGGAAGCCCGGGGCCATCAGTAGGAGGCAAACTGCCCAACAAGGCATGCAATCCTCCTGTCCAGGGCTGATGATTCGGTTCGGCGGGGATTGGAAGCAACATGATCCTTGATAATGAACCCCTAGGGGCTTGCACTTCCTCTTGCAACAGGTGCAAAGACAGTTCATTCTGGCAGTTAACCACAGACGCATTTACAGGCAACAGGATTAAACAAATGATGTAGCCATGCAGAGTATTAACCTTCCTGAGGATAAATTCTTTAAGTCAATTAATTCTGACCCCTATGACCAGTGATTGTGGATCTTTTAAGGACATGTCTGTTTATGGCTGATCAGACTTGTTGGTCCACAAGCTTTGAAAGAAAAGACGCCTTCTAAGGCTGGTAGTAATATTGTAGTACAGTTTGTTTCAAGCTTGTTGTAGTCACACTCAGACCTTGACAGAAGCAGTTCACACCCCGATCATGACACCCCTGCAGCGGTTTCCGAGCAACCATACCCGCTCTACCTGTGCGGCAAGCAAACAACACGCACACCCCCTCACTTTACCGGATTGAGATAATAATGGTTAAAATCTCTCTAGCAGGCAGGTGACTCACGCCACAAAACACAAGTCGGCTATTTGGCAAGGCAAGGTGTAATGATGACAGGAAATTAATTGCTTTGTGTGTGTGTGTGTGCGCGCGCGCGCGCGGTAGAAAAGATGTGCATTTTCATTGCACAAATTAAATTTTTTTTAGACATTTAATCAGATAAAAGCAAGCAGAAGTGTTAAAAAAATTAAAATCATTCTTTTTATATGCAATACACAGGAAGTCTGTTGATAACTAAAAGTCAATTTGCACCTTAAAAAATATAAAACATCTCATTATGATATGAAGTTGCATCAAATGTGCCTGTACCAGCACGCGCGCACACACATAACATGAGACTTACAAGACTTTGAAGACTTAAACAGAAATTTCGTATCATATTTTGAACTCACCTAAATAACTTGGCAGTTCTCCTCTGCTGACTGATCCCAAAAGTCCTCTATGACTTATTTTCAGGTTTGTTTTTTTTTACAAATGCAGCTGCTCGATTTGTCTCGGGCTTTGATTTCAGGTTGAAATCTTCTGATTTTTTATTATTATTATTAGCCAATTATTGCCTTTGGATTGGGACAGGGCGCCTGCGAGTTGGCGGCGCTCCGACTACACTGACAGTTCTAGATCGGTTCAGTGTTGAAGTGAGAAATGTTTTATAAGCTCCACCACCATGGAGACACGCTGACTCCGCCTCGCACACTTGCCATTAAAGGTACAGTCTTCTTCTCCACCGTGGAAATGGCTGCAGAGAAACACTGCAGAAACAGCTTGGCGCATTTAGGTTGCGGCGTTCACTTTATAGCCTATTATTAACGTGATGTTATCAAAGTCAGCAGGATTTTACTTATCTGTGTTTATCTCAGAGGACCGATGCATATATTCAGCAAATAGATGGGATTTGATATCACAGAGAAAAAAAAACCTTAATAATATGTTAGTAAAAGTTTAGTAAAAAGCTAAAAAATACTAAAAAAAAAAACTTTTGCTATACTGCTTGTAATGTGTAAATGTGTGGTCTGTGTGGCTGCAGCCATGAGCACAGATCTGCAGGAGAGTGATGTTGGCTCCCATGTAAGCAGATAAGGCAGCAAGCAAAGGGAAACACTTATCTGCAGTATTCTGCTGTCAGCTGAATCAAGCCGAGCTGCTCATTTATCAGATCACGCTGGACATTTTCTTTCTGCCAGACCTGTTCTTTGTTTACCTGGCTTGATCCTCACTCAACACAAAGTATATTAAAACAACAGGGTTTGCATATTTTTTCTTCAGGTTGACAAATGAGTGTTTTGTCTCACACTCCCTCACACCTTCCATTTCCAACCTTAGCCTACAGAGATGATAAGTGGTGTTGTATGAACTTTATAACTTACCCTAAAAGGGGTAAACAAATCCGGGAAAATACACTATCCAAACACAGTGACACAATAGCTTCAAACAACCCGTGAGTTAAATCAGTGGTGGTAGAAAGCCTATGCTATGGTGTGTGACTGTCTGTGTGTGTGTGTGTGTGTGTGTGCAGAGAGAGAACAAGCCGTTCTTTAGCCTGAGTTTGGAAATTCTTCACAACTTGTCCAAAGCCCCCAGATCCAAAAGGCTTATCATAACATATTTGGCCCCTGCATAACCAGACATTCATTAATCCCCTTTTATGATTTCAGGGACATTTTTGGGATTCCTCTGAACCAGTTGTTCAGGGGTAAACATTGACTTGGACACTAATTTGAATAAGTATAACTAGTAAGTATCAAACTGAAGCTTGATGGATGCTGCTGGAAATACTTCTACAGTTAAAGCTGTAAATGAAGATATAAAGCAATTCAAACTAAGATCAGTACAAGTTCGTGTTCTGCACTATGTAACTAAACCAAATCTGTGACACAATGTGCATCCGGAGAATTAACCAGGCCTCATTTAAATAATCTCTCAAGTTCTCAGTCCTTTTCCCCTCCCTGCCTGTGAACCACTCTGTGATGTCATTGCTGGCAGGAAGTGCCTTATAAAGTTAGTCATGAAGAGAGAGAGAGGGAAAAAAACCAAGTCAGGGAGTAAGCTAAGAAGGCGCAGCCAGAGGCAGCCTAATGAATGGCTGAGATGGTATGACAGATCTTGTGTCAGAGAGGATACCCTTTCACAGGAAATATACGATGACTTTTCTTTGGTTTTTACCTCATGAATCATTTTGAGCTTTGTCTGACACATTCAGCTTGCTCCCCCTTAAAAAGTGACACCTTTGGCTCATTTTTTGACTTAGCTGCTTAGCCAGGAATTTCCCTTTGTGGCTCACATTCCACCATAATGGTATACTTCTGAAGTCTCAGCTGATTAGTACGAATCCCTCACTAGCAGGAAGGGTGGAGTTTGTCATATAAAAAAAAAAAGACTGTACAATTACTGTAAATGATTTGGAGGTCAGAGCTTGGTTACCTGCTGAGGGAACTGGATTATTTGCATGTTCAGCTTGTATCCAAAGTTCACACTGATATAAACATAGCAGAAAAAGGTTCAGTGGTGTAGTGAGGTGACGTCAACCCTGTAAGCCTGTAGAAGTGGGTGGTGTAATAGCAAGTGATGACAAAAACTTTTGTTTATTTGAATCTTAATTAGAACAGAACTGGTTGATCAAATATTAAAGCTAAAGATTCTGTGTCCAAACAACCACTACTCAGTCCCAGTTCTACCATGAGGGCCATAGTTTCAGTTTAAATTACAAAAAGATTCCCCAGAACGCATCTTTTTTACATGCAGCTGGTTTAAAGTTATTGGATGTCTCCCGGTGTGAGTGTTTGTCTCTCTGCGACAGACTTGTGATCTCTCCCTGCCTTCCGACCATTAACTGCTGGGATAGGCTCCAACCCCCTGCAACCTTAAATTGGACCTTAAGGAGTATAGAAAATCCATTCATCCATTTCCAACCGCTTATTTCCTTGCAGAGCCAATCCCAGGCGACACTGAGTGAGAGGCAGGGTACACCCTGGACAGGTCATCAGTCCATCACAGGGTCAACACACATAGACAAACAACCATACACACTCATACTCACTCCTTTGGGCAATTTAGAGTCTCCAATCAGCTTATCCCCAAGGTGCATGTCTTTGGACTGTGAGAGGAAGCCGGCGTACCCGGAGAGATTCATTTTTTTATTTATTTTTTTTAAAAAAAAGCAAAAAACAAGAAAAATGTTTTTGCTTTAATATGTTTTTTAACTGGAAATGACTAAAATCCAATGTGAAACATGCAGTATTTTCATCTGATGAGAGAAAAAGTTAGACTTGTGTAACTCTGTAGATGAACCGTATGTTGGAGTTTTACCTTCCTCGGCTGATTCCATTTTGCTGCCTAACTATGGTGTGACCACACACTGATGCCATGCTGAGCCTCCTCTGGTATGTGGGAATTAAAGAAACAGCAATGAGTTAATGGGGACGTCATTGTTGCTACTGTTTGTGCTTAAAAACAAGTTTCTCCAATAATGCGCTTTTGTGTATTGTAATGGAAGCTGCAATTTTGTGACCATTCTTCTTAGCATCATCAATAAGATTAAATAAGGATATGACTTTTTTTTCAGGCGCTATTGATGAGAAACAATGACGACACAAAACTCACAAAGAAACTTTCAAGCTTCCATATTCTTGGTATAATAAGGACGCAGCAAGGCTGAAGACACGATCAATATGTTCAACTGCATTGCTCATTCCGCCTAAAAAGGTGACAGGCTTTCCAATGACAAAACAATAATTATTTGTTTGTTGTTTGTTTTTTTTAGCTTTTTTAACGCAGGAAAAAAAAAATCTCAATCACCACTTCTCTATACGATTAGGGTTAATACTGTATACAAGTAGTCTGTATTTTAAGCAGTTTCTCATAAGTGAAAGTATACCAGTAAGAGATCTTTCAGGCGACCAGAGCAGCCCATCAAACCCCAGAGGTACAAATCACACTGATGTGTTTACATTTTCCAATTTGTAATAAACCTCAAAGAGGCATGATGAATGGTGTCAATCATTTGAAGACATTGAGCAGATGCATTTATATGCTGCAAATCTCCTAAATCCAGAACATACAATGAAATTTTAGTTACAAGCAGCTTTGTTGCATAAAAAAAAGTAAACACCCTTTTAAAGTCAAATATTCTTCATAGACAGGACTTGTGAATATTGATTATCTTTTTGGGTTTTTATGGATCTCTTTTTTTCATGAAACCTGTTTCACATAATATTAGAGCAACAACCGACATACATGAAACAAAAAGTAAAAAGTATAATTACGTACAAATGTGACTGATTTAAAAAAATTATTATTTATGTATATATTGTAATATATGTGGCAGACAGAGCCATCAGCTGTCCTCCATTACACATTTAAAAAATGTAAATGTGTAGTAAATTCTGTACTGCGTTAGTCTGATTACTTTGATGATAGTTGATAAAATATATGTGTAGGCATAAAGTATGTAGGCAGTGCATGTGCTCGCGGCAGTGCAGCAGCAACCCACAAAAAATAGATTATCATTTTTAGCTATTATTCCTCATGCTGCAGATGAAACATATTGCTAGATTTTTTTCCCCTTAGTTTGGCTCTGATTGTGAAAACAAAAAACAAATCCCTGGGCAACTGCTCGTCATTTTGCACTAAAACGTAAATAAGACCAAAGACAAGTGCTCTTACTTGCTTGTATACGTAACTGCTGAGTCTTCCAGATGCTATAATAATTAATCATTCATTGGTTAAAATGACAGACTTCGGGGAAATGGAGGGATTTCTGCAAATGGTCACACTCAGGTATTTTTTTTGTTTATAAGTGCAATGTAATCAGAAGCAGCTATTCAGAGTCATTATTGCATCACTCCTCAACATTGTTATGTTGACTGGCTGAAGTGAAGCCACAGTCTGCTGTTAGTGATGGGTGGAGCAAGCCCATCCGCCTCTTTTATGATGACAGGGTATGTTTAGGCTCCAGGACCTGAGGATCACTTCAGACGTAGACCGGGGGAGTTAAGAGCAAACTCATCTCATGACTGAGACTGAATCAACGTCATGTTAATAATTATTGGTGTTGCTAATTCTTTCATGAAAAAAGGACATACTTCAACAACCATGCACACAGAGCTGTGACTTGTTTCTGATGTTTAGGGAAAAGCTGTGAAAACGACAGCTGTGGGGCGTTGGAGGACATCACGCTGGTTTGAGTCTCTCCCCAGCTGTTTGTTCTGGACCAACACTGCAATGAAATGTTGCCAACTCAACAACGATGGATTGTTGCTGTTAATATTCCTACATTTTTAAACTCATAATTTTCCCTGCAATAAAGTGTAGGTATTTTTCTATTATATTTCTGCTTTTTGAAAAATCCCAAAAGGTCTAATAAAAAGATACATTACAGGTTACCAACAACGGAAAGTCTGAAATGTATTTCAAACATAAACAGGAGTTTTTGGCATTAAAGCACCAGTTTCCCAGGTTTCCTGTGCTTCTGATGTGAACATAAAGAAACGAAAGTTAAAGCCTCACCAAATGTAGCAATCTATTAATCTTAGGTAACATCTGATCACTGGGGGGATTTTCTTTTCCTGGTTTCCTGGTTCAACCTCACCCATGGGAGATATTTAAATGTAGCACACGGTGTGACTCAAACCCCCAGCTCTTCTGATAAAGATTTCAGATGTCGTCCACAAGAGATCAGTAGACTTGTCATTAAAGGGGGCAACTCTGATGGTTGAGGTATAAATCAGTTGTTACAGGTCAGGAAAGCATTACTCTCTAGGTACACATGGAGAAAAGAAAACACATGTGCAAGGAAGGATCCAGCCTACAGATGAACTAAACTCAGTGAGCTGAACAAGTCCTGTTTTCCCATTTGTGTGTGCTTTAAGCGTGTGTGTGTGTGTGTTTGTATATTGCTGAGCCTGGTGACAGAGACTGAGTCATGCAGGGCAGAGTATGTGCTTTGTCAGAGAGCCCTTTTGTTCCATTCACACATGGATTTAGGATGCCTGATGAAATCAGCCAGACTACCTAATCGACTCTGGGCAATAGCCACATTAATTCCTCACAACAGCTACGATTTGGATCATTGCTCACACAACTTCTTAATGAGCAGGTTAAGCAGCATAAAGAGGAGGTCCAGGACCCATTTTCCATCCTCTGCAAGCAAGTCGGCTGTGTATTTGCATATGTTAGCGGTAAAACGTGGTGCTCCAGGGAGAGAATGTAACGTGGGTGGAAATGCACAGTTGCATCCAATTGTAAAGGTACAATAATGACCTTGAGGGAGTTTACATAGAGAAAACCAAGCTGAATAAATAATTGAACCATTGCTTATGGTTTAGATAGATAGATAGATAGATAGATAGATAGATAGATAGATAGATAGATAGATAGATAGATAGATAGATAGAT
>JBAMIG010000003.1:15829946-15856528 GCA_037177335.1 Kiunga ballochi
ATAGATAGATAGATAGATAGATAGATAGATAGATAGATAGATAGATAGATAGATAGATAGATAGATAGATAGATTATAATTGTATTTCCAAAAGTAATGACATATTGCAACACTACAAACCACTGAAATTGTAGCTACAAGGTTAGTTAGCAATTAGGTTAGTGGTGGGTTAGCACTTAAAGTGGATGTGTGTGAGTGTGGTTATTTGTCCACTTGTTCATCTCTCTGTGTTGCCCTGGGATTGACTGGCGGCCGCCTGTTGATTGCTGAGAGGTTCAAGCTATAGCCACGACTCTAAATTGGATGAAGCATGATGGGAAATGGATTGATGGAAATCACTAAACTAAAGTATAACGTTTTTTATTTGTTATTTTTGGTTTTGTTTTGTTTTTGTGATATACATGCTCACTCAGGAGAAACAAAAACTGGAAAAAAGGGATTAATAATTATGTTACATGCATTTCTTATTTGACTGGACTTAAGTTTTTAAGTATTATTAAAACGTGACAGGTGTAAGAGAAATTGCACTTTAGACAGTCTTTAATTAAATATCAATAAAATGTCTTATTCTTAAAATTTGAATTGGTGATTTTTGTACCATTCTCATTTTAAGAAAGTATAAATTACTTTATATCTACATGTTTATGGAAACAAGGTCATTTAAAATTCCTGAAATAGATTCACAATTTTTTTTTCATTCTTAATCTCAACACCAATATTTTCTACTAACTGCAGCTGCATCATGGCCTTCGTCATAATTTGTATTTGTAATTAGTTTTATATCAATTTTTGTCTATTCATTCCATGTTCTCCTAAAACTTTCATTTTTAATGATGGAAAAGAACTTCCTTTACTCCACTATTTCAGACCCAGAAGCACAAAGCGGGGGCTTTTTTGGAGCCACCTACTAGTGTTATACGTTGTATTTAGCTGTGTGGAAAGAACATTTAAAGTCAAGTTAAAATAAGAGCTGTAATTAACTCGGAGCAGCAGATTATTCTTAACCCTGCTGAAAAATAACAGGTTATCCCAGCTGTACACCCTATTTCTAAATCATGTAAAAAGTGAAGTTGGAGGGGTTTTGTGCTGTTTTTTTGTTTTTTTTTACTCTGATGGGTAAAACAGTGTGGAAAGGAACGATGTGAAGTCTGGTAGTTTTCCTCAGAAACTTTTAAAAAGAAAATTAATAGTAGAGTCAAAAGCAGTTAGGCCCTTTACATTTTAAAATAAAAATTTTTTTTTCATCCCTCTGGGAATTTTTGACAACACTGTCCTCCTCGCACCACTGCGGTCCCTGGCAGGAAGTAAATCAGCCAAGGAGTCGCCCAGACCAAACACTGCAAGGGCCTCTGGAGCCTGAAGGTGTGTGGGAGGTGTGCACACAGCTCACGGGCCACAATGTGCTTGTTACTTTTTTGTCAAGTAAAAAAACAGACTTTGCTGTACGCACAGATGTGCGCACAAACACACACTGACTCATCCAAGTAATTGTGCATATAGACGCTTGCACATACTTGAGTTTACTCTTAAGCAATAAATAGATGGACAAACTGGAGACAGGCTGATTTATTTTAAGTTTAACACAAACAGCACGATATTTTTACTCATTCTTAACAAAACGTTTAGAGCAACAGTCAGCACTCAACACACTCTTCCTCCTAAACTGTAGTATTTTTGGAAATTTGGCATAACTGCTCCATTATTTGCAGACTTCTAACTATAGAAATAAAAGTTCTGATATATTCACCACACAACAAAAGAGTGTCATATTACACTTCTGTCACAGATATCACACTCACATACATGTCCCTTTGACCTCAGACTGCCTTTGTTGAAGGACCAGCTTTAAATAGGGACACATGTTGAAATAGTTGACACTCCGCTTGTGCTAAAGAGCCTTGTATTACCTGAATTAGACCTCTATTAGGCTCTTGGGTTTCTTTCTTCAAATTATATTTTATAAGTAATACTTATACTGTAAGTAGAACAAAAAAATATTTAGCTCTTGTTACATTTATCCTCATACAATAATTGAATAGACAGTTTAACCCTTTAACTATCAAAATAATTGACAAAGTCACAAAAACAAGGGTGGTGTGAATCCCCCCAAAAATTGCACAAATTAGAGAGAAGCTAAATGAAATTTTTAAAAAACTAAATAAACGCGCTGCAACATCACTTTGTTGGTAAAAGGGTTTATTAAATTGTGTTGTTTTTCCAGATTAAAAGCATCAGAGCAAAACAGATGTAATGATTTTAGTTGACATGACTTCATTACAGTAGATGCCCTTATCCCCACCTACCACTACTTTGTGTGTGTGTTTTTCTCTTTTGTGTTTTGGCTAATGTGATTAGTCTCTAAATAAATCAACAGCAAAACTATTTTGTTTAAATTGTTATAACTATAAGTGAAAAGTAAATATTTGGTACATTTCTTCCTTAATGTACTTTTTTATCTTTTTGTTATCAGTTTGTTTTACCTCTTTGTTCCAGCTTCCTCTGTTAGTTCATGTGATGGGAATTGATGACTATTTTCAGAACGTCTGTACAATTTTGAGCCCATCTGAAAGGAAAATGCGGGAAAAAATCGACACCTAACTGCATTGTCTGCGTGTTTTCACAATGCTTGGAAAGTGAGTTCAGCTTTATTTCAATAACCCTTACATATTCACATACAATGCATTGTTTTAGTCAGACTAACATTGCATTTACACTGTTTTCTGATGCTGTGTAAACATTTAGTTTTTTTTCTTGTGGAGGATCTGCTATTTTAAACATCCAGCATCCAGGTGACCTAAAAGCACATTTTTCAAAACATTCACCATCCTTGATTAAACCAACATGCAATAACATGGAACACAAGCACCAACCCTTTGAACAGATTATTAAAGAGGCTGCTCCAGGAGTTTAAAAACATCCAAACTTTAATCCTATATGTGCAAAAAATGAAAGTTCATTAACAACCATGTTTCCATGACATTGATCCATTTGACTAATCTATCAGTGACAAATGGTTTCCTAATTGACTCGTTACTTACTGAGCTTCATAAACTCATATCTGCTGAAAGGGAAAAGGTTGTATTATTTAAATCCTACAAGCATGCACATTTGATTTCCCAGAAAACCTTAAAGAATACATTTAGCGCATGAAGATTGTGAAACACTGCAGACTGTAAAACAATGTGCTACTGTGTGGGCATAGCAAGTGTATGCTTTGAGCTTATCCTGCATGACTGTAGTCTTTAGAGCTCAAGAAAGTGTTCCCACCAGAACCTGCTAGTTAAATTCATGCTCATTAAAGTGCTGAAAGTAGCTCCTTTATAATACTGTCTGGTATGCTGCAAAGATTAAATGAGCCCTTATCAAATTGTTCACACAGTTTTTTCAGCTTGAGTCAATCGATTGATGGTATTTGATGAAAAATAGCCAGTTCAGCTAATTCTGGCACATTTAAACCAATGTTTATGAATGTGCAATGTCTTTGATTAAAAAAAGAAACAATTGCAGTCACTATAGAGAGATCTCTGGAAGAACTGAGGTTGTTAGGGCATCTTTCTATGAGCGTACAATACCAACATGCTGCTATCTGTGGCTTTGCAGAGTATTTACTATTTGCACTAGACAGGGGAAGTACATTCTCCAACTCTTCCCAGCTCAAACTACTGTAGGGGATGCATACCAAACCAGACCAGATAAGATTGTGAGTCATTGAAAGGGGTCCAAAACACCCAGCTCTTCCTCCCATGTACCAACAACTCCTTTCAGGGATATCTGTACTTGGCTTCCTACCAAGGCAGGAAGCACCCAGCTGAGAGAGACAAAACAGCTCTGCTTCCTCTGCCTTCATTCCTGAGCTGAGAAACTTGTTAATAGGAAGTAGATAAGGCTTCTTGGATACTGGAAAAGGTTTAGTTTCTGTTTCCTGAGTGTTCATATACAGATACAATATGTCCTCATCTTCCTGTGTCATTTCAAGTGTTAAGAGTCGGTATAATAACGTCACAGGATGAAGACCAGAGCTCAGAACAGAGGCAGCACTTCATGGGAGTATGTCAGCATGTTGTTGGCACTTCTTGTGAGGAGAAACAGGCATCACGCTTGTAGTGTTTTAACACAAAAGGTGCATGGATTCTTTCATTAGGAGGACTTTAAATCTTATTAAAAAAAAGTGCTGTCTTACACCAGAAATGTCCTTTTACAAACACAGGAGAAACCTTACTTTATCTTTACTGGCCTTTCCTGTCTGCACAGTCCTACATGATGTGATGCAGATCTCTCATGTGACACAGATATTGCTCAGCAATTAGAGATTGTGACATGTTGTTCCAAAGCTACAGCACTATTAATTATATTTACACTTTTGGTCAAATTTTGGCCAAAAAGTTGAAAAAAAATTTCTTGCACCAAACATTCATCTTCACCTAAAATGTTCTGAATGAGTCACATAGAAAGTGGGAGTTAGAAAGGCAGAGTGTGTGACAGAGTTGGAGAGAGTTGGGTCAGGGAGTAGTCACAGGAGAGAAGCCACTCACAATTACCACCAAGGTTTGACTCATGCGGTTTGGTTGGTACATGGCTGTGGGATGGAGACATTACAACGGGCTGCTCCACAACATGCGCTGACCATGTCTGAGCTAAGCTTCCTCATGAAGGGGAACATCCAAATCCCAGAGAAAAGCTCCCAGCACTAAACTGCTGGGATCACAGTTACCTAAATCACAATGCTTAATATTTTGTAACCATGTGTGTTGTCATTTCTGTTACTCCTACTATAGCAAAAATGCTTCGCTCTATCAATGACTCTTGCAATACATTTAGATCCATTTATTATCTGCATAGTTAACCTGTAGAGTTCACAACCCTGTGCACGCAGCACCAATCTGCCAGTCAATCTTCTACTCTGCTCTTAATTGGATAATTGGACTCCCTCACTTGGGGTTTGACCTGATTCCTGAACTGGACTCCATTCTGATCCAAATGGGAACCACAGTCCATCGCTGGAGGAGCTGATCTTCATCCCAACTGTCTCACATTCACAGATGGAAACTGTTCCACAGAAAGTCACAGCAAACAGGACTTCCTTATCTGTAAAAAGCAGAAAAATCATAATCAAGACAAAGTGGGATACATCTTACTGCCAGCAATATCGACCAAGCTTATCAGAGTCTTGAACTACACACCTCGAAAGCTCTCCCCACAGGACTTCCAAAAGATACTTTTAAATGCCTTCTCCAAGTCTACAAAGCCCATGAAGAGGGTCAACATAGATCAACTTTCATTCATCTTACTGAACCTGCTGGGTTTTACTGTCATCATCATTGCTATCAAACAGAAAAGAAACTGGTAGAGTTTATAGAACTGAGGCTGCAGAAACTTACTGCCACAGGTATTCACCACAGGTGGCGACTGGCCGGTCAGAGTTAATGATTAGTTTACTCTAAAAGTCTAAGATCTGGCACACTCCAAACTTAGGTAACTAATTCACCCACATTGGGTAAAAAAACAATTGGTCTCAAATATTTTTTCCAAAGAAAATAAAAATTATTTCTGGGGTTTGAAAAAAAAACACAGCATAGTTACAGCTAGGCTACGGATGACCAGTTATCCCATACCAATGTGCTGTGTGTCTGGTTAGAAGTGAATAGTCTCCGTCATCAATGGCCTGTCACTCACACTATCAGTACCAACTTGTCTTTGCCCAGATTAAGCCTCAAAGACCTAATGCAATTTTAGAACAGTATCTTTTACAATAATGGGGAGCTGTGTTTGTCTTTGAGAGTTAAAAGTGAGCTTTGGCAAAGATGAGGCCTCATAACCTGATAAAAATGTCTTTTCTGTCATACATATTTGGTCACACATGTCTACGTTTCTTACGTAAATCTCACTTTTGGGCATCAGCTTTATCAACCCACCAGTTGTCATTTGTTTTGACCAGTAAATTTACCATCTGACTTCATTGCACTGGTTCTTATCTGGAATAGCAGAGTGCAAGTCCTGCGGGAAACTTTCTCTTCATGTACAACACTGTCCTGTAAACTCTGACTCACTTCTTCACACCCCATCATTTTATCGTATCTATATTATTATTATTACTGTAGCGTTACAAACTACTGAAAAAGTGATATTATGGACATTGAAAGAGTACCTGATAATTGGTGCATTTATATTTGTACATTTGTTTCATAACAACTTCCATTTAAATAAAAGATCCAGATTTATTTTAATATTTCACCTTTACTTGTAGGAGTTTTCTTGATGTCTTCTCATTCATGCTCTTATAACTCATTGAGTCTGATCAGCACTGTTGCCTGGTTGGCACATTGTGTACTTACCTCTCCTTTCCTCCAGTCTCTCATATTCATGTTACACAACAGGGTCATTCATTTTTGCAATGGTAAAAACAAGAGACAAGCATTCCTCCAAAAAGAATATTGTTTTTTTTCCACAGGATAAAAACTGTGTTGCATCATGCTCTCTGAGAATTCCCCATCAATATAAATGAAAAGAAATAATCATTTACTACGATGTTGTGGTTGTTTTACCACTATGCTATATTTTCCTGTTTTCTTGTCACCGTGTCCCTGCTTGGTTACTCTGTGTACATTTTGCCTTCCTGAGAATTGTATTTCCAAACTGATAAAACCCTCCCCCCTATGGACAGAGATAAGAGCGGCTGTTTACAACAGGTAGAATAGTTTGTGGCTCAGCACACACGTGTGTGTAAAAACTATCCGGTCTAACTCTCCCGAGGCTTAAGGGAGTTTCCTAATTTAATATGTTGAAATGTTTCGTGCCATAGGCAGCCACTTGGTGACACACAATCGAAAATCTTTCCAGGAGTGCAAGCAATGGCATGAACACTTATCTGCACAGAGCCAAGATGTGTGTGTCATCACTATATTAAACTCTGAGGAGGAACCAACTTTTTTATTTGTCAGTTTGTTTGGAGAGTAATAAAAATAGACCATACATGTACACCACTTTGTTAAATTTCATGTTGAGTAGCCTACCTTTAGCAAAGCAACATTTGAAAGTCCTGCAAGTCAAACAAATGATGTTATTACTGTCCTCTAGTTATTATGTGATGCCAGTGTTCCGTGCAACAAGCTGCCAACAGCCTGGGAAAAGTTAAACAACTGAGTGCCAGCTCATACCAGAGTCAAATCACCTCCTCACTGGAAAAACATCAGCAAGCTATGGATTTAAACACACTGGTTTGTTGGAGTAATGTTGTGGCATACCCATTTGTTTACAGAACTTCCCATTGTGGTAAACATGGATTGAAAAAAAAAAAGTCTGCCGGCTTTAAAACACCCACCACCCACACTATTTCACGAAGGCAAAATGTGGTCGACTACACAGCTTGAATTGGGTGCAGGCCTTTTTCTGCTCTCACTAGCTTCATTTAGTGAAGCTGACTGGTTAGAGGCTAGTATTTCATACACATACAAAACCCACACATTGTTTGTTTTACTTGTTGCCTTGGTGATAGTGGCATCTTTTAACAGCTGACCCGAAAAGATGCTAAGACGACAGTCGCATGCAAAGCTTGATTTGCATAATGTCTACAGATATGGTTCAGACATATCAATGTTTGATGTAGTAGAAAAATGTTCTGGCAAATAAATAAATAATTTACTGTCAGTTAATGTCAAAATTAGACCACTTAATGTTGAACATTAGAGTGGAACCATTCCCAGTGGGAAGTCATTTGCATGTGGACCCGGGAGTTTCTGGAGTGATAATGATAGAAGAAGCCCAAAATAATTCATCCATGGAAAGAGGTTGGGGCTGAATGGTGTTTTTTTTTCAGGATTAGCAGGCTGTTCCATTCTTACTCTGTTAGCTATTTGATAGGTAGAAAGGTATATTACTGCTGTCTGATTGTTTTACAACCTTTTGGCACCAGACCGTCTGCCTGCAGGTAGGACCTGCACCTGTGTGCTCAGTGATACCGATAGGGTTAAAACACAAATGACACACAGATCTGGAGACAGGCTCTAAATGCTGACTGTCCTCTTCGTCAGCCAAGTACTTTCATGTCCTCTGTAAGTATACAAAGGATATGAAACTATAGTACACACGCTAATCTAACAGAAAAGTAAATATAAAAAAATACATTGGTTTTCGTGTGTAACACTATAATTTTTGGATAGACTTGTCATAAATTAAAAAAAAAATAATAATAATGCATTGACTCGGAACATTTTACTCGTCTTATCAAGAAATCATTGTGTTTCAGAGAATAACTTTTGGAGCAAGCTCCACCAATAGTCAGATAATCATGAGCCAACTCTGAGGGTTTGTCATCTGTGACTGGTTGGACCTGATCTGTCACATGTATCTCTGTCCTCTTGTTAAGCACAGAGGGTGGGGTTTACCCCTGGCCTGTCTAAACACAGAGTGTAAAATATAATATGTATATTTACACTGAACATCTGTCTCCATATAGTTTCACATTTACAAGCTTATTACTCTGTCCTTCAGAAAGTAAACATGGATAAAATCCTTTTTGGGTTTTATTTGATAATATGTAAATGCTGTTTAATCAGAGAAAGTGTAGATACTGTGGCTTCTTTTTATATTAGTGTATTTTAGAGTAAAGCTATAGTTCTGCTTGAATAATACATGGAAAAACTACAGTATATAAAAGTCACATTTCTGGTATTGCTGTGCACTTTATCCTCTCCATCTTTGAAGCATTGCTTGTATCCAGCATGTTCTTGTTAAAGAAAAAAAATAGAAAAACAGGTCAGCATATTGTGCAACAACTTGGCACAGAGATTGCTGCGTGCGTCAGGTCATGTAAGTAGCTGTCTGCAACAAAAGCACTGTGTAAAATGATTGTTCATGTATATTTTTAAAACCAAGTCTTCCTTTCCTCAAACATAAGATGTTTTAAATACATGTCAAGTGCCAATTCTGAGTAGGTCTACTGAAGATCCACAGAATGAGGTAAACTTGGCCCCTTGCTGAGTGTATTAAAAAAAAACTAGAAAAGTCAAACAGGAAAGTCAGGATTTATGACAACACAAAAATGTGTTGCTTCAAGGTTAACCCAGTGTTGTACCGAAGATAGCTGCACACTGATCTCAAAGTGAGAACCATTTCCTCCTACCTCTCACCTTACCCATCATTGTGCGTCTCTTAACTTCTGGACTTGAGAGCATGTGTTTCCGTCACCTGTGCAAATATTACAGGCTGTATGTGGGTGTGTGTGTGTCTGTTTTTTGTGTATCATGTGGCATGGTTTACAAACACAGTCTGCCCAACCGTTACCAGACACCGGAGCTATTCTGGCTTCTTCTTCCGATGCACGCCATCCCTGTGTCCGGTCTCCATGTGGAAGTCTGCAAGCCAAGGTCACCGGGTCACATTCCTCCAGTTCTTTGGCATTCTGCCCCAGGGTTCAAGTAGTTTAGAAGTGTGTGTTTGTGTGGATGAACTGTTTGTCTTTCATGCCACAAACTGCTTTCAGACATAAGAGTAAACATCGCCAGTCAGTTTTGTATAAACTGCAGATACACATTATATTTGAGAATGTACAGTAGAGTTGTAAATACTGAGTTCAAGGGATTAAACTCAAAATGCAGCGAGTTGGAAAAGGAACGGGTTGCTGTTGCAATCCATCAGTCCTGGCTGGCTATGAGGTGAATGCTATGAGAATATGCTGTTTATGCTCGAAGGTGGATTTTGATCCCTTGAGATCAGTTGCAGACGGTCATATTTTAAGTGTAACTGGTTGGTTTTTGTCTCTGTGTGTTTGACACCTGAAACCACCAGCGGAAGCACAGGCAGTAAGTACATAACGACTATGTGAGAAACTCAAAGCAATCCACTTGTGCATGAAATGGATTAGGTTAATATTTTGCACACTGTGATATTTAATCGTCCCTCTTCAAAATTGTTTTCATGTACCTAAAATGATCTATATTGTTTTGACACCTATATAATGTTACTTTACTAACTAAAATTGATTTAAAAAAAACTAGCTTTTGCATTTAAATGTTCATAGTAGCCTTATATGCTGGAGGGTTGTGAAAAAGAAAGGATACTAATAGGTTTCATATGAAGCTTTTAGCTCGGCTGGCTGGGTATCTTTGGGTCAATATAAAGCTTTCTTAGGAAGCCACATAAATAAAGTCTGCACATATTCTCAGGATTAATGTTTTTTCTATCTGTTTTATTGTTTTCAGTGATTTTATTGGTCTTTTTTATAGTAATACACAAAGATATCTATATATATATATATATATATATATATATGTACATACGAAGAGCTACAAAAAGCTGCAGTGTTTAAGGTGTGGTCCTCTTGTGTAACACACTTGCTGTTGTGGGTCAGGTAATTTTCTGACATTTTGTTTTTGAATTTAATGAAGCAGTTCACCTGGCTCTTATGCAGCAAAAACAGGCAAAACCATGATACCACTGTGACCCCGCTTCAAAGCTGAGGTTAGGTATCAGGAATAGATTTCAGTATTTTGCTTTGTTTTATCCAAAGTTGGTTTTTGTGTCAACTTCCACCTCAAAATCACATGCATGGAAGCTGATAGAAGCCCCCCAGCCCTCCATTTTTTGATAAAACAGGCAAACCCTTACATACCATACAATGTGATGCATATCAATGCAATATTGCCCCCTGAAGTGACAATAACCACCCCTACAATCAGACCATTCATGACTTAACAACTGGGAATTAAATTCATAGAAATATTCAGTGCAAACTGACCTTTACAAGGGTAAACATTAAATGTCCAAGTGAAATTAATTTTAAATGTACTTCTATATAATACCCTGCATCAACCTTACTGTCTTCTCTTTCAGGGTGTCACAATTATACAGCCTTGTCTTACCAAATGCTTATTTATCTGTGAGATGGTTTATAATTTATGAAGAAGATGTAAATGTCACAAAACGCCAGATGTGCTGAGGTTAAACAGACAATAATCATTAAGAAACACTAATGAAACCGTGGAGGAGTTTTCTGCTATCATGGAGATATTAATGTTTACACAGCTGTGATTAAAGGCAAAGGATCGTCCTAAGTCTGCAGTTGCTAATAGAAACAGGTTTTGTACTTTTACACACTTTGCTTTACATTTGATATCAAATGACCATTTCAGTTGCTATAATTAGTTAATTCTTTCCAAATATCTACACTGATTACATGTTTTACCTTTTCCTGTCTATGTCCCAACAAAACCATTCATGACTCGCTCTTGGAACACTGGATGTGAAATGTGACACCGTAAATACATGATGATATATGACGGACTGGCAACTTGTCCAGGGTGTACTCCGCTGCAACCCACCTCCACAGTGCACACTTTTACATCCCATCCCTCTATTGTTCTTCTATTGTTCTTCCTGCACTACTCTATTTAGATTTTTTATCACATATAATGATTTTTGTCTTCTTCCCATTCTAAATGTCTAAAATGAGTCAGTCTGTTTTTCATTCCAGCTTGTCACTAATGGTCTTCTGGTTAAAACACTTAAAAGTTATAATTGTAACATACTTTGACATGCTTCATTAAAATTATTCAAGATTAAGAAAGAAATTCTTGAAACAATTTTCTGTTGAGTTTTTCTCTTTCATAGAAACTGATGCCTAAAGAAGAGGCTCTTAATGTGTGGAAAACTCTACCATCTAAAAATATGATTGTATTTTACTTTCTTAATATTTTTCAGTCCACTTGCAAGTACACCATGTTTTCTATTAGGAAATATTGATTGTATGCACTGAATAATATTATTATATTTGTTGTTTTGATATAAAGTTGTGTCCACTGTGATTATTGTATACTGATTAAATATTGTTGTAATTTGCAGGGGTGGGATTATATAAGCTTTTTTAAACCTACTGCTTTTAACATTTTTTGTGGCTGTGGGGTGATGGGAACTTTATTTTTACTTCTATGCCCGTCTTTCAATTTGTCATTGTGTTCAAATAAACTTTCTCAATTAATAATTCACTCAGTTATGGGGATCACTGAATATTATTTAGAGTTTAAAGTGTAGTTAATTAACAACAGTGGCAGACATAGGCCACGATTGTGCTAAAACTAATCTGAATTTAAAGCATTGGATATGAAGCATTGAATATTCAGACACTGGCAATGCTGAAGTATGAAGATGTCACAAGTTGAAAACATATTAGTATTAGAACCATTATTAGTATTAAACCATATTAGACACAATAGTATTAAATAACATTTATTTTTGGTTTGTTCAGAGGCAGATGTGGATTCTATTCCTGCACCACAAAAGATTGTTTTTTCCAAAGGGCAATTAATGGTTTTTGTACAAAGGTGCATCAAAAGTAGTAAATAAAGTACAGCTACAACACATCTGGATTATTTGTTTGATAAAAAAAAAACGTAGTATTAACCAGGCTAGGGCCAAAAATGTGTGTAACTGTACATATCAGAGAAAGCAGATGATATGTAGCATAACCAATATCTCATTGAAACGTGAATCCTGAGCTTTTTTCCCACCGTTTCCTGAGGTTTTTTTCCCTGATATTCCAGGAGTCTCACCGGAAATTCAACATGAGGCAACAGGCTGCCCTCCTGAAAGGGTCGCGGAGTGTGAATAAGTCCATAGAGTGAACATGGCCATGGCTGACAGACGGACTGAGTCAGCGCCACATTCCAGTGGAGTCAACCATCCACTTTACCCTCAACACACACACACACACCCCTCTCTACATAAGCATACACACGTATACAAATGCACATTAACTCAATACTCACTTTATCTCTAACTCAAACAGCATGGTGTGAGGGTACACCTGGTTCATGCAACTCACTTTATCTGCAAACAAATCACATATTTGTCTTTTCTCATTTACTAAAACACATTATCTCACTGCACACTCCTTTCATTTATGCCTACATCTTTTTTAACCACTAATTAAATCCAAACTCATGAGGTTTAGTACATATTTTATATAAGTTATAGCCTTTCCTATCTCTCTTTTCTGAATTCGATTTCCTTTTTTTTCAAAAACCCATATACACACACATACACATACACACTTTGTTTTTTTTCATCGCTGCTCAAACCAGACTGCAGGAACAAGAATCATAGATTTCTTACATACTGACAGGGTCCAGGAGAGAATAAGTGAGTGGCTCATGCTATTTTGTTTCCCTGTTGCCTGACACCCTGACTAACATGTAAATGCATCATTAGACAACAGAGGCCAATCTGCCAGTTCTCCCAAACACACTCTTCATATATTTATTTATTTAGTTTTCTTACACAGAAAATGATTACACACCATTAAGCCTAGATGCTGTTTTCCATGTGTAACCTTCTGTACATTTAGTTTAAAATGTATCCTCTCCTAAATCATGCCAGTAACAAGTTATCAAATTTGTTGCACAGTGATAAGGGTTCCCCTGGAGATGGGCTCAAGCTAGAAGTGTTTGTTTGAATTGTAGCTTACCAGCTAAGTTACCACTGAACAATGATATATTCCACCAGACCAGTCTCACAAGCAAGCGAGCAATTAATGTTTTTTCACATCTCCAAAAACCTCTCACAACAGAAACATGACTGATTGTGGATTGTGGCAAAATATCATCAGTTTGTTCTTTTGTCAACAAGAAAGGAGCTAGAATAATAAAATATGAAACATGTAACTACATTATAGCATCAAAAAATGAGCTAAATGAGCCGTGCAGTATATCTGGGACCATTAGGGAGGAAAAACAAAGTTGGAAACTGTGAATAGCTGCTTTGGTTGATTAAAAGTTACTGCCTCTTCAAAGATTTTGTGGCCAAATCAGCTACGCTAACTATGTAGAATCCCACAAAATGAGACATGAACTTGTTTTGTGGCGTTGACCCTGTCACAGAAACATCAGCATACTTTTTGCATTGGTGGGACATATTAACAAGAGCTCTAACGTTGGAGAACCTGTGTAAGTCTGATTCATCATGATGCTGTGTGAAGCTCCATTTACTTCTTCACAAAAAAAAACCAAAAAAAGTATTTTCCTGTGTAGCCATACACGCCTCCATGAAATGATAATAAAGCTTTTCTTGATAAAGCATTTTGTATTTCCAGAACCAGGAAACAAAGTAGTTTCTGCAAATTGTAAGATCGGTGGTTCAATACTTTCCATCTCCTCAGTGCATGTTGTCCCGATAAGACCCGTGATAGAGAAAAAGTACTGCGTAAGCTAAAGAATTGTGGCATGAAGACTACTTTTTTTTACTGTTTGTTTCCAGTTAGAGGACCACAATATGCATGGCAAAGCCCCACATGTAGGAAGGAGATAAGAACAAATAATCTGGATCTGGAAAGGAGGAGGACAACAAAGTGTGTGTGTGTGTGTATGTGTGTGTGTGTGTGTGTGTGGGTGTGTGGGTGTGTGTGTGTGTATGTGTGCAATTGGCATCAAATGTTTCTTGGGGCATATAGTTTGACTTAGAGTTATGCAAATACTTCAAAAGTAAATGTAATTCCACTTGTAAGGTATCGATATTTGATACTGAAAGTGGGAATTTAATCCAACACTAAATCCTTGATTATGGGGAAATATTGGACTTTCTGATGCCAAGCAGTTGATCAGTAACATCTGTTTGGCCTAAATTTATGTCTATATATTACATGGATGAGAAATCAGTTTTCATCTGCTGAATTCTTTTAAACAAAACTCAGTTTTTAATAGTTAAAGAATAAACACATCACTTTGAAGCAAGCATGATTTCAATATCAAACTGCATGAGACATTTTTACAGTGTAGACCTAACTCATCAGGGATTCAAGGTTTTTAATTAAACATAAAATGCAGTAATAACTTTAGAGAACGACTGCATGTTTAAATAGAAAATTAATATTATTATGGAGAAAAAATGAGTCAGTGACTATCCAGTTTTATTTTTCTTTGACTTCCTGTATGAATAGTGATGCGTTGTTCTACCTTAAAGGTGTGTGATTAACCCAGCATGAGTCAGATGCAGGTGTTTTGCAATTGAAGAAAGGCCTCTTACACACCCCCTTCCCCAGTTTTTTTAAGTTTATAATCATGAGACATCTTTACACGCAAGCCTGCTGTCAATCTTGAGGAGCAGAACTGGAGACAGTTGGAGGGTCTGCAGCTGGGATGTTTGTCTGCATGTTAACAGATTTATGCATTATGCTTTGGTTTCACTGATCTCTTTCATAGGGAAGAAAGATATTTGCATTTAAATTTGCACAGGATAGTCAGAAACCAAAGATATAAAAGTTTCTCTGGACATTATACCTGATTTGGACTAAAGGAGTCAGAGCAGAGTTGAAAGTCTACATAGAGCCCCTGAATCACAGTCCTAGCTTGTTATAGTGACAGCATGATGATGGTGATGACTGCTGGTGTCACCTACCTGGAGAAATGCAATGTGGATTTTCCTGTAAGGCCACCAGACTGACGCAAAAGCTGTATCGTAAAAGCGCCAACTGAGTCATCTATCCAAATAAATACAATATACTTTCTGTGAGTGCAGTACTTGCAAACATTAAAAATTAAATGTTACAACTGAGTTTTTGTCGAATTTAGTGGGCAGTACGCATAATATAACAGCATTCCTTTGAAAGTTTACAACTGTGTCATGTGCTTTAAATTATGTCGTTGAAGTCTTTAATAAAGATCCATCTATGAACTTTTCTAAAATAAATTAACATGATCTCTTTGGGTCATTCCTTGTTGATTCCCACTGCTCAGATGAGCTGGTTACGATTCTTTGTCCACAAATATGTCAGACTTATATGAATGAAGGATAGTGAAGGAGAAGATGCAGAAGATAATGACTTTTATGGTTTTTAAACATTTATCATGTATACAGTATAAGGCTTTTTAAAGTTAAATTGTTAAAGTGAAACTTTCTAGAAATTAAATGGAAATAAGGAGATCAAATTCTTATTGTGTGGAAAAAAAGGCTTTTCTACAATAATTTAGCAGATGTTTTATCCAATATGTTGTCCAATATTTTTTAGCCCTAATTTTTATGATCCTGTTTTAGTTTAACCAAACTCTGAACAAAAAAAAGTTAATAAACCTGAAAATATAAATTAAACAAATAAATACTTTAAACAGATATTTTAAACTCCTCAGCCCTCGTCTTACTCTTCTGACCTTTATAAGAAATGTCTGCCACTTCCTAACTCTTCTCAATAACCTCCAACATCTACATTACAGGAAGTCATCACTTCCTCTTCCTTCTTTCATGTCTCTGCTCCACCAAGACAGTATACCACTCTCACAGAAATCTAAATGCACTAATAGTTTTACATTTAACTCTTGTAAATCAGTATATCCCATAAGTTAATTTATAATTACTATGTAATGTAAAAAGCATAGCCACAAGTAGGAAAGAAATACATGAATATCTACTGAGTCATGATCAGTTTAACTACTTTGCTGGTATATAAACTGGCAAGCATTATCTCCTGGCTTATTGTTATTCTTAGTGTTTTTCAGAATAGAAGACAGATTTTTTTTTACCAAGAGGTCCTGCTCTCAGCACATGTCATTGCATAAAAGCTGGTGAGTGTAAAGTCAGTTGGACATCAGATGAAAAATGCTGCAAATGTTTGTCCAGATTATGTTGTATTGAGAGTAGAGAACAATTATTTATACCCTATTCTGACGTTCCACAGGGTCAAACCTTTTATTAACCTAGTTTGTCACGATCATTGTGACAACTAGAAAGCTTTTAGCTCTGTCCTTATGAGCCTTCTCGCTTGCCTACAGATTCTACATATTCAAATGCCAATCTATACAAAACATTATAACATCTTGTGAGCAGCAGCATAATAATAATAATAATAATAATAATAAGAAGAAGAAGAAGAAGAAGAAGAAGAAGAAGAAAAACCTCATTAATCCTAGAGGGAAATTCAAATTCACAGCAGCTTTTCTGGTCACTGGGTTTATTACTGGGGAAGCACTTCACTGGTCTTGTTGGAATGGTGCTGTGATACACTTAGTCAATGTGTTGATGTTCATGAGGTTCACAAAGGATATTCCAGTTTATAGCCTGGAAGCATCCTTTCAGAGCATCTTCAGCATCATCAGACCAGGTTTTATTAGTCATTCTAATGACAGCTTGTTGCTGAACAATGGAGGAAATGAGAGGAAACTGGTAATGGTAAGATCTTCCCAAAGGTGGCAGAGTAGCTGTATGCATTTTTAAAATCTGTATAAAATAAGTCTAATGTTTTACTTTTTCTGATGGAGCAGATGAAAAAATGTTGAAACATTGGCAGCAGAGAGGAAAACCCAGACTTTCCTCTCCCCAGCCACATTTGCCAGCTTATCGAGGGGATTCTGAGGCGTTCCCAGGTCAGCCGAGACAACGGGAGCTGGGTTTTTCCCAAGGGAAGGCATCCTAACCAGATGCTCAGGCCATCTCATCTGACTCGTCTCAATGTGAAGGAGCAGCAACTCTACTCTGAGCCTCTCTAGAATGACAAAGCTACTCACCCTATCTCTAGCGAAGAGCTTGCTCATCCTGTAGGGGAAAGTTATTTCATCAGCTTGTATTCGAGATATTTGTTCTTTCACTCACTTGCCACAGCTCGGGACCAGAGCTGAGGATAGAAACATAGATCGACCAGTAAATTCAGAGCTTTACCTTTTGGCTCAGTTCCTTCTTTACCAGCAGACTGTACAATCTGTCTGTCAATCTTCATCACTTGTAAAAAAAATTCCTCCACTCGGGTTGGACATCGTTCCCAACCAGGAGATGACCCCAATCCTTTTCCAGCTAAGGCCAATGGTCCGAAGAGAATCATTAATGGATAGATACATAGATATGCTATATTTTTAACATGTAGATATACAGGCCTTTACCCATTGAATGGGTCACATTTTCTCTGCAAGTACATAAATATGACATTTTTCTCTACAAATTCTTGGTTGTAGACGGTATCATTAGATGACAGTCTCCTCTTTATAAACAAGCGTACTAACTCAACATATAATATTCAGATATATTGAACTGTGTCTTAACACGCAGTGAAGACAGTAAATGGGCTGAGTCAAGTTTTTTTAAACGACTGGGCATGTGGGAGCATGGACAACTTCTAACCTGCACCAAGGAGGACAGACACCCAGAGGGTCAGGCTGTGGCAGCTGGTATGTTTCTAAAAACAGTCCCCCACCCCCCACTCCCCACCCCCCACCCTGTTCTTCACTGCAGATGCTGATCTCTGTCTGTCTTCAGGAGGAAGCAATTATTGAGTCAGTCGGAAAGACACACCTCATTTTAATAAAACCACATCAAATCGTCTGGTGACTGACAGACCAGTGCATGACTCACGCTTTGGATGTAAACGCAGGGTGACGAGGTTCAACATGAGAAACAGAAAGCAGAATTAGAGGCCTTCTGGCAGGCAGAGTCAGGACAGAACTTGAAGCAGCAGACATCCCAAGCTTTTCACCCCCCTCCTCCATTTATCTCCTCATAAACAATACTTCTCCCCTGAGCACAAGCACTGGACTCTAACTCCTATTACTGGCTCTCTGGCTTTGGAGTAGCTCTCCTTTCTTTCTCTTCCCTGACCATTTGACTGGTATCTTATGTCCTGTGTGAAATCAGCTTCTTGCATAAGTTGGCTGTGGTAAAATTCCACAGTGGTTGATCACTCCCTCCTTCCCTAACTAAGTCTTTTACTCCTTAGTGACAACAATTTCTTACTGTTCAACTTTCAGCTGCCCACTCATAGGATGTTTTTCCAGCTGCTCACAAACAGGGTACCTCACTTTAAATGAAGCTTGAAAGGAGACTGAGACTATACCTTTAAGAGAGTCCATCATGTGAAAACACTGAGTTATTGTTGAAATGTTTCTGGCTCCTGCTTTGGAGCATCTCCTAAAGCTCATCATAAAGGGGGAAGGATCGGTCAGTGATCTGAAGGAAGCAGTACTTATATTTTTAGAGAATATGAAATGAATATTGGCTAAATGTGCACATGAAAGCATGATACGTCAAAAAGCACAATATTTCACTTTTTTGCGTGATTATGTCTCTGGCATCTAAATTAATACAAAGTTAGCATTCATACTTTATTTATTTAGCTGCATGTGTTTATACCAAAACATTCATCATTGGCTCATAGATCAGTACTTTGAAAGTGACTGATATATGATATGAATGACATTGTTGAAGCCAGTTGTTGAATTTCCTTTTAGAAGATGATGTTGTTAAAGACAGGATCTGAGTATAATCAAAACAGCATGTCTTGTTGGCTATATTGGGTGTCTGCTGGTTAACTGCTAAAAGTGGTCAAAGGAAGGACATTTAAGAGCAGTCATGTGCATTTGCAGTCTGGTGCAAATGTGGATGTGTTACGGGAAATGTTATGGAAAAATCAAAAAGTCCAAAGTTGTGTGATGACATGGGCATGGGCATGACATGGGTGTTTTATTTGCATGAATCGTCCAACTTTGTTGTAGATCCTTTCAGAGTCAGTCATGACAGCAGTGGTTTTTGATGGTTGTGGTTTCTTTCTATCACTTGGAAAATAAGTCACCTTCCTTCACTACAATAACTGCTCAGGAATAATTTAAGCAACATGACAAGGGGTTTCGATGTGATGACTTGGCCTACAAATTCCAGAGCTCTCACTGGCTCAAGTAGGATCCGTGCAGGCTCCTCTTCGTAATGTGCAGGGCTTAACATTTCTGCTGCTAATGTCTCAACAGCTGATACCAAAGGACGCCTTTGGAGGTCTTGTGGAGATCACCCGAGCACAGGGGTAAGTTGTTTCAACAGAAACAGTATCTGGTACAAGATATTAATGTTAAGACTGATTAGCTTGTCTCATTAGTTACCATATGCTTCACTTTATCCACTGCACAATCCATTTTTCTTACCTTGTTTATGAGGCAAGTGCATTAATGTAAGGCCAGTATAATGTCAATATAAAACTCTGATATTGTTAAGTCTTAACCAAAATGCAGACATAAGGAGGGGCGATTTCAAAGGCATGAAAGATTAAATAAACAATTCAACACAATGTACAGCAGGACAGGATGTCCAATGAACAGTCAAAAAGCCAACCTAAAATACCAACAATGGGATGTAGCAGAAAAATGACAGGGTAAAGCTCAAATGTAACACAAAATTACCTGGGAAATAAGAAAATGATTGTCTCTGAGCACAGGATTTAAGTGAGAGATAATTTATACACTGCAGAATAGTCATTGATGAGTTATAAATAAACAGAAATCAATGAGTTTAGAGCAAAAAAGACATAACTCAAAACTATGGGCCTGATATTCTTCATCATGCCCACTGATATTTACTTTACTGTTAAAACTTTTTTCTGCTCAACAGCAAACAAAATAAACAGTTTAACAATTAACCAAAACATTTCAGTATCAACTTCAAATTTCACAATAATATTTGCCAAGTCATTTTAAAGCTTCACTTTGCCATCTGGAGCAAGTATAAACCGGCGGAGGAGATTTCAGATAACTCGTCCGATGAGTCAGAGACAAAAAGATGACAGACGAGAGGACTATCATGTTAACTTCTAGATGTAATATGACGCCACCATCAACACACAAACAGTGACACACATACATACTTAACCCTGTAAAGCCCAATCTAAGAACAGCTGAGTAGAGAAATCCACTTTTTAAGCCTGAAGTTTTTATTTGACCCTTTAACAGAATCCAAAAAATAAATTAACAATTTTTTTTTTCATATGTTTACTATTACTACTATGTGATAGGTCCGAATTATTGTAGTAAATTATTTGTTTTTTATGTTCACCACAGGGCAGGAGACCAGTATCATATGGAGCAGGACAGGATTCGGAATTAAGTTTCTACCACAAAGTGATGCAAAATGTCTGAGAAACTTTATATGAAATTTGATACATTTGGCTTTATAGGGTTAAACCCATGCACTGACAAACAGGACAAACATGAAGTTGGATTAGTAACCTTTTAATGTCTGCTTCAAGACTCAAATTACTTGCTATTGCACACTGAAATTTACATAACAATCTGATAAACCTAACAATCCCCTCAATATGAACAAAAATGCAAGCAAACATCTTGTTTGCAGGAGAAACTTATAAACATATAATCAGTTATATACTTCCTGGCTGATGCACTGCCCAAGACAAAGTGAGACACAGAGGAAAACACAGTAGTGTGATTCTTTCAAAGCTAACGTTGTGCATGACAGAGGCAAGAAGCCACAATATATATTCAGCTGCAGCCATGCACATATCTCTTACTGGTTGGACGTAAGAGCCACACAAACTGGTCTTTTTTTCATTTGTCCACAGTGTTACCAGAGTCAACACTGCTGGGACAATACCGGGCATTTGCAAGTGATAGATAGCTGAATCAATCATGGAGGCAATGTCAGATTTCAAGGTCTTTGGTCATTCTTTGACTCACTCCACCCACCCCCATCACAGTTTAAACAAATGAATTGATATTTCTCTGCAACTGATCCTTCAACCAACCCAATCTGTTTTCATTTCATAGCACATAACATGCTTCCAGCACAGTGTGTAACATTTTTCTCCTTTTTATCCAGATTGTTCAATAATCTCCTAAAGTGCTCACTACTTTATCCCTACAGGCAGTGGTGACTCAGTCAACCATGGTGTTTTAAGTAGCAGAACAGACTCAAGTCAAAGGTTTTTATCCCTGATTTGAACTGTGAATGGACAGCCAAGTGCCAAGGCCCTTTATTGCCCTGACCTGAGGGGTCTATTAATAGAGTGCAAACACTGTTGTTCCAGTCCTTGAACAAGGATAACAGGCTTCTAGGAATCAGGTTAATGTATTAAACAACCCACTGCTGTGTGATATACATTATATAAACACAGAGGACACTGCTGCATAAAAGCCTGATGCAAAATATAAAACAATGCCAAAAAGTTTAATTAACAGTAAGCCAGGACAGTTGGTGATAATGCAGCCTGTTTGATTGCTATGTATCACAGCGCTTTCTGTGTATGTGTGGTCCAACACATGTTGCAACACACTCGTAAGCTGCACATGCATACGAACATACTTGCTACAGACACGAGGAAGAACAAGTTTTTCTGCTAAAATGGGGGAGGATGGAGCTTTTATTTTAACTCTTCAAGGTGAGGTAAAAAAAAACAGGCGTGCATTTGGACTCTGGTCTGGTTTGTTGGATTTTGTGACCAAAACTGATTAATCCTTTTCCTATTGTTTTTGCCATCCCACAAAGGGATCCCAGCATTCCCACAGTTCCTCCAGCATCGCTCTAATACAGAGCTAATCCTGACCGATGGTCTTTCATCCAGTAGCACAATTTAGTATTCTGCTGCTGGGATCCATAGACTTGTTGGCTGGATGTCTTTAGCCTGCATAGAGAAGCTGGCTAATAATTTGTCAGCCCCTGTGGGGTATGAAGCCAACATGTCAACAACAGACCCAGTGTTTCTAAGGCCAGCAATGGAGATTAGAGCGAGGCAGCCACTCTGAGGGTGCAGAGGGGGGGTATTCCTGGGAGAGAATGTAACGCAGACTGTTTTGAAACAGTCACTGTCATTTGGAGCCAATAGAAGGGGCTCTAGTGCCATACTATTGGTAGCTACAGTACATTTAGTCATGCATAAAAGCAGAAGAGCATCCGATCGTGCAAGCATATCCATTTTATCACATCTGGTTGTGCATGTTGTCCCTTTGACGCAAAAATGCCAATGTTTTATCAAAGTGAAAGGTGTTGTGCAAGAGTGTTCCTTTCTTTACATCTGATAAGGCTTAACCCTGGAAATCTACAGACAAACAGGAAACATGAAGTCAAAGTAGCAGGACAAAACATGCATTTCTTTTTATTTTGAATAAAGCAAAAATCCAAGAATGGTTTACACAGGCTGACTCCCCCTCTGTTATCAGTTGGTCAAACACTTTGCAACACAATTTATTTTACGCCCACACTGCAACCCCCCTCCCACACACACCTTTGTTACTATATCACCAGTAATATCATACTTTTGTGATTTTGCCACTTTATGTCTCTAGTTTATTTCATAATTATTATGTATGTAGGAATGAAGTAGTCCAACAGATAACAAAGTCAGATGCCATAAAATTAACTCCTCTGACATCTAGTGGCTGAGCTATAAAGGTGCCGCAGTCTGTGTTTGTGCATATAAATAACACATTGTGGCTGTTTTGCTCATACAACTGCACGTAGCAGTCTGACTGACAAAACTGTTTCAATTAAAACAAAAATATAGCGAAGCCTGTGGCAAAGTTTTCACACATTAAAAAGCAGGCTGATTGCTATTTTGTAGTTAAATTGTATTTTCAGTGAATGATGAGTGTCTGAGTCCAGCCTAATACTGGAAAACATCACAAAAATATTAGCAAATGTGGAACAATGTAGCTTCAATAATAAAAATTCACCGTTGATACAAAATACAGATGAAAAGTGAATTCATGCTTGAAAAAGAACACTGCTCAAGCATAAACAAGATATCAATCTAAAGCCTCCATCTGCACACAGAAAGTCGTAGTCTTCTTTAATTGCACACAATATCTGACTGCATGCAAGTTAGCATGTTTAAATCTTTATGCAAATACAATGATCCCGAATTTTCCCATTCACATGAAGAATAAAACTCTGAAGTGAAGTGAAAGAATGATGAGCAGGCAGATTGCACTAAAGAAAACCATGTTTCATCGCAGCTCTGCTTACGTCAAGATATTTAAAAGAATACCTCCCTCTATGTTCTTAAACAAACCCATCCTGTAACTGATATGTCTTCAATAAGACATGTTTACTTTAACACTCATGTGAAAACTGGTAATAACAGCACATAAAATGTGATTTTACATATAAATGTAAGGACATTTAAGCAGTGTGCTGGAAAGCTTTGTGGCTGTTATGAAGAGCAGAAGGGAGATTTTCAGTGATATTTGATCTGTTAAATGCCACACCTGTAGCCAACTGTGTCAAATTTAACCTAAATCATCATTAAATAAGAGCTGAAACTTCTTGCGGCTGAATGTCATCCACTGGAACTATTTTGCATTGTGGCCCACAATTTCTCAACCCAATAAGAAGCTTGTATTAACTTCTCATTCAGTGGAAAAAAATAATAAAAGGAATAGTTTTAAACAATATGAAAAAATACAAAAATATTTAAAAAATAAAATACTTAAACACAAATATAAAATATAAAACATAAATAATTATAAATATAAAAAAAACTATTTAAATTTAAGCTTAAAATGATCAGTTTTATAACTTCTTTAGTGTTCTGGAGACAAATATTTGCTTAAAGAAACACAGTAGCAGAGTTATAAAACTGCATGATGTGAAAATACTAAAGTTGCACAAATATCTTCATATTGTGTTTTACCAGGATATCGGAAGAATTTGTTTGTTGCAGGTTGACTCAAACAGATTTTATGTGGGACTCGATCACTACATGTTTATTAATCTAGTTATTGATTAATAACACAATCAATGTCTTTAATTAACATGGTAAAAAGTTTGTAGTTTTCCAGATTGAAGGAACTCATTAACAGACAGTTCAGTTTGGATCGATTGTAGAAATATATATATGAAAAAAGACTTAAGCTCAAATCAAAGGACTATTTGCAAGCTCATTTTCACAATGGTTTCATGCAAATAACTTGGAAGGAAATATTTCAAAGAAAGCAACTCTGAAACCATGTATGCAAAGGATTATTTAAAGCAAATGCTGAGGTGTTACAAAGAGGCAATACAAAACCGGATTACATACAATAACATAAAAAAAACATCAAAACAGGATTTTTTTACTATATTGTTTAAAGTATCATCTCATTGTGGTTCTATAATATTAAGGTGGCAGAGAAACACGAGAAAATCTGTATAAGGTTTTAATATAAATATTTGATGATGAGCAAGCTGAAAAAAGTCATTTGTGATAACAGTTGAGGTTTTGCTGTAACAACAACTCTGGCTGAGGAGGTCAAAAGGAATTTAACATGAGCACATCTCATGATGTTGCACCAAAGAGGATCAAAGTTCAGACCACAAGCAAATGTCAGGAAAATTCTCCGGAAGGATGAATACCCACAATGCACAGAAAGCACAAACACACACACATTAGGCAAATTTAGGCTTTCTTTCTAACACCCTAATAACATGAAAATCCTTCAAAAGGGAAATAAACAAGATGCCACATTTTAGTTACATAAGGTTTTCAGTTTTCCAGTTTTCACTAGAAAAGCCTTTGGAGACGAGCAGCTCATTTTCCAGCCAGTGGTTTTCAGGCTGTGGCATTCATTTTGTATTCAATATGAATCACTTATAATACAAAGCATTGGAAATAACAATGCTATGCATATTAAACTCTTCAGCTAAAACTCATCTAACTCAAAATGACTAAATAAAAGAGATGTCATGTATAGTTTTCCAAATTTGCTTGTCTGTTTGGCACAACTTGTCATAAATCTCATGGCTGTGACATCATCAAATCACGCCTTCACTGGCAGCATAAGGTTCTTGGAAGTGGACTTTTTCACATGTTTTGGGATTATTTCAAAGTGTCTACAGACATCAAATTTGCTTTATTGTAAAGTTAATGACTTATTTAACTGAAATCATTTTGTTTTTTGTTTCTTGGAGGGATTCAGTATTGGGTAATGTTGAAAGTTAGACAAAATCAGTATAGTAATTATTGATTTTTTTTATTATTCACATTGAATATTAATATTGTTCAGTTTTATATGAACTATTTCACATGATTTGCTGTTCCTTATAATCACACTAACCAGCCCTGATGGGAGGGTACTGAGGTTTTCAGGTATGTTTGCATACTTCCCTGAAATCCTGAAACATATGAACAGTCTCACTGAAGTCTTCAGCTCATCTGAATCATGACTCTCTGCATCATCCTGCTGGTTTTATACTGGCAGTTTCAACCAGGGTACAGTGTGAGCTCACCTGAATGGTTCAGCAACATTACAACAAATCTCTTCAGATTGCCAGGGGACATAATGCTCGGGGGGCTCTTTCCTATCAACAAGCAGTCCAACAACCTTAGCTTCATTAGGGAGCCTGACAGTATCCAATGTGAAAGGTAAGTTAACAGAAGTTTTCAAATTATTTGGCAATGATAACCTCCTAGCTGAAATCCTTTAACCACGTACATGTTTCACCTGACTGTATGGTCTCTGTCTTGTTCTTGTCCTAATGTAATTCAACAGTTTAAATGAATATGGACTTGGTCTTGCCTTTGTAATGAAATATGCAGTGGATGAGATCAACGGGAACCAGACTCTGCTTCCTGGTGTCAAGTTAGGTTATGAAATATTGGACACATGTGGACAGTCTTCTGTTGTTGTAAAAGCTACGTTTTCGTTCCTTACTGGAAAATCAAGTGATGCTCTCTCAGTGGCATGCAATTACACCGACTATGAGACCAGCATATCAGCTGTGATTGGTCCATTAACCTCAGAAATGGTGTCAGTTATTGGAAAACTACTGGGATTCTTTCTAATGCCACAGGTGACATCTATCTATCTATCTATCTATCTATCTATCTATCTATCTATCTATCTATCTATCTATCTATCTATCTATCT
>JBAMIG010000003.1:15868037-15890824 GCA_037177335.1 Kiunga ballochi
GATGGGGGGCTTATTTTAAGAAACATATTTTTAAATAGGTAACTCAGTGGAACAATTAACAAAGCATGCTCCTATATTTAGCTTTTAAAGGTCACGTCGATGGTGTCATACATTTTTTATGGGCTCAGCAAGAAGGAGACAGATTTAGGTCATTATGTTAATAATGCTGAGTTCATATTTGTTCTGTTAAATTGTCCCTTTAAGGTGTTTTTCCAGGTAGATTTGGACAACAGCGTTTTCAGGAAGTAAAACTGCTACTCTGTGAGCATTATATGACTGATCAACCAATGACTTAGTTTGCTCAAGATAATCCCCTTAGCAGTCTCAACTGAGTAGCTATGAAAACAGATTATCAGATATAAAAGGGTACAGCGGTGGCAAAGCAGAGCGGTGGTGGTGGCGGGAGATGAGATGAAGGAGGATGTTTTCTTTGAAATTCAACTCTCTCTTAGCCCCCTCCACTCCCAACAAAATCTCTGTGCACACGGCTCACTGCATTGCCATAGTAACCTTCCTTTTAATCACAACAGAAACCTCATTTCCTGCTCCTGACAAAGAGTCCTCATTGCCTGCAGAGGCCGCCTGTATCAACCATTTCCAAGGACCACCTCCGTCTAGAGCCTGAACCTACCACCAGCAGCAAAAGCAGCAACCTCCTTTTTAATCACTCCTTTCCTTATAAGAACAATTGTTTTACATTTTCTCCTCCTTTAACTTCAAACAGCCTCCCATTTTTAAGTGAGCCCTCATTTCACATCTCCCATACCCTGTCGTGTTTGCATTTCTTTTCATGCTCTGGTATGATTCTGTTTTATTTCGCTCCAGTCATCCTCAGAGTTTCTAGGAACACCTACACAACAAGCTACAGCGTGCACGCATAGTGTGTTTCTACAAGCTCATATCTGGCATCGGCTTGCTTGTCTGTAGCTCATTCATTCTTTCCTTGTCACCAAACAGTAACAACAACTAGTGTCTGGCTTTTTTTTTTTAAACTTTCTACAACTAGAGCTTTTAAAACCTTCTAAACAACCTCCAGTTTTTGAATGTGTGTCAACTTTTATCTAAACATAGCCAAGGTTGACCAAAAAGAGCTCAACTTCCTGTCATGACTCTTGTTCTGTTTTTAGGAACAAACTACTGTGCAGTAAAATGCCTTGTTCTCTATCTGAGATAATGCTGTTATCTGGACCCAGAAAACACCCCTGTCCTCTGTCTCTGCTCTGTCCTCCACATGTCTCGCTCTCTTGTTTGTTTATTTGGGAAATTTGCCAGGTATTTCCCCAGTCAGACTGCCTGCACCCATGATGACCCCTCCCCTTAAAGTACGCCACACGTCCCCTCCCACCCTCCCTCCCAACTATGAATGTTGCTAAGCAACCACCCACCATGAGAGATGGTGCATTTAGCAGCCAATCAAATGACTGAACATATTTTCATACCGTATTGAAGGAGTAGAGGTTTGTTTTTTTCTCTGTTTTAAATAAAGTCTTTCTTCATTCATGAGATTTACAGATTGCAACCATTTGCAAATGTTCCCCCCATTAGGGGGCTTCTGATATGCTCTAGTGTCATGTGCTTGCAGTCCACCACTGGGTGGCAGCATGGCCAGTTTCTCTTTTATCACTAGGCTGCAAGAAATTTTTTCTGCTGTTGCTAAGCAATCCCGACTCTCATGTCTTACCTGTGAAACATTTCAGATTTTTTACAGATGTCCCTGACACCATTTTGTCTTTGTTATCACCATTTTGAAATAAACACGACCCCCATGAAGACAGCGATGCTCAGCCCTGAATATTCTTCCACAACCTCTCATCTGATTATACAATTCTTCGAAACCTTGCATTTAATACAAATGGTCGCAGACACTACCTGCCAGTCAAATAGAAAAAATAGAAAAGGATGCAAGCGTGGGTTAAATATTAGCCTCCAACTGTTTCAGTTGGCTTCATCTCTTCATGCAGGAGGCAGGAAATGTGCTCTTGAGTGATTAGGCCTGCATGTCTTCCACTTTATCAGCAAATGGAAATATGTGTGTGCTCTGACAATTTATATGTTTTACACCTATTTCTTTTGTCCCCAAAGCTCTACAACGCTACTTTATTTTGAGGTTTTAGAATGAATCTGACTTAATATACTTATCTTTTTATCACCCATTTGTTTTGTGTGTTTCACTTTCCAGGACCCTGCCCCCCCTCCGCAGTTCCCCCGTGTGTGAGTCCCTCATCTCAGCTGTGGTTGCTGTGCAGATGGCTCTTTGTTGGTGCTTCACAATAGGTCTAAGGTCAGTGTGTCTTATGCCACCAACACACTCAAACTTCTTTACTCCAGCTGTCTCGTGGCTTCATTTGGTGTTGGATTTTCCATCAAACATCATGTGTAAACAGTTACATTTCTGGTTTGTATTAAGAGGAAGTTGGAAAACCACAGATGGAGAGATGCCCAGCACATCTCATGGTGTAAGCCTGTTACAGTATCTACTTTTCTACATGAGGTGTCTTTTAAATTAACACGTGCTTGTCACCTTTTTTGTTTTTTTTTACCCCATTTTGTATAATATATCAGTTGTAGTCAAGCTTTGGAGCATATCTGAAACAAACCAGACATGAGAATATCAGCCAGAAAAATAGAAATGCAAATCTACCATCTGCTCTGTGATCCCAAACCACCTCATCTTCATCATTTAAGAACAAATGTAGCGTTGCACATTGCTCAATTCTTCATTTATTCATGCTGATTTGATTTATTGATGTCATATGATGCTTCACACTGTCAACAAGAAATAAAGTTGTAGTACAATGTAGTTCACGTAAAGAAATGTCACTCCAATAACTCTTTAACTTTTAATTCTTAATGAAGCTCAAAGTTTTATGTCATTCAAGTAAGACTCCTGATATTTGAAGAGACACACATCAAGATAGTGATCAAGGATGTATAGTTATAAAAGAACGAAAGAAAAAAGTGAAATGTTTTGTCTTTAAAAGGCATGCACTGCAAACCAAAAACTTCTGTTTGCAACAAGACTGAGAAGCATGCAGCCACCAGCATGCTGCAGGAGAGAGCAGGTAGAGTGAAAGAAAGGCGGGAAACTAGAAGAAGGAGGAGTCCTTCTTGCAAAGCAGTAGGAATTACTGGAAATTTCCACTTTCCTCTGGCAAGACAGTTACAGGGGTGGAGCTAAGAGGTGAAATAAATAAGGTACAGAAGCCCAAGTTAAACTCAAATGCTGTGGTTGTAGGAAATTATTTGTTACTATGTTTGTCCTGCTCTAGATTTGTAAAGTCACATTTCTTAAGATTATCTTAAAAAAAACATAACCTGCATGAATCATTCAGTTGCATCCATCTTATTAATAACAGCTTCTTTCTGTCATATCATTTCATGTTTATTCAGCTATACTGTACACTGTTTGAAAAAATGTGCCATGTATCCATCATATATGTTAGGATTGTGATGATAATTTGCAGAAAAAAGCAGCAGGGCAGCAATCCAGCAGCCGAGTATACCTAGTACGGCATAGCATATGCAATATGCATTTACATGTCATGATTATAATTATTCAATTCAACCACATTTTTAAGTAGCTTTTATAAATTTGGTGTAGCTTGAAACTAGAGACCTTAAATGACCTTTTCCACATCAACCTCCTCTAGTTTATTGACACCCTCATGCCAGCTGGGAAATGTAGTCCCTGTGGCACAACCTGCATCTGGACTTAGTCCAATCAGCTATTCTGTACAAACCCTTTGAGGACATCTCTATCTGTGCACAGTCTGGGGTTTTCAGGAACAACAATGTTCATAGCATGATGTTTACAGAACAAATTAACCATGCTATTCTGCCACTGATTATCACAGCGAAGGAGACAGTCGTTCACTTTAAATCGGTTTGAATTAACGCCAAACACTGCTTCACATCAGAGTGTAAAGAGAGGCTGTGAGCATTGGGAAACACCACTATTGCACTTTCCAAATCCTCAAAGCACCTACAGACTAATCCATCAAACACAGACTAGACACTGCAAACCACAACAACTATAAGAGGATCGAACAGTCACAGGGTGTCAGGAGAACTGATAGCATGTGTAAGCATTATCTGTATTATATACAAGGAAAACAACCTTTTTTATTGACTTTTGTTTTCTAATTACCTCCACAGCCACAATGCATATATATCTCCTGCTACATTACTTTTTTTTAAAACCCTAAACTGTTGTAAAAGCTGTACATTTGGAATATGCTGTTTTTCCCATATACCTTTTTTTTTTATTAGATATGATAGTGTCTAACCTCTGCATATACAAGACTGCTGCTGTTAATTTACAGATGAACCAGTCAACACTGTGACTGGATAACAGAAGTTGCATCAATGCCATTTTACTGGAAGATGCATCACTAGAGAGTCTGGAGATCTGGCTGTAGTACACCACATGCAGTGTAAATGTTTTCCATTATTATCAATATTGACTGTAGTTAATTGTATTACTTATAGATGAGCACAGCTTGCACACTTTGTTCTTGTGCATTTAACTGAAGAGACCCAGTGAGAAGTCAACATTATATGTCCCTGCACTCTGCATGGTAACCAGAGAAAGGCAACCAGACCTTGTTGGACACTGCTGTTCAAAACAAAAGAGCTCAGTTTGCCCCCCTCCAATTCTTCCAATTATCAGGACCCCTCCCCCCACCTAATCCTGACCTCTGCTCTTTGATGGGCCCCTCTTTGCTCTCCCCTCCAGCACTGGCATTCCACAAGTGAGGTCAGTCCTTTGTCCTCAAGAAATGAAGGTGAAAGGAACCTTCTTGTACTTCCTTTTTACCTTAAAGTTTCTGACCATAGCAGGTACAGGCACAGCACTCAAAGAAATGTTTTCTAAAGCACACCAAGAATATTTGTTGTTTTCAAAGTCACTGCACACAAAGAAGCTTTTCTTTATTCAATGTTACTTTCTGTAGTCTCATCATTTTGGGCAGCATGAGAACCTTTTTTGTTCCTATGTGTGGAAAGTGTGTTAATAGCTTAGCTGGTTGTGTAGGAAAAAATGCTTCTTTTAAGGTAACGTCTTGCTTTACTGCAATGTTTGATGCTACCATTTGCATAGTTGCAGAATAAAAAGTTACATATAGATCAATTGCCTATGGAAAAATGTCCGGGATGGCAAATAAGAAGGAAAAAAAAAGCAGGAAATGATCTCACAAACACTCCCCCTCTCTCTGATTGCTCCCATTTTCCAGTTACAGAGAAAGAGTGAGTAATGCCTCCTTTTTAGTGTGCTCTGCTCTTCCTCCCATAGATTTACAGTAGGTTATACATTCATTATACTAATTACGTTGCCTACTTTAGTGTCCTTTGTCTTTTTCATGCATTCACTTTCTTGGCATAGCTTCCATGGTTACTTGATATAAACCACAAAACCATTGCATTTCCATTGCCGTTTATAATTACTTTGATATAAAATATCAGAATATTTTATTATAAGACTAAAATGCTGCTTTATTTTTATAAATATATATCCTTGATAATATTGTTGAACAACATACTTTATATAAAATCATAAAACATTGAATGAAACCCACTAGGAAACCTGCATTTCCACAGATAAACACAACACTTTGATCTTCCTGGGTAAATAGGTTCCTCATACATCTGTTTCAGCTGAATGTAGGGTGAATGACAACACAGGGCCCAGAGGCTTTTTCAGGATCACTGGTTTGAATACTGGTAAGATGATAATTGAGCCAACGTAAGACTAGGCTTTCAAGGGTCTTAAATTTAGAGACTTAAGAACGGTTTGCATAAAGATATTTAGCTGTGTTAGGGTGAGTTTTTCCCTTCTTTTGTCTTTAATAATAGTTAAAGGACAGTTGTAGATGTTTTGAAGAATCAAAGTGACACATTAATGAGTACGCAATCATTACAGCTGAAAGTAATATGAAAATGAAAAATTACTCTGTGCAGATTATATTGTCCAACGTAAAGTTATTTTCTTGAAGCTTGAATCTGTTGGTACACAACGTGTTATGAGAGAAAATGTTAGATTTTCTGATCTCTTTTGTAACAAAGTGAAAATGAGGCTTAGACCAAGTGCACAGACATCAGACTTCAGGCCCCTCAAACCTCCATGATGCCACTTCCTTTGGTTTGACAGTTGGGTGAGTGACTGCAGTTGCAATGAAAAAAAGCTAATCTTAATGGACTTATAAGGGAAATGTCTGTTGTAGCAATACAAAAAACAAATAGTTTCTAAAGTCAGGTTTTTTTTGTTAATTAGACACAATCTCAAAGGCGTTCATCCTTCCCATCTGTCATCAAATATGCCTCCCACACATTCCTCTGCAGTATTTGCAATTCAAAATGGAGACTTGACCTCAAATATGTATTATTTTGTACACCCTAAAGACTTTTATTACAGAAATGTATCAATTTATAGAAGTGCATTGTCTTTAACAGTATAATTGCTTTTATTGTGAGATCTTTTCAACACACACCTCATTACTGTCACTTACAAATCATAAATAAGCACATTCATGGTGTGGTCCTCAATAGCTATATGACAAACCTATTGAATATTAAATGATACATTACAAAAATATATATTCAGGTTTGTCGTTTCTCCATTTACAGATGTCCTTTGCAATGTTCAGTCATCAAATATTATAAGTGACATTTGTTTTTGTAAATTTGCCCCCCTATTGTATGATTATTAGTATGTTTATTTGCATATCTCCTGTTAAAGTTGCATTGTTGGCTGTTTTAAACATTTTAAAACGCTTAGGGGCAGATGCACATTTTGTTACCAGAGTTAAATATGGAAAGGAGGAGTGGCTTTCGCACAGTCACATTATTCCGTTTTTGTATGTAATCTGACACTACATTTGTGCAGAGCAGAACCCTAAGACAAAAGAGGCCCATGACCACTTGTGGTTTTTCATTATCAGTCTGTCCGTTTAAGAAAAAAAATGTAGTCGTCTCCAGACTCTGAACAAACATAATAACTTTAAAAAAACGGATCATTTTATCAATTTATATATTATTCGCGTTTCAGCTGAAAACCCAAAAAGCAAGCTGATGGCAATGAAAAGAAAAGAGTTGAGGCGTCATAGAACAGCGCTTTAAATAAAATTGACCAATCAGAGAGGAAATACTCGGAAGGCGGGACAATTTACTGAGATTGACAAAACAATTATCCAATAGAATATTCCTCCAGATGACATAGACCAATCAGGTGCAGGATCGAGTCTTTGTATCCAACGAGAGTAGATTTTCAACGAGCTCGAGAGAAAAGCGGAGAAGGGTAGACATCATTTCTCTCAGCGTCTTTGGATTAACCACACGACGACAGAGACATAAAAATTCTAAAAAGGATAATAATTGTCTAAATTAATTTACTAAACTAATCATGGCCGACACAGCTGTTGACACAACCGCCACCACAGAGGTTACAGCCAAGGTGCGTTTCATTCAGTCTTTTTTTTTTTCCTCTGGTCGAACAACCTTGTTAAAAGATTTTCTCAACTTTTCAGAGTTGTTTCTTTATTTGTACCAAGCTAACTGCGGTTACCAGTAGCATTCATTCACCGGTCGTTTAAAAGCTTTCTGCTAACGTTACTTCGTGTAAGTTGACTTGGTTTTTAGGACTCGGTGTGTTTGATTTGAAATGACTTAATTTTAATGTCATTTACTGAAAGCAACACACAATTTGGATGATAAAACGGTAATCTTCCGTGTCGACATGCGGTTGTATCTTAAAGTTGATTTGTATGTGATGCATAAGGTTAGAAAAACGTCCTTTTGAGCAGACAAAGCGGTAGAAACAGTACAGCTGGTGGACCGAGCTTCTGTGGGCGGGAAGCCGCAGCGCGTGCACACTGCGCGGCATGGGATGAAACGCTCAACATTAATCACTTTCTATTTTAATCAGACACCGCGCCGTTTATATTTATTCCTTCCCATCTTTTTTTCGTTTTTTTATTTTTTCATATATAATTTTTACTAGCGTGTATTTCTGTAGACTTTTCATTCTACTCAACTTTATCATTTAGGAGCTGAAGGAGAAGAAAGAAGTAGAAGCGGAGGAGGAGAAGACCGACGGTGGAGACGCACCTGCCAATGGCACTGTGAGTTTGAGACGCAAATCAGCCTCGTGGCCTTTTGTCTTAGCGCCCCTCATCATGCAGGTGTCGCTGCACCCGTCTCCCCCTCCTGTTCAGCTGCTCGCTCAACACTCTGCTTTGTTTGGGTTGTGAAATGGCACAGATGTTATTTGGTCGTCTCCATTGGTTTCTGTATACTGTGGTTTCTCACAGCTTGGCAGTTAATCCTCTGGGGAGGTAATAAGAATACCCTATACATGCCTGTTTTTAAAGAATTCCCAAATGACATCTTAGCTTTTCCAATGTTTGAATTATGCTTTTGGTTTTAATGTATGTTTTTCTTCCAATCAATAATTCTTTTGTAATGATTACACTTAACAGGTCTATATATATTTTTTTTTTTTTCAGAATGGTGCTGATCATAGTGACAAAAAAGAAAAGGAAACCACAAAGGAGGACCAGAAGAATGGAGGTGTGTTAAATTGTCTAATGGATTTTTAAAAGCCTGTTTGTTGAGGGCTGCTTTTTGTTTGGAGCTAGATGATCCATTGCATATAAATTACAGTCCCTGAGAAGTGAATCTGGATGCAAGTACACGAAAGGTTAAAGCTGTGATTTCCAAACTGTACAACTGTCCTTGCAGGAGATGCAGAGGAGGCGCCCCCTGTTGAGGAGACCGACGCACAGCCCAGCAAGCGTGCAGCTGAGGAGGAGGAGGAGGTGAGTTGTCATGACACTCAAGTATACAAATTTGATCCCTTATTTATTAATTTCTGTTTGGCTTTTTGGCTCATCTGTTTGATATTTGCTTACATTGATTACATTGTCTTTATTAGGAAAAGGCTGAGACAAAAAAGCAGAAGACAGAGGAAAATGGAGATTCGAAAGAGGCAGAAGTGGAGGCTTAGGTCTTCGCCCTGCATCTTGTTTGCAGCACTGTCTCACCAGCCTGGTCAACATCGAGTTATAGAGCTTGTGCTTTCTGTATCTTTTGAGGGACGTTTCTTTTTGGTTGCTCCCATATTACCACATTGCACTGGAGTCTTGAATCTTAATGGCCCTGCATCCTTATGATCTTTTTTTCCCCTCCCCTTTTAATGAAATGTTATTTATTGGTCTTTAAAATTAGCCTTTTTTTTCTTTAATTTTTCTTCTCACGTGTACAAATTGGGCCACACAAAGATCAGTTTTCATTTCCTGGCATTTCACATCAGTATGTTTAGAAACACAGTCTCTATCATGTCAGTGCTGACCAGATGATCCATACATATAGGCAGCTGCTCACCTCCAAGGCTCATGTTGACCTCTCAGATACACTTAAAAGGACCAAAGACAAGTTTTAAGCAGGGGATAATGGACAGTTGTTAGCATTATTAGTTAAAGCGTCATTTTTTGTGTGTTGAGCTGCTACTTTAATCCCTGGCTGCCCTGTTAACATAACAGATGGTGCAAATGCATAAAGGGGCATTCCTGCACCTCCACTGAAAGATTGTTTGACCCTTTTCTGTGGAGGCAGGATTTTGCAATGTTAATTAACCCCTCTTAAATCTTAAAGCTTTGGTCATTTGTTCTGTATGCATTCCACGCAAGTTTGTACCATTTATACTTTGTTTTTCTTGCATTTTCAACGAGTTTTATGTTACGGTTGGGTAGCCCAGTTCTGTGTACAAGACTGCCTTTTTTCAGAACCAGAATGGCATTCGGTTACTTCAACCCACTGCTTTGTATATTCTGATTAACAAATAAATTTGTCTTTTTACTTAAGTATTATGGCTCTGTTTTTAAGAGGGGATGCTTTTTAAAATCATGGTTTTATAAGTAGATGATGTCATTTGACCCAATTTTCTCTTACATGGAAAATGGCTGGCTGAGATGCAGGAATAATTTCACTCACTTGGTAATGGAGCCGGGTGTGCACAAGTAGTATTTACTGCTGTGTTATGGCTCCCCCATGTGGCATCTTAAATTTGAGTTCTTCCTGAAGTCTTAACAGTGATGACTGGTTTAAGCTGAAATGGTTACCAGTAAATTTAAAAAAGTAATTGACGGCAGAGTCTCAATGGTAAAATGATCATTTTAGTTTCAAATAAACCCTGAATAAACAGCTTTTACAGTAATGAACAATAATTGGTACCATATAACACAAAAACCTGTGTTCTTCCTCAAGCAAGATGCAACAGCATGATGCGTACAGTTACCGTTTCCTTAGAAACGTTTAGCATGGCGTGCATCCATTCAGTCCAGGAGGTTTAATAGTAGGCAATTATCGACATTCGGCGCAGGCACCGGGGTGAAGGGTGCTCAAAGGAACCGTCACAGAAAGGCTAAAGGTTAACCTTATCAAAGCCCTGATGTCAGCTGTTGAGGTTGAACAATGCCATGGCACAGCAGATGTAAAAGATGTATCAGTTTGGTTGAAGATGTCTTCAGGATGGAAAAGAGATGAAATTAGCTGCTAGTAAAGACCTTTTTTTTCTTCCTCAGAACAAATTGAAAGGTCACTACAATGAGATGAGCTGAGCGCAGTGGAGCAGAAGCCTACTACCATAAACATGCGCCCTAGTGTTGTCGAGCACTTCTGCTGGCTCTGTGAATCCCCCACAGTCTTTATTTTCTCCCACTCTTTTTAACGTCGTCCATCTTCAGGGTAACCCATAGTTCACATGAGTCTTCTGATTGCTGCTCTTCTGTTTTGTTCGGTTTCCGACTGTATGCTGATTCACACCCCAGTTTCAACTTCTCCCCTTCCTGACAATGACAAGAATCACTGTCATTACAATGGAATGGCCAGGAGTAGGGTGACGGCTCACAGGGCTGCACGTTGGCTTAGTGAGGGCCCAGATAGAAAAAGCCACCAGTACACATTTCTGTATGATTTTGTGAGGATGTGTTTTTATGTGTGTGTCCTTTTGTTAGCCATTGCTCTGATGATTACACTGTCATTGTACTCTTAAATGTTGGTACTTGATTAGATGCAACCAACTCCAAAAGGTTAATTTGGACAGATTTCATATTAAGTTTCATGTTAGCTAGATTTAGCTATAAGTGTTGTTTGCCTTTGCTGTTAATATGTAGAGTGTGAAGCCCTTTTACACAATGCATAAGGAAAATATTGTTTTGTTAAATTAGGCAGGAAGAGCTTTTGAATATTTAAAAGGAAACATGTGAGCAGTCACTGGCAGCACATTCATTAAGTCAGAAAATCCTGCTGCAAGTGTGATGCTAGATGCTAACTCAGAGAAACAGGCAGGTAGACATTCCTTTAGCCATATGAAACAAAAACACCACCATGTGGCTTTGAGAGATTACACCGCAGCTCATGCAGAGGTTGGGGAACTAATAAAAGGAAGGAAAAGAGGAGGAAAGCTGTGGTTAACTTGCATGTAGTGATCAATATTGCTATCATAAACACCAACAAACGAGCAAGAAAAAATGATGCGAAGAATCAGACACAGGAACAGCTTGGGCCCATCAACACAGTGAAATCACTCATCTCTCAGTCACACACGCTTGACCATTCGATACGAGCCACGCATTCGTTTGCAAACGTTAGGAGAAATGCATGGGCACACACACTGTACGAACACACTGGTCATGTTTACACGTATTAGAGTGGTGGCCAATGTCTGTCTGTCTGTCTGGCTCTGAGAAGAGCAGTGCCGATTAGTGTAAAACAACATGAAACTGTGCTGTACAGTGTGTGGCGGGATGTGTTGTGTGTCTGTCACTATCATTGCTATGAAGGGCAACACGCTCAGACACTAAGCGACAACCTAAGACCATGTGCCCTTCATTGTGTGTGTGTGTGTGTGAGGTATAAGTAAATGGGAAGGCTTTGCTAGATGTGCACTAATAGTGGCTGGGTCTCGCTTTCGGGGGGCTCACCCTCAGGGGGGGGCAGCTGGTACACCACGCAGAGAGAGGAGTACAGGCAGCCCACGAATGACATCAGGCTTGCAAAGTACATCACTCCCTGAGCCCCACCCACCAGTGAGGTCAGAGGACCCATCGCCACAGAGACCAGGATCTGAGCCAGGAAATACTGGCAGCTGAGCAGAGAGATGTCCACCCCCATCCCTCGTCTGGTCCCCTCCTCCGAAGACCCGCAAAACTGAAAGAGAAACGCTATTTAAGGGATGTGAAACACAAGTCAGAGCAGAAACTATGGCTAAAAAGAAAAGTTTGGCCTTTTTAGAGAGAAAAAAAAAAGTTACATCCAAATTGTATTTTTGTTTTTACTCATTTATGAAAACAGAAAAGAAAACTGCAAATGTCTTTTTTTTTTAAATAAAAAACTGTAACAGGCAACAAAGTGGTTGTGGACTCTACCTTTAAAATAATAAGGACCTTTCAGACATGCACTGACTTCATGTTCGGAGTATCCTGATGCTTCGCTGTGACAAGTGGCGGTTTTTCAAAGTTGAACCTTTTACTATTTAACCGTCACTTATAACACGCTACAACCTCCCTCCATCATCAGATGTAGAACTACAGCACTTTTTCAGTCTGAGCAAAAATAAACAAGAAAACAACTCTGCTGGGTTGAACGTTTGCCACACATTAGGTGATTTTTGTGACTTTGTTGACATAAAGTTTCTAAGAGTAAATGTTATAAAATCATACAAATAAAAACTGTTTTCTAACAATAACTGTTCTGTCAGATTAATTTTTTTAAAAAATCATTTTTTTTCAACCATCACATTAACTACTGGGATGGATTTTACAACCAAACTAATATTAGACGTAGGGAAGATTTTATATAAATGCTTTGACATGAAGACTTCATATACCGCTTGATAATGATGTTTACATGCATGTAAAAGCTCTCAGCTGTATGCCTAACAGTAGGAATGTTAATGTATTTAAGGACAAATATCCAAGCGGCTAATAAAAACATTGGTGTTGGATATTCTTTATCTGATGCAGGTAATAAATGCTCTACAGGTGCTGTAATATGGCATCGTGCTCTTATTGTATTCAGGATGGTTTGAATACAGAGAAACAGTGTTCTTATAGGGTTATATAGTTAATTTTGTTACAATTATTATCATCCAATGGGAACTCTTGTGGCATTTGTGTATCACTGTCATCAGAGCATGAGCCTTGAATGGCAGAATCTTTGCATATAATTGCATTAAATTACCACCAAACCTACAAACAAACAAGCAAACGTGTGCTATTGTTTCTTGCTCTTTAGTTTTGTGTTTTCTGTGTTTGATCAATTTGCTTCTACCACACGTGAGCATTTTATGCCTCTTTTTTTTACTGTTAGTGATGTGTTACTGATTGATGAACACGCAGAGCAGCACTTTTAAGTTTCTTCACCATGGTGCTAAAAGATATAATGTAAGGAGTGGCGAGCTCTAACTTTCCCCTCTACTGTTTGCCTGAAACTGGGGAGCTATTGTTGAGTTGATAATTAAACTGTTACTGTAGGGAAGAAAAACAAGGTAGGAGCCACATAGTGTCCTTTGTTCTGCAATAATAAGTAAAAGACGAGGATGCAGCCAGGAGTGAGGCTACAGTACATGATGCAGCAAGGCTACATTAAATGTTATGGCGGTATGATGAGCCACAACTAAATCTCTGAGGATTCATTGTGAATATACGGTACAATAATGAATGACTAATAAATACCTTTGCCTTTGTCAGCATCTTACAAATGTCAGAATGAGACCATAAATACCTTTAAATGATTTACACGCTTCAACAAAGAATGAACAAGAACTAAACCTAAGCATTTCACACATAAAAATGGTAAGATATTAATTTAGTTGTGACAAATAATTAAAAAAAAAGGGAAAAAAACAATCGAATTGTTTGCGACCGCATGTGTCAACACTTACCTGAGGGCTCTGGTAGTATTCACACAGCAGAGAGTAAGGCAGTGTACATAATGAGGAGAAGAGCACCCCATAGGTGACACAGAGAGAAAGTACCACGTAGAGGTTGGTGGATAACGTTGCGAGGCCTGTGCCCAAACCAAAAGCCAAGTAGGCAAAAAAATATAGAGTGCGAAGAGAGAAACGCTCCTCCAGTTTCTCCAATATGGCTGGAAGTTGCAGCAAATTTTAAAAAAAGACAAAAATATGTGAGACAAATAACAGCACTAATCCAAGCAAGGTTACAAAAAAAAAGGCACACAATGTGTTTCTAAGTGCTTACCTGAGTAGAAAGCAGCACTAAATGCATAGATGCACATGCCCCAGCAGCCCATGCTGACCCCAGCATTATAGCGCTGGTATGCCTCAGAGTCATGGGGGGCTTTGGGGTCTCCTTCAAACACAACTTCTCCCATGAAGTCAGTATAAAAGAGCAGCATGCCTTCAAATGACAACCAACCTATAGCAAACACAAAGCAAAATAATCAATAACCTATGTTATGAATGAAAAGCAGATTTCAGGTTAAAATGAAGCACTAATTCTCACCTAAAAAATGATTAGTGCATAAACTCCGCAAAGAGGGAGGCATCCTGTAGATGGCTATACACAGCAGCTTCATTGACATCTGGGATTCTGCTGTCTCCACATTCTCACTTAGATCGCTCTCATAGCGCACTCCGTTCAGCAAAATGTTTGCAACCTGCACTCAAGAGAAAAAGCAGACACACTGTTTAAAACTGTTTGCCCTGTTTTTTCTCAGAAAAGCCTTATTCAGGGTTAAAATCTGGGCCGGACCTGCTGGCTGAAAGTCACAGTTCTCCTGCGTCCATTCTCCAGCCCTATAATCTGGGTTGCCATGGGCTCCTCCATCAGTGCAAGACTCTGAGGTCGTTTCAGGATGCCAGCATTAGAGCCTCGATGCAACCCTGCACCAGTCTGAGCCCCAGCTGTCACCAGAAGTGCCCCTTGAGGGCACTGTGCATCTCCTTCAAGCTGTGTCCCTTCTACATCCTGAGCAATCCCAGCTGGATGAGACCCCACATCGGCTGGAGTCTGTCCTTCAGTATGGTTCCTTGCTGCCTGTGTGGACTTGTCAGGAGAGGGTGAATCCCCAGGGGGCAGGGGTATTGTGGTGGCACTTGGGGCCAAGGCCTGTGGAGTTTGCTGTCCTGTGTAGCAGTCTATGAGCACACTGTCTATATAGGAGGTTCCTAATGAGGACGCAAACTCATTGATGCCGGTGAGTGAGCTGTCCCTGCTTATAAAGCTGCCATATTTGGGAGTGAGGGGGCTTAGGGGGGATATGGGACTAGTGAGGCCAGCACATAGTCGTGCACTAGCGCTGCAAGAATGGGCCAAGGGATCAGGATTACATGGGTGGGACTTTGAAAAATTGTAGCTATACAGACCCTCTTCATCTTCCTCATCCAGTCCCAGAGCTGCTCCTGGAGGAACAGGAGGGGAGGGAGGAAGAGGGAGGCTGGGGCTTTTTAGATGGTTTTTACTGGAGGCTTTGCTTGTTTGGCTCTTTGGTAAGGGCCTCTCAGGGATACTCATAAGAGTCATGGCTGTAGCAAAAACCAAGGTGATACTGGTGAACAGGTATATGACCCGCAACTGACCCCCCATTGACCTTCCAAACTGTGTCTGGTCCCAGTTGATGCCACCTACAATGTAGCCAAATCCTCCTCCTAGTCCTGTGTGGGGAAATGACAGAAAACACAAGAGACAATGGGTTAAATCTGAATTTCTTTAGAATTTTTGCTGAGTTAGTAGTAATGTTGTTTCGAAGCATCTATGCTGCTCCAGATAATAAGGAAAATGAGTAAGAGTTTTTTTTCCCCCTGCCTGCTAGTAATGCGTGAATGTTGAGGCCCCTGTCCTGGTCCTCTGGGCTGCAGACATCCATCATGTAAGCATGGCTGGGGTTGTCAGCAGAATCGGCACTGAAGTCCATGAGAACAACACCACACACTGTCAGGACGATTCCCCACTTGTGATTTGATGCTGTGTCAGCCAGGGCACCCCCAATGTCCCGTCCATTCAGCACCAAGGTGAGACCAACCAAAGCTCCTGTAAAGGAGAAGGATAAACAAACTTAGATAAAACAAGAAGCGTCTACCTCTGTACAAAATTAGTTTGGTGCCTCTAAAAGTTGGTGGACTAAAAAACTGTTTATATAAAAGATCTATATATGAGCATTCTCCAGGTAAGGTTTACCCACAAGCTGCAATGAGGAAAGTGCAGAATCTGATGCTTATATTATAAATCCTTTGGATTTTTTCATCTAATTTATTTACAAGCTTTGCGACTTTATTCAAGTGCAATGCCAGATAACTGTGAATCTCTATCTTACCTACAGCTAAAGCAAAAATGAAAGGTCTCCTCCGTCCAAATCGGGATGTACAACGATCACTCCATGCTCCTATGAGAGGCTGAACGATGAATCCTTCAAGTCAAAGATGGGAGGGCAGAGTTAAAAGCTAGAGTTGGGACTGTATCTTATAACTGTTATTCAAAAGCACATCACACATCCCTGCGAAACACTCACCGAGAATGGGACTAATAAACCACACCAAGCTGTAGAACTGATCCGGCAGGCCCATCTGTAAGAGCACGGGAGTCACATAAGCCGTTTCCATGGCGTAACTAAATTCAATACCAAACAGGATGCAGCCGTTGAAGAGCAGCTCTTGGAAGGTACGTCTCGGGGGAAGCTCACTGAGGTCCAGCTGGTCAAGGGGGCAGGGTGTGTTGGGTGGGGGAGGGGGCGAAGGTCGTATCAGCTTCCTACGCTTTGGCTGTCTTTGGAAGTTGTTCGCTCTGTGACTGAGGTGCCGAGTGGTGGATGTTGGGAAGCTGGCAGTTTTGGGTAGAGAGCTCCTCCAGATACCCTCCTGAGCTGTGGATGACCTTCCTCCTGGACTGGCCAAGAGGGGGTCACTGGGGGTGCCCATGCCTGGAGACGACATCCTCTCAAGCCAGAGTACACTGCAGCATATAAAATGATGTTATGTAACAGCACAATTAAAACCCAAAGACCACTAGAACTTTGTTTCACTTAAAATGCCCAGAATGAGCAGATCATTCAAGATCAGGCAATACGTGTTGGTATGTTGGTGCTGCTGCTTGCTACTCATATAGTGCTACCAAGAGGACACTGCAGTCATGAGCAGATAGGGTTTGATGGGCACGACGCACTGCAACCAGTGCGCATGCTGTGCGCAGAGCCCATGTGCTCGCCACAGTAGTGTAGGCTACTATGCGGCAACGCTACCATGACGCCTGTTTCCATTTTAATTTTTCATGTAGGAAGCGCAAGACACAATGGAGTCCTTATAAAGAGACTTAAAGGGATTACACGTCATTATCGGTCACATTAAAAAGATTTTTTTTTAACATCTGCATATGATGCATGGCCGCGTAGCCGAAAATCGATTGTTTACTTCTTCATCTTCGACATTTTCCTCGACCTGACATCTAGGTCTCAAAGGTGAACACTAGACAAACGACTCAACTGAGAAAATTAGAGAGAGAGAAAAAAAAAGGCGTGCAAACAGAGACATTGAAGAGAATAATTACCTTACCGGGGCGGATGGTCATTTATTGCGGCTCACTGTGTTGATAAATAGAGGAATCATTATGATGTGACGAAAACGTGCAGTTAATTATAGGAGTCATCATTTTTATTTTTGTTTTCCTTTGATGCAGTCATCCCCCCGCTCTCTCCTGCTCTCTCCTTCTCCTCCTTCCCCCACTTCCTTTCTCCCCATTCGCCTCTTCTCCCGGTCTCTCCTGTGACGTCACGCCCCTCCCTGCATAATCAGCATCGTTGACACATCTGTCCATCCACACTGTCCATAGTCTGCACATTTACTGTACCTGAGCACAGGTTGGTCAAACTTATATGTACTTTTGTTGTCTTTTTTTCTTCATTATTATTTTCTGTTCCTGCATGCTGTAAACATTGTACCATGTAGGTTATATTTTATGACGTGTTTATTAATTACTTAAAGGATTTACCTTGCACTTATTTGATCAAAGTGATTACTGGTGATAGTTAAATAGTTGTATAATATTGACAGACCAACCTAACATATGGAAAGATGGAAAGGGGGGGGGGGGGGGGTGGAAACCAAAAATGGTTAGTGTTTGTGGTTTTTTCCCCTAAAACAAGGTATTTTGATTAAACTTTTTTTTCTATTCATTAATACTTATCTGTCACAGTTTGACAAACCAAAATGAGCCAGCAGTTATGGAACAGGAGCTGAATAAATAAAACAATAGCAGAGCAGACAGGAGATATCACCTAAGAGGTTAAAAAAGAAAAAAATATTTAAGATTTTAGCCGCCAAGCAGCAGCAGGTATATTTAATTTTAAGTGGTATCATGACAGATATTAATAGTCTCTGTAGAAATACTGAAGTGATTTTAGGGCTACCTCTGCCAGCAGGCTAATTATGTCTAATTGACTTGTCATGTGATAATCTGGCCTGCAGGTTGCCCTTCAAACAGGATGGGAGGAAACGATCCCAGAGGTATGGTGTATTAAAGGAATCATTACTTAAATGTAAGCTTGATATTTTATTTCAGAAAATTATTTCTAAATTAGCCAATAAGCAAATGAGATTTCTTTTTCTTACAGCCTTCTTAAAATTAAAAATGATTAGACATTATACTCTTGGATCCCCTCCGGATGTACTGATGTGGAATTTATCTAATATGTGTTTATCACAAATGTGCTTTAAAAGCAGCAAATGAACATGAAAACTCGTAATTAAATTGTGCTTTGAAAACAAGTCATATCTAAAGTATGAAAAAAATAGTTTTACAACATCTCAAAGAGAATGCACTGCTGGGGTGCAATAAATACTACCACCTTTGAACACACAAGGCGTGGTTCATACACCTTACACAACCTAAATTATGAAAAACATGATAATTTAAAATAATCGAGAACCAGGTTTGGTTTACTCATTACCTCTTTCACACTGAATACAAGAAGACACTTATCTAAAATGAAAACAATAACATTTACAGGGAGACATTATCTGAAGTCAGTATATTATAATGGACAATCCACGTGCTGAAGGTCCCTATAGAAGATCCCGCCCCCGGTTATTAAACGCGTCCTCTGATTGGCTGAATGTCGCGCGTAAAAGAAATGTGATTGGATCTTATGGGTTTATGGGCGTTTAAGGAAAAGGCAGTTTATCAATTTATGTGAGAGCGGTGGCCGTTCCTGCATTTTATTCTTTGGTTATTTTGTCACAACTGGATTTTTATAACTGGTATAGTTTATAAATGAATAAAATGGCATCAGTAGACTTGGCGAAAGTTGGAAAGAACTTACTTAAAAGCGCTGACACTGGAGAGGTAAGCTCGCTGTTCGGGTTTATTTGGTAACGCCTAAAGTTACGTATGCTTTAGAAAAATCACTTTACTGTTATTTTCTCTACATGGAAGCTTTATTTCACGACATAACCGTGCAGTTAGATTATTTAGAAGGTTTTGAGGGAGCTGTGTATTTACGGACACTTTAAAACTTGTCATTGTCGCACAGCATGAGGAAAATTGTTGACTGATGAGTCTGGTGTGATATAATGATTACAAGGGAGAGACATTATCTTAATTTAAGCTTCAAGTTTTAATCCGAGTTAATAAATTAGTGCAGTCCTCCTTATCCATTGCCACATGTTTCATATATATGTTTGACACAGTGTGTGTGTGTGTGTTTGTTTGTTTCAGACAGTAGAGCTCCAGACTCTGTGGCAGGACCAACCGGTGGTCATTTTCTTCCTGCGCAGGTTTGGTTGTAAAGTGTGTCGATGGATGGCCTCAGAGATCAGCAAACTGGAGCCTGACCTGAAAGCCAGTGGTGTCTCACTGGTGGGAGTTGGACCAGAGGAGTTTGGGGTGCAGGACTTTAAGACTGGAGGATTTTTTAAAGGATGTAAGTAGCAGGCCCATGTACTCACAAACTGACCCAAAAACTAATAAATACTGGGTAAAGTTGGCAACTGCTTCCTCAGTAGGGTGATCTCACTGATTTCTTTATAAACCAGCTTAAGCTTAATAATACAAATGGATACCGTATCGTACGTTTACTGGAACTACTTGTATAGTATCTGTACATTGTCTAGATAGTGGTTACCTATCTTTCTCCCTGTTTCAGAAACTAGATGTAGACTGGTTGTGGAAGGCAAGTTATCATGTATGGCTCTGATGACTGAAACCTGCTTCAATCACATTTTCTGCCTATAGTAGTCGATTATGAAAGTGTTGCACAATGACAGCCCAAACTCCTTGTTGCAAAATTTTATTCGGAAAAAAATAAATAATAAAAGAGGGCTTACAAAAGAGAAAAATCCAAGGTTTTCTCTTCTAATTTCATTGTTCTTTACTGACTCTCCTCTGATGTAAATTTATAATTGACCACACTTTTTCTTTTTCTTTTTTTTTTATACAGCCATTTATGTTGATGAGCAAAAGAAGTGTTACAAGGATTTGGGTTTTAAACGGTAAGTAAACGCCAACAGTAAATGCATCTTTATACCACACATAAAAAAATAATTTCTTAGTTGTACAATACTTTTTCCAAAAGAATCAGTCTATCCCAGGATGGATAGACTGATGGATGGATTTGGTTGTTGTTCTGTAGGTCTGAGATGGATTTTTGCTTCAACACGTCCAATTCAAATTAAACAAATTAAGGTTAAATAGTTCAAGTTCTTCACAATGCAACTTTAAAGGTGGGTAGGGTAATAGATCCCCAGAGACCCCGTTAAACCCTCCTGCTCTAAAAAAGTAATAAAAGTGCTGGAAAATATCTAAAATCCTGCCTTTTAATTGAATGTGACATGAACAAACATGAAAACTACAACATTCAAAGGCCAAAATTGCTTTTTTGTCTAGCTGAAGCGTAAAAGAGGCGTAACTCTTATGATGAATACATTGCAGATTAAATAACTTATAAAAAATCATTTATTCTTTGCTTCAAACTAAAAACTAATTTTACATCTCAGGTACACAGCTTTAAGTGTGGTCCCTGCTGCTCTGGGGAAGAAAGTACGAGACATCGCTGCAAAGGTAGATAACTGCATCTTTTTTATAATTTCAAAGAAAATTTGATGCATGATACTACAGAATAAAAGTCTTTTTGCAACATATTTAGCATCTGTAACAATAGAAAACTGCTAATGTTGGCAAATAATTTAGATAAAGTTAACAGCTGGGAATGTTTTTATTGTGAAATCTATTGATTTTTAAAATGTTTTTTATTCTTTAGTAATGTTTTTGTTGTATATTTTCCATTTATAGCTGACACGCTTACCTTCTCTCTGACCTCTCGTCACCTCTGATGTTTTCAGGCTAGTGCTGACGGTATCCATGGGAATTTTTCTGGAGATCTGCTCCAGAGTGGAGGAGTGCTTATTGTGGCAAAAGGTACAAAATAATGCATTATTTGATTTTTTTTTTTTAGTTAGGTTGTGCTAAAGGTAGGTTGTGCAGCAGCTTTGCTCTGTAGCTTCAGAGAGGCTGTGTTTCACTGCCTTGTTTGCTCTGGGCTGGGTGTACGCGCTCCTCGCCTGGGCTCTGTACTCTGTGAAGCTCCTGACATTTGGTCCTCAGACCCCTGGCTGCCTTCCTCTGATGTTTCAGGGGTCGGTGTGGTCACCTGGTTCATCCTTTCACACTGACGGGTTCCTGTTTCCACCTGCTTTCTGCCGGTTTTTGTGTCTTTCTAAAACACTGTCATAATTTTTTTAAAAGTTGAATTTAAATAGTTGAATTGTGCTTTACAGAACTGCTGTTTTTTGAGTCCATACATCTCTCTCCATATGTAATTTGGATTTGTTGCCCCTTTTTTATAGAAATAATTACACTTTTTTTGCTTTGTCTCAGCTGGATGTTGAGTTTCCTGATCTACTATAGAGAACTTTTTGGATGCATCTCTTCTCCAACACACCTGCATTAAGTGAATGAGTCATTATTTCTTTTGCAGAGCTGAATTGCATGCAGATGAGACAATTCAGCCATTTGATTGAGCTGTGTTGGTGAATTGGGCTTTTAAAAGCTGCAGGATGGTACATCTTGAGTAATGGACTTTGTTTACCCCGAAAGAGAAAATTTTACATGCAATACTACAGTCTTTCCACTAGAGGTTAGTGCTGCATCATCTTGTTGAAGAGAAACCGTTATGAGTTTACTTCTTGTGTCGGTGCTTACTAAAGCTGACGGCTCTACTTTAAAGGTTTTTTATTTTTTTATTTTTTAAAGTTCAAGTTTGTACAAATGTCTGTAAATTTTAATAGGATAATCTGTATAATTTCTTCTTACTGAAGTGTACAGGAGTGATTTTATTTGATCAGGAGGACTAAAAACATGTTCCAGGTCTGGTTTGATTTCAGCTATCTGATCATAAGGCTCTGTTAATTCTGGTTTTGGTATCGGGTCAGATGACACTTAAGGCATAAAACTAACCGTCTCAGGTCGTGTGTTGCCACTGGGTTTTATGCTGCTGCTGTACAACTTGTCCTTATGAAGAGGCGATACATTTTTTTTCTTTTAAACATTGATGCCACATAAACCCTTTGTGCATAGCTCATCTTAAACTAATTAAAACTAGCACTCCTCTCTTTTAAAGTGGTTTTATTCCTGATGAAATGATGAATCAAAGACCTTGCTCTGTAATGGATGGAAACATCTATTTACAAACTGGCTTTCATTTTAAGATGATAATCCTGGGTTAAAAAACAAAACGGTATTGGACAGCGATTTATGAAACCCAAAGCACACATTTTAGACACAACA
>JBAMIG010000003.1:15895468-15905778 GCA_037177335.1 Kiunga ballochi
GTGTGTGTGTAAATAAAAAAATGAGTGCTGTTAAACATCCTGTTTGTAAGTCACATTTTGATATCTTCTGTATCTCTCTTACAGTGCAACGATGACGTTTGTACACGGTGATGAAGCTGCCAGTCATACCTGAACTACTTGTGCCGGAAAGAGAGAAAAAAATTAAATTTCCAATTAAATGCTTAAATTAACATTAAACCACTGCTAACAATCAATGAGTGTCTTTTGTTTTTTAACTTGTGTAATCTTTGACAAAACTTTTTTGGTTAATAAGATGGACGTGTGCACTGTTGTAATTTATTATTTTTAAATGTGATTTACTTTTTGCTTAACTTGCCTATTTGTACCTCAAACTTGCCATGTTACCAAAAAAAAAAAAGATTTTTGTGTCTGGAATTAAATTCTTTTGATTACAATGAGAAAATTATTGTCTTAAAATGTTGAAGCTAAATTACCACTACATCTTTGCTCTCTCATGGTACTCCATATCAACATTTCTATTAATCCATATTTTTATGGTAAACTTTAAGGTAGACCACCGACTGTGCATGTTCCCACCCTGCAAAAACAGCCCCATTAGTGTAAAATAACCAAACCGTCTTGAAAATTGTTTTTGCTGAGCAACTCCGCATACACCATCCCCCACATACAAAGCTGCTCCAATATATTCCAAAAGGATGCAGTCTGATAAAACTCTGTCATATAGTATTAGTTATAACCAATACAATATAAAAGGAAAGGAAAACTCGGGTTTGTGTGGTAATCAGTACTAGGAAATATTTTATAAGTTTGTATAATATAAAGATTACACATTTAAATTGCACTCATTGAGACAGTCACTTTAATGGCTATTAATTACAGATCTGATCACAAAAATAGCAGTCTAGATAATTACATAGCAGCAGAAACATTCATAGAAACATATTTAACACCTGAATTTCTGCAAAGCAACAAAATGACTTGATAAATATTCCTTTACATAAATAAACTGGAGAGATAAAAAGTGTTCATATATACAAAAATGAATTTGTACTTGGCTGGTAACTTCAAAACAACAGTGTCACAATTTAAGTAAACGTGAGGCTAAAACTACAGTAAGAAAGAATCTTACCTGACTTTTTTCCAATTTTATGCACAAGTTACAATTACACAGTTTATCTTATATACCCTTGGTGTTTATTTAACAGCTGTTGCTTTTTTTATCTAAGGAAAACCAGACAAAATTTACAAGGGTCTGTCCTGCTCTTCTTAAAATCTCGGTTTGCATGAACTCTCATGGTTTAGCCATTGGTTTTTCTTGGCTTCAGTCATGGTAGATGTGCCATGTTTGACATTTTGGAAAAAATATTCTTTTTGTTTCCGCTTGGTGTGACAAGACAAATATTCCTTTATTGTTATATTTATTTACTTGTTTATGAAGACAGACGACATGTTTGTAGACTTGTGCAGTTGATCAGGCGTCATCCATATATTTTTATTCTTGTTTTTTATGCAAAGCACTTGGCACTGTTTCTGGAATGAAATGTGTTTTGCAACTAAAATTTGATTTGATTAGATTTTCAAAGGGAAGACTAAATTAAATAAGAACCCACTGCTTTTAGCTCAGAAACTGCAAATCGGTCAAAATGAATCCAGATCTGCCTACTAGCCCATTTAATATTTCAGTCACAAAAAAAATCTCTATTTCGTCAATCTGAAGCCTAAAAACCTCAGTTTTAAATGTCAAAGAAAGATCTCAGAGAAAAATCCTTGATTGTAAGCAGCAGAGCTGCCCTCTGAGGTTGAGATTGACCACGAGGATCAGAACACCTGTGAACTCTCATGAGGCCAGATGGGTTCAACTTCGCCTCCAGCCATCACTCCAGATCCAAACCTTCACTCCAGATACTCCTAAAGAAACAAGTAGTGTTTCTCTCTTTACATGCTGCTCTCTGATGAGTCTAATATAGACTCGATAAGACGGGAAACTCTTTGCACACTCTCATTGTGTTTGTTGTAATCGAGTGGTGATGCTGCATCTGGATTCTTTGAATTGATTTTTTTTTTCACAAATGGGGAAAAACATTTTTATTCAAGCGGCCTTTCACTAAAGACAGAGATGCTCTCATGTTTTTTTTTCAGATATTTGAAAGACTTTTTATGCAACCATGAGTTTTATGGAGGTAATTGTGCAGCTCTTCAGTCTGTGCCAGCCAGATGGAAGCTTTAATCTTTTTTTTTTCCAGTTTCTCCATCTGCTTGTTGAAAAAATTCATGCTAGATGTCATTTTTTTGTGTCAACATTTTGTCTATATTTTTTGCCTACCTGTTGCTGGCCATACTCTAAAGAGCTTATGGAAAAAAAAAGATCTATTGAGGGAGAAATGACACAGTAAGTTAAAGCTGATGCTCAAACCTGAATTAAAACAGTTCTGAGTTGTTTTTGTTTATCTTAATTAAAACTGTCTCGTAAACGTGGCCTTTAAACCACCTCTTCACTGAATCATATGGAGTGTCAAATCATTAGCTAATAAAATGGATGCGCTTTGAGCAGTAAAACGTCTCCTCAGCTTTTCAATATAGTTTAAAGAAGAAATTCTACACTTACTTCAGGTGCTTCATTTTTTAAATAAGAGCAACGGAAGAGAAATTTCTCAGTAAGATCTAACTTTACAGTAAATCTATCCTCTATTTCTGTGTATAAACTAAACTGTCAACAAAGAAAATCAAGTAAAAATCCCAAATTTCCTCAATGCAACTAAGTTAAGAGACAAAACTTGTGTTTTTCTAGTTCATAATATTTAAAAAGTTTGATTAAATTTCACTTAGGAATTATGTTGAGGAGAGGTTTGAGTCAATACCACTGTGGGTTGACAGTGTGTAAAGTGAAGCTTATGTGAGGTGCATCCAAAGATTACGTTTGTTTTATTGTACCACATATTTTTTGGATTGAGTGGGAGGAGAAAAACCCACGTAGACATCAGGAGCACATGAGAAGTTCCTATTCCTGGAAAGTTTAAGGAACTTTCTTTTTTCATTGTTGGGGAAAAAGCTAACTAGAGTAGCACTGCAGTAGCTGCAGTTTATTTCCAAAATGTCAAACATTTGCTTTGAGATGGCATCACACTCTATGCTACTGTGAGGTAAACATTTCCTTTCCCATTATGCCCATCACAACAGTATTTGCCAAATGGTGAAGACAAAGAGACAGACTGCAAAGTATGGAGATACACATTCACTTTAGCAGCCTCCTTTGAGACCTAACAGTCATGTTCAGTTTACCAAGGCATCCTACATGTGACGAGCAACATTCAAACCGGCTGTGTCGTTTGTTTTTCTGCTGCATTTGAAAGCTGTCTTTAACCAGCGTCCCCATCCTCTCTCTTGAGGTTCGCTCTGCTTTGATTCTCTTGCCATTACCTGTTAATAAAAGGTAGAAAATAACAGTCCCAGTTCCAGCCATCTCATTAATGACAGCACTCTGCACTACACTCTGTCAGTATTGTGGATTGGCTACAAAGGTCACCTTACTTCAGCTTACTGCACCCATCCTTTCATCTTACAGGACATTAAGCAACGCAAGATCAGAAGCTAATGCTCTTCATCAGCTGGCTTGACATGTGCGGGTTTGCTTTTCCGTTCCCTTGCATGTAATTAGCTACAAAGGCTAAATTTGCTTGTGCTGTAGTTTCCTCACAGCAGAATATATGGGAAAGGAAAGAGAAGTGGCTTTACAAAACACATGTTTAAACACCTTTTTTTTTGTCATGATGGATTCAACATTTGTAGGTCAGTCTGAATACATGGTAACTTTTCAAAACTGTGTAAGCAACAGAAGAGAGGGAGCAGGCTTTAAAATAGCTCTGATCCAAAGTCAACCCAGTTATTACTAATATCTTGTCACACTGCCTAAAACAGATGCAGGGTGTTGTACAAGCTGAAAACTAGCTGGCCTTTTGAAAACATGGAATATGGTTTTAATGGTTTAGTACTGTTCATCAGCAGAAGACGTAAAGGTAAAAACTATCTTGAAAAGCACAATGTAGCTTTGTAAATGCTTAATATTTAACGTCTCTGTAAGTGAAAAAATGTGGAAAACTGCAGCTTTCAGTGAAGGTAAATTTAAGCTTAAAGCTGCAAAGATTTAACAGTCTTAAAGTCTTTCGGTAATTTATGTTTACGTAAGAGTGACCAAACACTCAAAGAGACTAATTCAATGTAGCCGAACTTATAAAAGCCCCTTTATTTATTTCATACTCTTCAATAACATTTCAATTTGTTCTGTTGTTTTTTTTTTCTGAAGAAGCATTAAGTCTTGAAAAAACATATTTCTGACTGAATACTTTAAGGCAATTTTGCCAAGTCTTATTGAACAAACCAGAACAACTTGTGGAACAGTTGTTTTTTGTTTTTTTTTACTTTACTTTGCTAAAGGCTGGAAAAAAGCATTTAAAGCCAGTCATTTAAGCTTTAACCCTCCTAAAAGTTCTTATATTTTCCATACAGCCTTCTTATTCATGTACCCACTCTTCATCGGCTGTGTGACACAGCAAATAAGAACAAGAGACCTCCTCATCCAGCGACAATGCTTCAAACCAAACGCTTTTGAAGCTAAGATGTAGTCCAGGAAGTTATCACATTTTCATACTTCTACAATACATTTATTGTTCTGTAAATGCAAAAGTCTGTGTCAGCATTTAGAACTAAATGAATCTAAATAAATTGACAGTAAGATGTCTCAGTGGGATTAACGTTACTTTTTCTCTTGGTTTAGGTTGCTCGTAGCAAAAAGAAGCTCTACCAGACACGACACTTCATCTCAGGGTTCATTGGACTGCCTTTCTGGCACTGAAAGGCTTCTGAAAATGCTTCAAAATTCTGGAGTGATCCGAGCACCCTGAGGACGAGAGGGAAACAGATTATAAGGAGAATAAAAAATAAGATTATCGAAAAATGTTGGAGGAGCTATAGTCAGGTCATAAATCCTGTAATCCCTCATCAGATTCAGCAGGACAGAGTTACGCTTTGGCATAAAAGGAAGTGCAAATATTTGCCTTTTCAGTCGTGTGAGTCTTTGTAAGCACATAGAGGAGGGATCACCAGCTTCAGTCTTCTTTGGCAACCGTCCTTCAAATTTTAGAAGTTTGCTTTATGCAACACCTCTCTCATTCACTGGTCATCAATATGGTGCAAAGCTTTACAACAAAATGTTGGATAACCATTTCAGTTTAATCAGGTGCGATGCAGCAGGGAAATATTTAGACCCAATATGTCTGGAGTTATTAAATTCCTGCTGTATAAGCCAATGCGACTGAGCTTCAATCCCTCAGATACAAACATACAAAAATGTATTTCAGCTTCTTCCCTGGCAACCACACCGTCTGGGCTGTTTGAGGAAAAGTGTCAGCATAACTGTTGGTGCTCTAGTCAAGGTTCCCTTTTGGGGAATCTGCTGTGGTGCAATGATGGTGAGAATCTGATTACATCAACAGAAGGATGATACTAAATCTGGGAAATATGCAGACTTGAGGTGTGGTCACCTAGTTATTAAAACAAATCAAAACAATACTAATAAACTCATCATACAGTTACACTATTGTGAAATTATATATACAGTGAGTCACTGTGACACTGTGTGACTTCATGATGTTACTTTGTTAAATACAGCAAGCCTTAAAGCTTTATCTCTGATCATCCCTCCTACTTAGATGCTTTCAGTTCATTTTAATCAGTCCAGACTTTTTCAGCTCCAAGACTTTGACCAGTGTCCCTGTATTAAGTCTGGGTTTCCTTATGTGGTAGACTTTTCCATTGTAATATAGTTTAGTCTCCTGGTTTTGGGTCATTACTGCACAAACCACTATAACCTATTAAATTAAAACTAATTTAGTTACAACTCCACCTTAAAGGTTTCCCTTTGTAGTAAGATAATTGGGCAGAACATACATTTAAGAGAAGCAGGTGAAGAATTATATGTTGTCACAAGTTATGAGAATAACATTACAGCATCTTACCTGTATTCCAAAGGACTGTGTGAGTCAGTCTTGATAGACTGGCTGGCATATTCAGGGCGATAAGCACCACACCACACCTAGAAAAAACAAAACAAAGTGTAAATGTAGATTTAGCCCCGTTATCCAGATGATTTAACTACCCAGTCTCTGACTGGTAAACTGCTACATACAGAAATAACATGTCCCATCATTACCTGGGCAAAGTTAAGGAAGAAGAGTTGTTTGTGATTCATGTCTAGACCAGGTAATCGAGGTTCTTCTCCTTCCATGTCCACCAACTTTAGATAAGCCTGTAAACACACACCTCAAGCTTAAAAACAGATTGCAAAATTACAGGAAGGTAATTATAATATTCTCAGTTACTTATAGCTGCCAAAATAGTTACATGTGGTTTTTGTGCAGCTAGCACCTACCTTATATGCTTGACGAACCCCTCCATTGTCCGCTATGTTCTCCCCCAAAGTACTGATTCCACTGACCTGCAATCAGGTAAAAAAACAACCCTATGAACACACAGCAGTATGAAAACATTGATTCTGGTGGTCAAGAAAAACGTTATTGAAGTCAAAACAAATACATGCAAGCAGCAGGTTCTTACGTTTTGTCCACCTGCCAGCTTCCAGTTGAAGTTGCCGTACTGCTGCACCATGCACTGTGACTGCTCTTTGAAGTGCTCAGCTGAGTAATTACTCCACCAGTTTAGCATATTACCATCCTTGTCAAAATTACGTCCTGCAAGAAGACATTAGCCAGTAAAGTATTGTTTTCTAAAAATTATGTAACAAAAAAATATAACAGGTTTAGAGGAAATGACAGCAAGTCATGAAATGCACAAGCATTGCTGATGATGTCTCACCATTGTCATCAAATCCATGAGTGATCTCGTGTCCAATAACCATTCCTATTCCACCGAAGTTAAGGGCCTGGTGCTGATGCTTACTGAAGAAAGGTGGCTGCAAGATTCCTGCAGGGAATACTAGGAAGCATGGAGTATGGGGTGAAAACAGATAAATAAAGCAAAATAAAGTGAGAACTAAATGTAACCATAGAAACTTATTTAATCTGTCCCAAAGGCTACCTGTGGCCTTTCTGACTCATTTGAAGCTCTTACCAATCTGGTTTCTGTTTGGCGAGTAGAAAGCATTCACCACAGCGGCACCAATGATCCACCTGGGGAGCAAGTTTGAAAAAGATTTTGCAATTACTGCTCTGCATTTTCAGTACTATTAAAAATAAAGCTTGTAATCCATGCACACAGCTAACTTTTCAAAAGTGATGGAAAGAATATTTAACAATATATTAAAAGAATTACTGTTAAAATCAATGTGATTAACTTTTTGGGATACATGCCTTCTTTTTTTTATTATTATTTTTTCACAGATCAAAGGAGGAAAAGATGTTGGATAATGAACCGAATTTAAATAAAACTTTTTATTGTCACCCTGCATGACATTATGAGTCATGTCATTTGGCCATAAACACTATGATGGAGCAGATACTACAGCTACTTACAAATCAGGATCGACAGGCTCTCTGAGTTTCTTCAAGCTTTTTTGTGCTTCAGACTTTAAATTCTCAAGTACATTTTCAAAGTAGTGCTCCTCACTGAAATTAAGCTGAGAAGAAAAAAAACTATGATAAATACTAGATGTGTATAATGAAACCTGGAAACATGCCCAAAAGTACTTACATGAGCATACTCCTGATCTAACTTCTGGTTGCTTGCTTGTAGAATATGATTTGGATAGCCGATGTGCTCCTTGATAGCCATAGCCTAAGCAGACGCAGAGTAATAAGTGTGATAATGCCCAGAATCTTTTGGAAATCTGCTCTGATTTCTTCTTGATTGTACTATACCTTTTCTTTTGCTTTCTCCTTTGAGGGAACATCCATCCAGTTTAACTCCTCTAGTGTTTCTACATAAGCCTTCTGGATCTTGCTAATGAGATCACTAACCTGTAAACACAACGTTTAAAATTGTAAATATTACATGTTATGTCATGTTGTGTTTGGTGTAGCTTGCAAAATAACATTGCAATAAGATTGTTGTTGACACACACACTGGGCATTAAATTAATGTATTATTTTTAATGTAATTAATGTATACATTGATGATATTTTGAAATAATTTGACTGCAAAAGTCTACATCCCACTTATGGAGTCTGTGTCAAGAAATTTCAGACATTTGCATGTTAAATCTGTCAGACAGCTAAAACAAAGTCACCAAATACAGTTTTAACAACCTAATTTGAAATCATCCTGGTCATCCACAAGTATTATAAGATTTAACACAAATTTGTGTATGGTGAATTATTTATTTGTTTTAACAATCCCGTGGCACATAAACAAGAAAACCTGTTTATTTCTATTTGAACTGAAAACATATTTGTTAGGAAAACACATTTGTGACACGAGACGAGAATATGTGATAAATTATGCAGGTCTTCTCTGCCTCTGCCAAACAGCTTATCCTGCTACTGACTCCTGTTTGGAGCTTTTTCTTCACAGGTGCTGACAATCAGAAGCCTGATTAGTATCTGATTAGCGACACCTGTGAACACAGACCATGCAACAGCATTACAGGCTGTTCAGCAAAACCGCTTTTAAATAGGTTTTATTGGGATGCTCAATTCAGTCCTACAAGGGCCACAATCTTGCATGTTTTCCATGTATCCCTGCTCCAACACAGCTGTCTCTAATTGACGAGTCATTGTCCAGAACCAGATAGGCTATTAGATCATTTCATTATGATTCACAGTTTTATCAGCAGCTCATATATTATGTATTATTGTGTATGTTGTATTAAAATGGAATTACTATTTTAGTATCATTCGCCTTTATTAAGAGTGTTTAAGAATACCCACCATTTGTTTACTTTCTCCTGCAAATGTTTCACGCACATACAAAGCACCAACTGCATTTTCCATGCTGTTCTGGACATAACGGACACATTCTCGCCACCAAGCGTCCTCCACAGTGGTCCCATAGAGAGTCTAGCCCAACACACACAAACACAGAGTTACTTTGTTTTTGAAGATGTTTATTATGACGTGTGTGTTTGTGTGTGTTGCCGTTGTGTCATCGCACCTTTCTATAACGAGCTCTGGCATCTTTAAAACGTCGACTCAAACTGTTAACTCTGTCAGTAATGAGCTGCCAGGTGAGGTAGTTCTGCACAGTTCTGCACAAAAGAAAGCGGCTCTGTTCAGTTGTTCTCAGATATTGCATCTTTCCAGCTCTTTCTTTGGACTCACCGGATACTGTGTCTGGAAAGAACGTCATTCATCTTCTCAAGATAGGGGGAGCTGTACACCACCACTTCCTCCTCCAGCTGGACATCAATGGACACGCTCGATAGGACACCTTGAATAAATCGTGTCCAGTTGAAACCCTTAGCAACAAAAGGAAAGACGTGATATTTCTGATGTATTTTCTACCCGTTCAAGGATTTTATTCTAAAGCATGGTTCTACAGTTTCACAAGAACATGATCTCAGGAAATAATTACTTAAGATCCACCCTGAAACCATCAGCCACTGTCTGCTCAACTTGTAGCTAGCAAGGCAATCAATCAATTAGTCTTTTAATCACATGTATGCAACCAAAGATAGATGACATTTTAATTAGAAAACTTCCAGTGCTGTCATTTATTTTCCTCTAATGGATTCCTAATGTTTATTAGGTGTTTCTTTATGAAGATTAAATTATTTTAAATGAAAATAATACATTTTATCTAAAAAAACAACAAAAAAAGTGAACTATAAGAGCTAAATTAAAAAAAAATTATAGAAAGTTACTCGTTTATACAGTTTGTTTTAATCTGCTCCCTCCTGGAGTAAGTAATGGGTGGTGAAAACATTTTATTGGTAAACTCATTTATTTTTTATAATTTGTTTATGTTTGTGGGGACTTTCACAATACAGGGTGTCTACTGCAATGATGCAGGTTTTAGTTATCTGAAACATGCATAGTTTGTAAACATGCTGTATGGAATATTAATATTTGTCAGATTTAAAGAAACAGTGTAGTGCGCTATATGAGATATTTTAGATGTAAAAATTAAAAGTAAATTTATCCTGAAGAAACATGAAAGTAGATATGAAACCATGATAATTGTTTATTGCTATGTAGGTTTCATGTTACAATAGGAATGTCAGCTACCATTGTGTTTTACTATAAGAAACATGCAAAGCCATGTCATTAGTGCATCAGAAACTTTAGGATGAAACTAGCTTTTTTTTGTTATCCTCCTCAGAAAAACACAAAAAAGAAATGAAAAGACTTACATTCAGGCTGAACGTGTTCTGCAGTTCATTA
>JBAMIG010000003.1:15909508-15922101 GCA_037177335.1 Kiunga ballochi
GGTGATGATGAAGGTGATGATGTATCAGTATTCCTTCTCTTGTTTGGTTGATGTGATTTCTGAAATACAATACACTAAAACCAAATTGTCTGCTTTGCTTTCTAAATTTTAAATTTTGGTGAACGAGTGAAATTTTGAAAAGTTTTAACACTTAATCATTTAGCTGGTTTGGGTGTTTTCTTTGACTTTTTGTTGATATTAATACAGACCATGCAAACATAAAGTGCATAATTGCTTTTATATATGATTTGTGCTGAAACAAACTATTTTCTCACATAAATGATGTGGCGCTGAGAGTCCCGGTCGTCTGTCCACACATACATGTCCAGAATAACTTTCTTGTGGAAATGAGCAGTAAGAATTGCCAGTGTGTCCTCAAGGCTCCAGGCTTCCTCTGAAACAAAGGGACAAATAAACACACAATTTAAAAGCATATGGGAGCTGCAAAGAACTGGTTATTCTGGGTAGCAAAAATCTGGGTGCCTCCTTGGTTCTTGCTGCACATTAACTGAGCTGGCTGTGAAAATCTGAGTGCAGATGCAACTATGCGTGGTTAATTCTGTTTGAGCCACTGTCCATGATTACATTTAATTAAAGTGGCAAGAGCCAGGAGCATGGGGAAGAGCAGTGTAGACTATTTAAAGCATCCTTCAGAGTCCTGATTGAGGACTTACTCCTCCACCCACACATCGCCCTCCCAAACTCCACACCTGACTGCTCAGCTGAAAAGCCTTGACGGGCCTCTTGATCCCACCAACAAAGCTTCTACACAGCAATTCAATAGATGCAAAAATAGCTGCACTCAGTGCAAACGCACATGTTTATGGATGCATTGCAATGTGCACGTAATCCAGTTAAAACAATAATCAGAGTGTGGTAAGAGAGATCTCTGCCTGTTGTGGTGTTCCAGTCCTCTGATGCCACGGGCCAATCACCAATATTGTCGATGAGCTTGAGGAGGGGCTGCGAATCACGCTGCTCTATGAGACCTGCAACAAAAATCATTTGAGAAACCATTAGCTTCTCTGTGGCCCCAGCTTCTTTCTGGAGCTTGCATGTTCTCCCTGTGTATGTGTGGGTTCTGTCCAGGTAACTCGGCTTCCTCCCACAATCCAAAGACGTGCAAAGTCTAAATAGTATCTTTTAACAATTCAGCTGGATTTGATGTCGATGTAATACAGTTACCAAGATGTTTATTTCCCATTCTAAATAAAACTGAGGAGTTATCAAGCTTCATAAATGCACTTGACAATAAAAACAGAAAAACGCTTGATACTCTCATGATACTCTCTGTTTTTGATGGTTCTTATTGTTGCCATTGTTCACTTTGATATGTATACCTTTCACATACACATAATTTTCAGTGAAAAACAACTCTAATGTTTTCCCTGTGACAGCATGGCGCTCTCTGCGTACTCCGGCTTCCTCCCACTATCCAAAAACATGCATGTTATTCTAAATTGTCCATAGGAATGAATGTGAATGTGAGTGGTTGTCTGTCTGTCTGTGTTGACTCCGTGATGGTCTGATGACCTGCCCAGGGTGTATCCCGCGTCTTGCTCAAAATGCTGCTGGGATAGGCTCCAGCTACCCGCGACTCTAAACTGGATAATCGGTAATGAAAATGAATGAATGGATGGGTTTCACTGGGACATCTCATCAGGTAAACATGCTCTAATTTTTATATTCAACAGACATTACAAATTAACTTTTGTCATTTTTTAAATTTAAATCCTACATTTCATCTTCCTCCTCAACATAAATGTCATAGTGCACGGCATAAAAGTACCAATATTGGAAATGACTTTGTTTTTATCCTACAAGCAATGATGCAACTAACTTTTAATAGAAGAATTAAACCAACAAATCCTCAAACAATATTATTTTATCTCTGGAAACTAATTCTTGTCAGAGCTTTTTATTTATAAAGAAAGCAGGACATATAAGTATAAAACTGAAAATCACATGCAGCAAGTTACTTCTTTAATTTGATAAGAGCAACCATAAAAACAAAAACATCCTCAAACAATAAGCCATTCAAATTATAACGCCTGCTCACATTCCAGTATAAAAGTGTTTAAGAAAACATTTTTCTAAATTTGCTATTTTAAAAAAAACATGTAGACATTTACTAAATTCCTTACTTTCATTCATGCAGGAGGTGTAAAGGATTTTGGCTTTCTTGATGGCATCTCTATCCTCCTCATTCACTGTCTCAAGAACACCTACAACAACAAAAAGCTTTAACATTTCCTGTGCGAATGAAGCCAGAATATTGCAGCTCAGCACTAAAGGTCAAGCCCAATTGACCTTTGAGGACAATCTCCAGCTTGTCCCTCAAGATGTCAAAGACACTGTGGCGGGAGCTTGTCTCTGGGATCACATGTCGCTCCAGCCAGCCCCCGCAGGCATACTGGTAGAAATTATCACATGGTTTCACAGAGTTATCCATGTTCTGCAGAAGCCGAGCAGCTGTAAAACATCACAAAGAAAAGAATGGGAGATGGATGGAAGTATAGAAGATTCACATCTGGCTCAGTATGTGGTTCTTGCAGAGGATGGGGGTGACTGTTTGTAAAATAAAATAGCAGGGAGGCAAAGAGAAAGCAGCTCTTCTCACCTGCAGTAACACAGTCCGCAGTTGTGCACACATTGTTGGGGCTGGAGCGAAACAGCTGGCCTGGAACAATTAGTGTCAACAGTTACAAAAGACTTTATGCACTCTTTGATAAGCGAAAACCCAGCTGAGAGAGAACACTGTGTCACATGGCTAATTCTAAGTGGCCCACATCTGCAGTCAGTGGAAGAGACAATGTCTATGTCAGCAGTGACTGTGATCTTTCACTTTTGTGTGGTAGTGCTGATCAGGCAGGAAAGAGAATTACAGCATTATTGTGTCTTTCAGAAGTGCAGGCTCAGACATGACACACACCAACCCACTAACACCACACTGTACTCTGTGATCACACTTACCTTCACCTGTTGAGCTCCTGGACACACTTGGTCTGCTTGATTGTTCTGATTTAAATGGAAGAAATTAGTTCAAAACAGATTTAGATACAGCATAGATTACATTATTCTGGGTTCAGATCATAAGTACAATTACTGTTTTGGATAAGAGCCTAATGCAGAACTAATTTTGTTTGCAAGTCAGCAGAGAAAAAGAAGCTTATATCATCTTTTTTAGTAGCACAATGTGCTTGTGTTATGATCCGATTAACCCCTTGTTTAGCTCACTATGATCTTATAATACGTAAGCATCATACCTAGAAAAAGAGTCAAGCTCTTTTCCTGTTCAAGTCTAGATATAGACAAGGAGAACAAGGAGACACTTATCATTACAACTGTCACAATAATAATCCTAATCTTTTCCCTGGGCTCCTGACAGAACCCTTACCTTTCACAGCTGATGTGTACAGGACAACCAGACCAGCCAGAGCACAGCTAACCAGCAACAGCAGAACGGACAAACCAATTTCTGCAAGAGTCCAACGACGCTTCCCGGGTTTACTTGATTTCTCCATGATGTCCATTTGACTTTCGGATTTGCCCATATTCCTCCTAGCTGCCGGCTCTGTGGGAAAGACACTGTTAAAGTGTGGGATGGTCCAGGCACAGAGCTACCACTATGAGTGTGTGTGTTTATATGTGTGTGTGTATGTGTGTGGGCTGTGCAGTGATCCATCGGTAAACTCTGCCAGCTGACCTGCAGTGAGTGAGTGAGCTTCAACTACGAAACACCTACAACTTTACGAACAGGACTTGAGAAACTGTTGATTTTTTTTCTCTTTGTTGCACAAACAGAATTTCTTTTCTAACGTGATTTGGGATACTTTAAGTTTAGTTGTTTTGTATGTCAGCCATCATTATTCATGTTTAAAAAGTTTCCTTCATATTTAAAAAGTGAAGCAATTAATAGCAAATAGATCTACCTTGAACCATAAACCTAAACTGTGAAGGATCATTACACTTGTGAATGTATAACAAGAGAAAAGCAAATGGAAAAGATCAAAATTTTACACAGTAAAGCAACATTAAACAAACACACTATTTTTGTTCATATTTCAGCCCTGTTATATTGCCGAATGATTTATTGATAGATGTATAGTATTTTGTAATAATAATAAAACTTTACGAAGGTTTACACAACTGTTTTAATAACTTCACTACTCTCATTACATTTTGCTCAGCAGTTCATTTCCAAACTTACTTCTAGCTTAAACATTCAGGACTCTTTGTTGCTAATCTAGCGAAAACAGTCATTGTGCATCAAATGGGACATTTTCTGCAAACAATTTGGCAAAATAAACCACTAAACTTTATGCCTCTGACCACTGTTGTCTAAGGCACCACCTTGCCCTTTATACATATGGGTGCACACACACAAACACACACACAAATCTGCTTCTAGAGAGCTCATTTCTATCCAAAATAATTGCATATGTGGGAGCACAATATTGCAAATGAGCATTTGTGCAAAGGACAAAACAACAATCACCAGTGGCTTTCAGCAGCATTGCTTTGTATCTATTCACTCTGCAGCACCTGTTTCCTCCATAACCATCTCCATCGTCCTATCATTAGGTCTGCCTGGGGACGGGCTGTAAATCAGAGGTTCACACTGCTGCGCCCCATTAGGCCTTCCTAATGAATACTCATGGGCACATATCTGGCATTACAGTGATGGAGAGCAGGCAGGAGCATTTGGGGGTTTTGCTGCCATCCACAGACTGAATCAGCATCAGACTGTAAGAACATCCTGAGACCTACTCAACCAAAGACAGACTCACTGATCTGTCAATACTAATATTTATTGCCAATCAGAAAAACTTATTTACATTTTCACATTCATTACTTCACTGCCTAATTACTAAAAAAAATATTGAAGCATTTCATTAAGTTTAACAGTGTTATGTGTTTTTTTTTTGTTTAAAAGAAACATATAATATGTGTGTATTATATCCTTATAATAATATAATAGCTATATAATAAAAATATGCTCATAACTTTTGTATCCAACACGGCAAGATTAAGTTAAAATGGGGAGAAAAACTATATTTACTTAATATTTGGATCTTTAGTGACATAGCATTCTGTTTATTTTAAACATTTTTAATAAATGAAAGAGCTCATGTAGCAGTAACATATATTTTGCATATTATGACACTGAATGTGAGTTTATTACTAATCCACATTAAAATAAAATCACTTTATTTCCTTATGACCAGGAGGCTAAGGCCCAAACAAAGGTCTAGCACAGTAATTTTGCAGCCAGAAAGACTAAATCTTCAACTTTTAAATCCTTCAATAAATAACTTCCCCTTTAAAAACATCCTTAAATTCAGTCAGTAACCTCAAAACAAAGCTTTGTTGCAAACAGTAACTTGGTGTTTGTAAGTATTAGAGTTATTATGACACAGATGGGAATTAAGTTTTTTTATTTGAATAAATAAAATATCTAAGCTGAAGGTCAACAAGCTATGTTATAACAGAAAGAGGCACAATAGGTTCTGCATCTATTTCAGTACTAGGGGCACAAAGAGGCCTCTTCGGTAATTGTTATGCTTGGAAACCTTAACTAAAAATGTCAAGTATAGCCTTTCTCCCCAGGAGGCTACAGTGAGGTTAACACAGACCTTTCAAAGAAAGGTGATTATTCTGACTCCTCATAGTGTGTGAATGAAAGCTGCAGGAGTAGCTGTGCCAGCTCATGTCTTAAGAGTAGTACCCCTGCAGCACACATGCAAAGAAGATTTTTCATGTGGTACATTAAGATAAACAGTCTTTGAGCTATCACACTTGATTAATCCATATTACTTAGTTATTCAATCATGGTGGAAGCGTTTTGTTGCATAATACTTTCTGCTTATGACAACTTTAATGAAATATATAAAGCAGAGGGTGGATGCTGAATTAGATGCACAATGATTTTATAGTAAAGTTATTTTTAAATATATCTGAGAAATAAAAAAATGTTACATGTTTTATCCACTTTATAGTATCCTTATCAAAGCTAGATAAATAGAAATACTGTATGCCATACGTTATAAGCTGTAGTAGTTTTAGTGAATATGAATATTTTAAAAGTTTTGTATTTATAGCTGTAGCTGCCAGTGAGCTTTTATTGTTGAGAGTTTCTTTAGTATTTCTGCAATCAGGGTAGAGCAAAAGAATATGCTTTCATCAATATCTTCACAAAGAGTTGGAAAATACAATATATCTGTGTTGTCCTCACAGCTGCTGTTCAGGAAAGCTTGTGATGTGTCATACTATCAACTAGCAAAATGAAATGCATGTAAGTGGTGGTGATAAATGGAAAAAAACTACATCAACATCAGCAACTCTTTTTTTTTTAACTGAGCCAAATAATTAAAATGGTTCACAGTCACAGTTTTTGTTTTTTTTCTTTTGCAGAAATATTCACCATCACCACAGTGACATCACAAGGTTCAGGTTAGTAGGAAGAAGCCCGAACACACTTCACTCCAGCAGGACTGTCACATCATTGTTGCTTCTCTCCTTCTCAGGGAAAATGTGCAATACTGCTGGCTGGAGTTGGGCTGACATTTCCACGAACCTTTCGTCAAACCAAATGTAAGAGTTACTGGGATTAAAATGCGCTGTTCAGGAGCGATGTCACCCCACAGGGCAGCACAAAAGATTAAAACGTCAACAGGACAACACGAGAGAAGGGAACATGTTGTACTGAAAAATGCACAATAAACCAAGAAACTTTGATCCAGAAAGAAATTAAGGTGAAAAGCAGCTAAAAATAAAAAAGTAAAGAGGAAGCTTAATATTTAATAAAAGGACCCTTTCAGTCCCGGCGGAAAGGCGCATCATTGCTACAAGCATCTGACAGATTAACAAGTTCTTCCAAACCTTATTTGTGTGTTAGACATGCTGTTATGCATACAACCAAGCTTAAACATAGCAGTGACAGTGCTGACTGAGGCAGGTCAGGGGTTAAATGTGATCATTTCACTGAACCTGAGATGAATCTGTGCAAAATGTTTTAAAGGCTCCTTGTTTTGAACATATTAAGATTAAGCTGCGTTCAGTGGCTGGTACTGTATTTCTCTAAATAAACAAAACAAGGATTAACCTAGAGGTCAGGCAGTGCCAGTAACCTGCAGACTCTCACTAACTCTGTTTTATTCCCCAATAAGAAGCTGTTAAACATGATGAACTGGCTACAATTATTCATAAAGACATCTGAAAAAGCTCACATCCAAAGTGCACACAATGTTTTTAGTCCCTCTTGGGACAGCTGAGATTCTGGTACATGTATTAACTTTAATCACTTTCCGTTTTGTACTTGACAGCGAGCAGGAATAATGGAGGCTTACCTTTGGAGGTGGATGGAAGAAGTCCCTGAGCCGTTCCTCCACAGTGCGCTAATATCTCAAACACCCCTGCTGAGCATCAACTCAGAGCTGGTGTGTGGAGAAATGAGTCTGTTCTGCCGGCTGAAGGAGACGTTATCCAGTTCAGTGTGCTGCTCAGGGAATGAGTGAGGCAGCATTTAGGGAGGGAAGGCATGAGAGAGAGAGAGAGAGAGAGAGAGAGAGAGAGAGGAAGAGGACGCAGATGGGAGGTGATAGCACTGGATCGTTTGTGATTACATGACTGTGATAAGGAAAAACGTGAGGTACTTGTGAAGGGTTTAGGTGGTTTATGGTATGCATCGATGTGTAGAAGGGTCAACAAGCAGAGTATCAATTCCCTTTTTTTCCTTTGGAGTATCTCCAGCTGCTAAACAGAAAGGTGAGAAAAAGCTCAGAGTGAGATAAGATAAGTTTGCTCTTAAAGCACTCCTCTGACAGATAATCCAGGAACACTGTGTGTCAGAGCCTAATATTTCTGTTTCCATCACCCCAAAAGCCATGAAGATGCAGATCAACAGTAGGCTTTCCTGTTATCATCAAAACAAGCATTACTCACCACTGATGCCCTTGTCATCCATCTGTCTTCTGGTGTCCTGGATATTTCATCCTCAGGGAGATTTCTAGTCTAAGTAGTATCTGGTGGGTATTTGAACTCCTGCCTGGTGTCAGACTGAAGCCGCTCATTATCAGGTTGATTAACCACAGCGATTAGCTGATAATAAAGAGGAAGCAGTGCACTGAGGCACTGAGTGATGTTTGCAGACTCCCGGTTGCTGTTCAGGAGCTGTTAAGAGGAAATGCTGAACAAATTCTGTGATCTTAACCAAGCAATGTTTATTACTCACATGCAGCAGGGAGGAATTTCAAAGAGGTGTTTGTACTGAAGAAGCTGCAGTCATTTAACACGACTGATGGAGTGGAACATTGCGGGGAGTGGAGATTTGCAGCTGAGTTCATAATTTATTCATGGATTTTATTTAGCAGAGAGAATGTTTACTTGCTAGTATGCATTTAATTCATTCATGTTGTTGATATTTATTTTGACACAGTCACGGATACTCAGAGATGCATCATGGCTTACAGTATAACCCAATATATCCTCATGAAAGTTCTTACCTAAAAGATATTTCTTTGGGGATCCTTCAGAAAAAACTATTTGTTCACCAAATACTTTTATAATAGTGTGAATTTTATATACAGTTTTCAAATGTTCCCTGACCAACATGATTTTCAGTTCATAATGCAACATGTAACAAATAGAACATCTCAAATGCCTCAGCTGCAGGGCAGCACTGAGATGTACTTCATACTCACAAAGATCAGAAAAGGTCATGAGAGAACATGTAATCGGGCATAAAAGAGTTAGGTCATGTTGCTGTCCTCAGGAACTATAAAGTAATCCCATAACACTGCAGTTGCACACTACAGTCACACATTGAAGCATCTACACAAGTTTTTAAATAAACACAATGTTTTTTAACGATATCTGGTTTTAGGGAGAATGGCAGTACCGAGACTGCCTTTTTAAAGATTGTTAATTACCTCAAGTGTAACCCAGATGCTCAGAAGCATTCTGTTCTGTTTCTGCTGGATTTTAGAGTCGCGTTCAGTGCAGTAGATCACCAGATTTTACTAAACAGACTAGAAGGTCTGGTGGGTCTCTCAGATATTGTTATTTAAGGGTATTACTTCTATCTCACAGACCAACAGTTATTTTGTAAATATGGATACATGCTCTTCAAGAACTTATAAAGTTCAATCTGGGGTTCCCCATGGTTCAATTTTAGGCCCAATACTTTTTTAACTCCTGGGGGTGTCATTGGGAGTAGAGGCACACTACCACAGCTATGCTGATGATACGCAGCTTTACATTGCTGTGTCTCCTGATGACTTAAAGACAGTTAACATAATTGTAACTGTATTTCAAATATAAATTCATCTTCTGCACTATCATTACAGTTTAAGTATCTGGTTTCATTAATTTTTTATTTTCATAATGGTATTTTTATACTTGTCCTTTCAACTACTGTACTTTCTGTATCTTATCTCTAATGTCTTCCACATGGGGGATCCACAACAGCAAGAGCTTTCCCTGCCTGATCGGCAAGGATTGTTGCCATGGGAGGCTGGAAGTACTGCACTGGAGCTGGTGTGTAGAGCCTACAGTATTTGGCAGTTAGTGGGTTGGCTCCTGGTGTGACGGGATCCCCATAATGTTGTTTTTTCGACATTGTCAAGCCAGATGTTTAAATTTGTTTCAATTCATGTTCTACATTTGGGTTAAGAGACAGTAAACAATGATGAAAATGGTATGTGTGTGTGTGCGCGCGGATGGTGGGGGGCATGTGTGAATATTATATGGTGTGTGTTCTTGATTTAACAACTTTGTGTGTGACGGTTTTATTGTAACTGAAAGTGTTATTATGTAAAACACTTTGTGATGCAGATGCATGAAAAGTGCTCTACAAATAAAGTTAGATTTTTTTTATTTGATCTAAGGGCCACAACCGTTACTAATTTATTTTTCAAAATGTGTAAATTTTTAGAAGTAAATTATAAAATAAATTGTAGCATACATTGGAAATTTATATTTTGAATATCTTAAGGTGAAGCTGCTTTTTCTTTAATGCTTGTGTGCAGAAATGAAAAGCATGAAGAGGGAACTTAGGTAGACTTTATGCAATGAATGATGCTGTGCAGGTAAGTGTACCAGGAGTTAAAACCCATTTCTTTTTTTTATTTTACAAGCTTTTATGTGATTTCTGTTTTTGTTTAGTTAATCATCTTTAACCAGGGAACTAAAATTTAATTATCTGAGATTTGTTTGTTTTGTTACAGTTTGTTCTCAAGCAGGCTCTAAGCAAACACTAGACTGTCTCTGTGATTAGTGGATCTGAAAAACAACCTTGAAAGCTTTTTAATTATGTCATTGTTGATGGATGCTACTGTACATATTTAATGGTGAAAGCTGCTCAACTTTGCTAAAAGCTTGAGGCAGCACATGATGTGTGCTCAGCAACTATGTGAATAAAAAGAGGCTGGAAGGGTGTTGTTCCAGAGGGAGGGCAGCTTTTTAAATGACAAGAAAATGTTTGCCTCATTGTATGAAATATATTAAAAGGATCCAAACTACATATTTCTTTGGTGGTTCTTTGAATAACGTGTAACAATCAAAACAAAAATAACCTGTTCTTTTCATGAACATGTTGTTGAAAGATATATTTCTTCTATTTCCACTGTTTCTAGTTTTATTAGGAATGATGGATATGTATTGATGTAATAATAATAAACAAGGTGAAAAGGGACTAACTGACCCAGAAAAGTAATCTAATGTAAACATTTCTCTATTCTATATTGTCAAGAAGAGTTTCAAGAAATGATTTTGCTTTTTTAAGGCACAAATCAACCGTAAGAGACTGTAGAAGTAGTGAAAGTAAAGCAAACATGTTGCCCAAATTGCAGAACTGCAGTAAACTGGAGTAACAAAGTACATGTCACATGGTGAAATGATGAAAATCTGAAACACAACCCACCCTGAAACATTTTCATAAGGTCAACATCGTCTGAATAAATATCTGCAGACAGACTGGTTAATGGTTAATTGATAGATGAAACAAGAGTGATGCTGATGCTCTTGTGTTGGGTTATATTCAGTCAAACCCCATCCTGGTGATGGAGCAGTTTACAGCCTCCCAGGAGCTTTTTTCAAACGTTAAAGATGGACAGATCATCTTTTCAGCCATAATCTTTATAGACAAAGCTGCGGCACATACAAATGTTTAGCTAACCAGCAGCAAAGAACCCAAAGCTCCCAAAATTATGACCCAGCTCTTTTCTTCATCTAACCTAAGTCTTTTTGAAAACCTGTAGGTCTTTTTCAAACATGAGGTTTACTGTGAGGAAAAAAAACACACCTGTGTGAACAGTACAGAGGCTGTGATTGCTGTTTCAGCAAACCAGACAGGCTCCTTTAATAGCAGGTTTGTCGCAGCGCATTGATATTTCTGAGAGACATAAATGCAACCTTTATGGACTATTTTATTATAATTGACTTTTCCACTTTTCCTAAAGGGTCCACTATACTGGAAATGATCCACATACATAATTTACCAAAAGAAAGACAAAACCATATTTAAACATTTAATGACTTACATGACAGATTTAGACTGTCTGAAACTGTACATGTACATAAAATTTATGTTGTGAAATAAAATGTGCCTCTTGGTTACATGAGGATGGTCCACTGACTGATAGATAAAGCCATATTGATTGTTATTAAGCACACGTGGCTGCTGGGGCAGTCTATCTGTCTGACATGACAGCATTAGTTGTCCTCACACCTTTTTGTCAACTCGGTAGCATTTACTTAGATTCATTGTGCTCCCTCAGTCTGAAACAAAGGTTGTGATTAACTAGTATGTTCTTCCTCTGTTGATTTACTGCATGAGTTTAATAGGCCTCAGAAAGGCACAGACGCCATTAGGCACAGAGCTGGCATAAAAGCCCAAAATCGGGTCCTGCTGCAGACTAACTGAGAAGCAAAATGTGAAGAAAACCTCTTGGACCTCACCTCACACAGCAGCATCTGTTAGATAACATCACATCATGAAATGCGAGTGATTTCACTGGCACATCCACTTCCCAGACAAAACATAAGCATGACAGAGCATAATTGCTTTACGGATTGATTATAAGAATCACATATAAACAGGTGATTTATAATCTACTTCAGTGTACTTTGGTGTTGTTCTTTCTTTCTGTTAGATTTATTTTTTTTCCAAGTGTGCCTGCAACTCTCAGTTTATTAAAACAAACAGAAATCAAAATATATTGTGAAAAGGATCTTACGTTGATTTGAAGTTGTCTGGAAAAAACATTTTTCAAGTCGTCTTGCATTATGTTGGTTGTTTCCGAGACAAAACACAGCAACAATAAACAGGTTTCCCCTAAATATTTTTGTAAAATGAGTAAAACTAAACAAGAGTTCTAGCTTGAAATGAACAGTGTCACCATGAACAGTATATATGTATTTAAATTAGAAGAATTAAGTCACATAACAAACCTTCTTCAGGCTTTTAACATTAGTGTGCCATGTTCACAACTATATATCTAATATATATATATTAAAAAAAAAATCCTCCCTCACCCACCCTCCCATCTCCTTGGGTAGGGCGGGTGGTTGTTCATCTCAAGCTCAGGTTCTCT
>JBAMIG010000003.1:15929225-15952299 GCA_037177335.1 Kiunga ballochi
AATTATTATTATTATTATTATTATTATTATTATTATTAATGTCAATATGCATAATTCCACATTTTCCAGCAAAGAAAGAAAATCCAAAATAAAGAAGGCAATTCAATTAAAGGTGTTAATAAATAGCGTCCAGAATAAAATAGCAAACATTACACTCTCTCTACTCAAAATCTATCTTTGATTTAACAAGTTTGCTCATGTATTCACTTTAATGCCAGCAATTTGAAGTAGCTCTTGCAATATGTTATCTTATTGTCTGTATGCATGAAATAGAGCTGTTATTTATCATAATTATAATACAGATTATCGATAATAGAGTGATAGATATAAAAGCACTGATAACTACTTTTGCACGTAGAGCATAAAATTTCCTGGCTGTGCAATAAATGCTTCAGGATAAGCTCACAGCACCCACTGCTGTTCATCCCCTGTAAGTGCAGCTTTCTTTCAAACATGTAACTGTTCCTTTAAGAAAATCCTTCGAAAAGCATTATGGGTAGTCCTCACAGCCAATCAAATCGTTGTTGTCAACGCGTTTCAATTGTGTTTGGTTGAGTTGAAATGTTCACTAACATTTACTGTAGAAATGTCCGCAGATAGACTGGGCGACCTGAGAGAGCGTAACAAGCATTTACTGAAGCAACTGAGGCAGCAGAAAGAAAAACTTAAACATGTGAACGACTGCAACCAGAACCGCAAGAGGGAGAGAGAGGACGACGGGGAGGACTGGAGGCTGCCCGACGTCATGGTAACTCGGACCCATGGAGACCGCCGTCCTGCAAAGGCAGCTCTTGCCAGATCCTCCGTGAGATTTGCTGGTAATTGAATAGTTTGTTTACTCCATGCCATCAGTCTAAACATACCTTAACTAGCTACCAAATAAAGATTATTTTCTTCCAAATGTCTTACCTCATTGCCACGCTTTATAAGTAAAAAAAAAAACCCCGAAATGTTACTATACTTTACCACTATTCTGCATAGTATTTTAGCAGAATTAAGTGCTTTTATCTTTCCCAATATTTAAAATAAAGCCGACCGAGACCACTTTATGTTTTGGGAAAAGTAGTTTTTAACAACTAAAGTTTTTATAAGACATTTGTGAGGCCTTTTAGTAAGGCTTTTAATTTGGTCACAGCTGTAGTAATGCCGAGTAACTTTCTAATTCTCTTGTTTTATTTCTTGTGAAATTGTAAGAAGACTTTAATATCACAGACACACCTTGCTGTCATCCCAGTTTAAATATATTTTTGTGTTAAAGGAACATATGTTGTCTTTTTTTAAAATCATGCTTACACGAGCTTCACTGTTAGTCTATAGTTCTTTCAATTTCAGTGTATTCACACACACACACACACACACACACACACACACACACGTATTTACAGAAATGTTCATCTTTACAAAAGTATTAAGCTGTAGGTCATGTGTGAATCAGAACTCTCTAAGAAGATATCACGAATAGCTTGTACGTTTTAGCGCAAAATAAGTAATAAGTAAAAGAGAAAAGGAGAGCATTATTCATCAAAAGTGGACCAAGGCAGGGTTCGCATACTAGAGCCTAAAGTACCTAGTTGTAGTACCATCTGACACCACTATGTGGCAGTATAAGTGTTCACCAACAAGCAGTATTTACGCACAGTAGGCTCCAGTTTACACATTATGGCGCAGAAAACCAACAGTTTGATGTCCATCTGTGCGGATGCCGGGTTGCAAGTTAAAGCTGCACAGTGAAGATTGTTGGGGGGACTCACTTTACCATAAACATGATGGCAAATATCAGAAAACACAATAAAATGCCCTCTTTTAGTTTTGATTGACATACGCTCGAGTTGTGTCTTGTTATCATCCATATTAGTACTTATATTTGTTTATATTTTTCACAGACAGTTTGATAAAAGTACATATATTTATTGTGGTTTGCACGTGTACTGTAAGATAACCTTTTTGTATCAATAATGTCTATTTCTCTGTGTCATCATCAGATACTTGTGAGACACATGGGAATGAGACAAGAAGAGATGAGATGCAAAGAATCCACCACACTACTTCCACATCATTAGAGACCTCCAAACACACAAGATCAGCTGCAGAAGAGAGCCACAAAAATAAACAACCCCACAACAAACTAAAAGGAAAGGAGTCATTCAGTGCCAATTCCTGTCCAGTTACGCACGGCAAGGACCAGGTAAGCCAAGGAACAAGTCTTTCCTGAACTTTTTCACTATATTTTAGTCATCAAGTGACATAACTCAGCAAATATTTAATGCAGTTTAATAAGGGCTCCAACGATCAAAGTAAGAAGCATACCATGGTTATCAGCTATCTCCCAATATCTTTATTATAACTGAGTTTTTCTGAAGCATCTCCATATTTATGTTTATATGTCCTATCTTTATCCTCGTTTAACAAGCAAAGATGCTTGAAAGCATTCAGGAAATACAATTTAGACTCGCCTGAAAAGATGGTTTCCAATATTCAAATAATAATAAATTTCAGAAAATATAACAATTTAAGTTATCTTTTGGAAATGAAAATTCATCTCCATGTAGTTATAATAGGCTGCGTCTCATTCAGCGCACTAACACTACTTTGTGCACTATATTTAGGTGCTTAGTGTTTGTACCGGCATTTATGCAAAAAGTCAGTGCACTGTAAGCACCTGGGCCCTGCCTTAAAATATGCCAATAGTATAGTGTGAAAGGATGGGCACTTTGCGCACTAAACCGACGCCATCTTGCTAACGGAGTGGAAAAGGAAATGCTGGACTTTCAAAATAATGGTGCCAAACAATACTGCGGCAGAGGGTAATGTGTATAGATGTGAGTTAGGGTTTTAATGTATACCGCAGCTTGCTACATATATGATCATTTGTTAGAGATTGTAACCGATCCAGTACAGTTAGCACACGTAAATGTTAGCTGTTTATAGTCGTGTAGTGAACACAAAATAATAGTTTTGACAAAATATGTGACTTGACGTCACTACTGGTAAGTGGCAAACATCCAGTGTTTCATTTGAGACGGCACTTACCCACGATAGTACGTATTACAGAAAAAAGGTGCACAGTGCGCACTATGCACTGGAGAATTGAGACACAGCCATGCTAAAAACAAACATACAGTCTATTAATGTGATGTAATGAAACCACATTTTGGCTTTTGTAGAGGGAAGTCCAGAGTGGAGTCACATTTCTGTCAGATGACAGTGAGGACATACCTGTCTCAGAGAGACATCATTTGCAGCCTTTACTTGGATATGACTGGATAGCAGGTAGACCTCAGTGCATCTGTCGTACAGAGTCTTCAGACACATTACAGAGAGTTTACGTTTTATTCCTTACTCTGTCAGGAGTTCTGGATACTGAGGACTTGTTGGTGGATCGCTCTGACGAGTTCTTCGATGATCTGCGCGTGTTTCGATGTCTTTATAAAGACGAGTGTGTCCACAGCTCACAAGCGAAGTGAGTGCTCTCACCTTATCATTCATGCTAATGATCGTTCAAAGGGGATATGTAACTGATGAAGGTTTCTCTATTAACTCTAGTAGAGTGTCGGTGGAGCGTCATCTTCTCCCTCCTCTCCTAGAAGATAAAGATGGCCAAGCAGCAAACATTGACACTCATCAATGTAATATGGATCATTTATTTGCTTCTGTTTATCTAATTTTCTTTTCATTGCAGCTTAACTAACACAAATCTCTTCTTACTCACCTTTTTTGCAGGTACATTCTCCTACAGGATTAACAACAGGCTGTTCCCTGTCCCACTTCACTCCCAGGGGCATTGCCCAGTATGCAAGAGGAACAAGTCCTCTCACCCTCACACCGCTGCAGAGCCAGCTCTCATCAGGTACCCATTTAATTTGTCTTACTCTGCTGCTCCCACATGAATACAGAAAGCCAGAGATCTGGTTACAGCTGTTACCTAAACAATGTTTTATCTGCATGTTTCTTACATGTGTGATTCCAAGCTTTAGTTTTCTGTCAGCATAGTGTACGGTACTTTGAATTTCAACCTTGACATGAACAGACAAGATGTGTGTCCTCTTCAGTCTCCTTTAAAATATATTCGTCCATCTATTTTCTATAACTGGTGATTCTAATGCAGGGTCACAGGGCTGGGATTGTCTCAGCTGCTACTACTGAGATGCAGGGTACAGCCTGGAAATGTTGCTAGTACATCACAGGGCCAACACAGAGACCAACAACTATTAACACTCACATCTAGAGAGTAGAGTAACCAATAACATGCTAATATGCATGTCTTTGGCCTGACTATGTGGAGAAAACACACATAAGCAAAAAAAAAAAAAGTGCAAATTCCTATTAAAATGTTTACAATAAAATGAGTAAAAATGCAGATGTATTCATTTCTAGTTTGGTTAAATGTATTCATTAGTTAAAATTAAAGTTTAATGATTACTAATATGTTATCTGTGATGGTTTCACTGCTCTACCCAATTTATATTAATAAATAAAAAGACAAAGGAGTTTTACACTGACCGACCAAAGCAATAAGCAAACTGCTTAATAGGAGCAACTCTTACCTCTAAGGTCTTTATTTAAACTGTAATGCTTATTAAAAAAAATAAAGAACACAGAATAAAAATGGCAACCAGGAAAATGTTAAAGTTGGCAAAAAAAGTGCTTAATCATTTCCTGCTCCACGCGTCACATGATGCACACCCATAATCAGCTTTCCTCTCTCATACTCCAGCCTGAATATAAAAAAAAAACACACAAAATAATAGTTAGATTTTCCTTTCATCATCTGAGACCTCACATCAATGAAAAGCATAATACTGATGGTAACTAGGTTTTTATCATCACACATTTCCTCAACAATCTGACTCATTCTTTTTCCCCTGTGTGATTGTTAAGGGTCAGCATCCCTCGCACCACCTTGTTGCCATCTTATGAGTACAAAGCTCATCGGCGATGCAGCTTTGATCCTTCTGATAGTTTGGGGTTACCATCAGTAAGTTGCAGAGTTCATAAAATAATCTGTCTTTGTGTATCATGTGACAGGGAGAAACTTCACATGTCAGGTTTTGGTTTAACATTCATTTTGGTTTGCTACTTCAAGAAACTGGTATTTATTTAGTCTTCATGCTCTTATTGTCCTTGTGCAGCATTGTCTCTCAGGCTGGTCAAACAAAGGTCAGCCGCCACTTCCACCACCAAGTAGCCTAGACCTGCGGAGCAGCCTTCAAATGAAGAACCCTGATACATTACTGAATGAGAAGCTGGAGGTGAGACACCCCAAAATGCTTCTAATCATATAAACATTAGAAAAATATGAATTTTTCAGCCTGATGAACACGATACAGGCTGTTCTAAAACAACTCTTCAGTAGTTCAAACATTTAAATGTCCTGAAATGTCACATTCAGATCCTCTCATTAGGCTCATTGAGCATTTGTGCATTTACATAATGCATTCAGTTTTAACGCTGGGCTCCGATATCAGTCATGTTCTGTATCAAAGACATTTTTAATACCACATGGTGAAAATAAAAGTCTGTTCTAATATTTAGCAGGAACTGTCTGGACCCAAACGGTCTGAAGGTCAGCTGATCAACCAGGTCGCAGACGTGTCCCGCTTGGCTCGTCACAACTTTCAACACTTTTCCACAAAAAAGTAAACTGGGGAGCGCATCACACCTCAATGCTGACAAAACAAATGTCTATTCATTCTGCATTGCAGTCAGGTTTTTTTTTAGGTTGTTTGTAAATGTTTTATATTGGTGACGCTTCTGCCTCTGATCAAAACAAATAATTCAGTTTTTTAGGTGGGAATAAACTGAGTTTAGGTTTTATGATGACTGAGAGAAAAGAAAAGCTTCTGTGTCGCAGACGTTTTCATTTTTAACCTTTTTTTTAAAGGATAAATGTCTGAATTTCTAAGAAAACTATTTGGACAAATATTTAATCTGTATTATGACCTTTGGACACTAGGCAGAACATTTTATTATAATAAATAATATTTACAATTCGGTCCATGGCCAAACAAAAGCTGTGAACTTTTCTTTATTTTTTATGGGTTTTTTATGTTTAAAAAGTTTGAAGTTGGTAGAAATATGTTGAAAATAATGAGTGTGTCCGTTATTGAAGATGAAGGGTTGACGGAGATGTTGCTTTGTGTTGTTGTTCACTGTTTAACATTGCATCTGAAATAAAAAGCTGTGCATTGGTTTGTAAGGACTGCTGTACCTGGAACTTGGGAACATAATTGCATTAAACTGCGTAACATGTTTCAGTTTGATTTTAAGAGCCATAGAGTACATATGTGATCATTTACTCTCAGATATTTTGCATCACTTTATGGCAAGAACTTTGCTTAAAATTCTGTCTTCTTCCCTTTATTAGACATCAGAAAGCAGAAGATTGCACAATAAAAAATTTGACATATGGTAATAAATGCTAAATATCCCTAACTATTTTTTTATATTTTTATATATATTTAGTCAAAGGAACAAATAAAAACATATTAAAAAATGTGGCTTTTCCTACTGCTCATTCATGGCTTGGGTCTTTTAAGGGTCAAAATGTTTTTTTGTTTTTTAATGGTAATAAAATTGTGCTGGTTTAAAAAAGTCAGAATAGTTCAGACAAGTTGTGTCTGATTAAATAAAAACCTGAATATATTTTGTCTCCACATGTGGCCGTCTGTAGCCTTGTTGAAGTGAAGCAGTAGATGAGGTTTTGCTTCACATCAGAAGGAAAGCACATTTAACACATGTTTAGTTTAACTTGCATCCACAACAAATATTCACATCTTGACTCGTGGCAATAAGGAAGTCACATTGACTCATTTGAACCCCTCGTGCAGCAGTTTAGCCGTTCCAGTTTGTTTTTTTTAACTTTGGCTCCTTGTTCTTACATACTTCTGTTTTTAACTTCCTTAGTGTAGGAAGATGAACACTAGTAAGCCAAACCAGGCCATTGTACTTTACAGAAGCTGTTCTTTGCAGAAAACCACAACCAATCTCAAGCCTTTATCTTTGATGTTAAAGCCTCCCCTGTCTCTGCTCAACTCCCTTTAAAAAGAGGAAGAATTGAAGTTCAATCTTTGTACCTCCCATGTATAAATGTCACAATCGGCTCATGTTGATCTATTTTTCTTGGCAAATCGTTGCCATTAAATTAAGATCCAATGTGCAGAAGCACACAAAGTAAATAAATACCAGCAGACACTTCCAGGCATTTCAGTGCTGCATGTCTTCTGAATGAAAACACTTTTTTTTTTTTTACCTTCAGGAAGACCCTTTGTTACCATGGAGATAACCATGATTTGAAGCTCTTGAGACTGATAGAGCGCCGCTGCAAACATCCCTGTTGTGTCTGCACAGTTATGCCAGCAATGAAGCTAGTTTTAATTTGCACTACGATGTATAAAAGCTCATCTGCATTAGAAATAAAGTTCTGACCTGAATACGTTTCTAGTGTCGAATAAAAAAACTACCGTGCTGCATGCGCATTTGGAAATTACTCATCAGTACAGTGAACTAAATCAGTGCAGAAAAGTAGCATCTTTCTCATCTTAGGGATCACACTTGCTTTTCTACAGTCTGCATTAGGCACAAGTAAAAACTGAAGCAGCCTTTTAAAATAAGCTCAAAATGATACAACATAAAAGATAATGTTTGTTTTTCTCATTTAGACGAGACAAGACTGGGATGAATAGAACATGCAAGGACCTCTGCAGTTGAGCAAGAGAGAAATTCGGATGTGGGAGGGGAAACTCATACATGAAATGTCAGATCTTCACAAGAACAAGCAGTCAGTCATCACAGGGGCATTAAACTGGGCAAAGTATGAGCTAGTATTGTACTGCGGCTGAGAACATGTTATCGTCAAGTAGGTTATAAGAGTGAAATGTCACAAAGCAAAACCGTTTAAGCTTAACAATTCCCATGTTGACAGGAAAGCCAAAACGGAGGGGAAGTTTGGAGGACTGACTTTGAGCCAAAACTGTGGCTGTCTTATATATACAGCAAGTGTTTCAGGTATAAACAACTGGATTCTCTAATTATACGGAGAAAAAACACTTTGACAGCATGAAAAATATGAAGAAACAATTAAGTTTAGGTTGCTGTTGCATACAAACAAGAAGAGAAAATCTAAATCAGTCCACTTCCTGTTTTGGTATGAACATCTTTTTTTAAGCAAGTTTTGGACTGAATATTTCCCAACAATTAATGCATAAAATAATCCATACCAGCACAACAAATCCACTGCCTTTGTTCATTGTAGTTACAGCATCAATACGTTAAAGAGTGTATTTTTATAGGGGATTAGAAAATGCAGGAATTCTGCCTTTGTTTTACAAATGAGTCAGAAATCCAAGTTTGCTTTGTTAAAGAGAATCTTCTTTCATTTTTCTTTCTTTCTAAGTCTCTTGGTTTTATACTTTAAATCTTTTGTTGATCATTTACTAGAATACCTTTCACACACTGCCACTTCCTGTAACCACTCAAAAGAATATCCTATTGTGTTTTAATCTGGCAGGTAAGCAGACACAACTCTTCAGATAAACTTGTGGAACGGGAACTTTGGTTTCTAAGTCTCTAACTCATAAAGTACACAGTCTGTCTGCTCATTTCCTTCCTACAATACTCGACTCAGTTCAAGGAAATAGCTCCTGCTGAGTTGACCCGCCTTCATAATGTGAACTACACAGCACACTCGCTGCTTGCTCAGTCCTCACCTCTATAATTTATTCAGAAGAAGCAATGAATAATATACGTGTTCTACTGGTTCTGCTTTGTGTCCAAACTACCAAGGTAGGTTGTCGTATGTTTTTATGGTGTCGGTTACGTGCTGTTGACATTTATCCTGCTGGGACATCAGCCAGACAGAATTCAGCGGATGACCAGCTGAATGTTTGCTTTAAGAAGCAGCAATCTCTATGAATTTCACAGCATTTGCGCTCGTGAAATCCAACTTTATTGTTACATTTAAAAAAAAAAAAACTTTGACTATAGCAGTGATTTTTTTTTGTTACCTGTTCTAAAGCCAGCAAATTAGTGAATTTCTCATGAAACTTTGGGTAAAAGTCCTCTTCTATTACACTACAGGCTTTGTCCTCAGCACAGTGAGTGAGTATACTGTGGAAATTCAGGGCAGATTTTACACTGAATATCTGGTTACTTGGCATTTCATAAGGTTTCAGACCACTTCATCGTTTAAATGAATTTGACATCTTTTCTGTTGTGTTCACATCACTGTTTAAGTTATTCTAGGCATGCAGCCATGGAAAAAGGCGAGGGGGTACACAATGTGTTCTGCAATAAGCTGTTACAAGTAATGATACAAAAGTTCAAATAGCATCTCTATGAACATAACACAGACAGAAATCTGCTCTGGAAGTCAGGTTTTAGGTTGCCGCCTCCGTTTCCTGTAAGATGAGAAATACACAGCTGCAGTCAGCATATTCTTACTTTTGCTTGTCATTGGAAGTGTGGTGAGGCAGCATCAAGTCAGAAATGCACGAAGCTGCTGTGTAGCCATTCCTGTCATCACATCAATGCTGAGTTTTAGTTTGAATCAAGACACTGATGCACATGTACAGTCACCAAGGTTTTAGATGAGCTCAAAGAAATATACAGTAGAACTGAGTTTACGGCTACTTATTTGACGCTGACAGCAGCTCAGGCCAGGCATACTACCTGAACGGAAAAGGTGGCTGCGTGGGTGAGATTTGGAAACCTACTTTTACCTATATTTTTAGATAACCCCAGTCACTCGCTGGCCATATTATCTGTACCCCTCATCATCTAATAACTAAACATTTTAAACTTACTACCTACAATTATTAGTTTGACACAAGTTTAAAACAATGTTCAGGCAATACAAAAAGAATGTAGTTAAAGGATGGATAGGATCAGGAAAGATGTTTAGGAGAGGAGGAGGGATATTCAATATATTTATGGAAGGTGCTGAGATAGAAGGAGAGCTAGAGGAAAGCCAAAGAGATTTAAGGCTGTTGTAAAAAAGGTCATAAAGTTAGCTGAATGATGCAGAGGATAAGGTTATGTAGAGGCAGATGATTCACTGTGGCGGCAAATGATGGGGGACAGACAAAAGGAGAAGATAAAAAAGAGTAAATTATGCCTGATCACGTGAGAAGTCTCAGACATCTTCACTTCAAATGCCAGAAAAAAAGGTTGTTCTTCATCCTTTCTCCTCACAGGTCTGCTCTTTGCCTTATGAAGCAGACACAGATGGAAACTGTCGTGACACAGAAGACTACTTTGTAGATGGTGTTAACTTGTGCTGTAAGAAATGTCCTCCTGGTAAGTGCAATCCTGTAAACACAACAAAAAACACGTAATTCAGCTTATTTTACAATGTAACACTAATGCTAATGCATATTTAACACTGAAAGTGGAAACAACATGAAAGCTGCTTGATGACACGAGTTTTGAAACCTGGTGGTTAAAGTTTTTTATATGAGGGTGTGAGAGAAAATAAAAAGCAGCTTCTGTGGCACTGCAACATTTATAAACTGCTTTTTATTTACGTCAATACAGTGAAAACACGTTTAAATTGTAACCAAAGAAGTGTAAGTCCAGGATGTAGCTTTCTTTTCAGTCTTGCTGCTGATTATGGCAAATAAATGGAAACACATTTAGCCTTCTTAGTAAGACGCTGTAGTTAATTACATGCCAGTGGGATTTACACACTAGTAATTATATTAGCTGTATAATTTGTTAAGTCAGTTTGTACCCTCATGGAAACTACGCTCCTGACTTCATTTTTCTAGCTAGCACAAATCCTGTAAAAGGGTTTTATTTAAAAGTCCAGCAGTTTTATTCAAGACAACATCTAAGTATACATTGTAATAATGATAAGCCCTGAAGAAACAAGAGGAAATGGATCTGTCCCTGTGGTTTAGGACTTTAGATATACAGTAAAAAGTGAAAATCCTTTTGGGACTTCTATTTATTATCCTTCTGGTTCTGTTCATGATTGTTTTAACTTATCAGGAACCATCCAGATCTTGAAGTTTATTGCAGAACTGTCATTATCTGCACATATTATCAAAAGACAGTCTGAATATAAAATAAACTCTGCTGCCATCGCTCTTTCTATTTCCAAGGAAGAAAATTGTTTTAAAAAGTCATTTTATGTTGTTGCTCCTGCTGAAAGCCAAAGGTTAGGATTTCAAACTTAAAATTTTATTAGGTTAAAAAAAAATAAGAAAACCAGTTTAATATTAATATAAAACTAAATATAACCACCCAAACATATTTTGTGGAAGATACATAGACTACATGGTAGTCCTTTGGGGCTTTTCTATCACTTTTTTTTAAATCACATATCCTGTAACCCAGAAACAAATAGTTTGATCCAGGCGTTTTCTTTGATGTTGAAAGAAATGTGTTGGTTAGATAAGCTAGTTTGTCCGGCATTCTTACAGTAGTAGCTCTGAGCAGAAAACTGCTTATGTCTTATCTGTGTGAACAGCCGTGGTATGCATTTCCTTCCACATTACTAATTGCAGTTTCAGGCATTTTCTTTTAATTTATTTCTTCCATTAAGTATTAAAGAAGAAAGATAAACTTGTAGCTTCTGCGTGATGATGTGTTTTGAAGCTGAAAAACATCTACTGTGACAGCAGGGGTTGAACAAGAATGCAGGTTTGAAAGGAAACATTTCCAGAAGCTATGCCCCCGTTGCTGTTGCTCTAAGCAGTACAGTAACCTGATCACATGTGCTTGCTAATGTTCTCTCCCACTCAGTGTACACTTGATTGCTTTGTACCCTGCTTCTCTAGCGGGTGACTCCCTGTGTTTTAAAGTGAAGCAGTGAAATGTGGGCATCTTATCTTGCAGTCACAACCTCTTGCTGCTTAAAAAACCATCAAAGGAAGACCACATTACTTTGTGATTAACAAAGATCATTTTTCTGTGGTACATAATGTAGATTATGGAGTTACTCGCAGTCTGATATAAGTAACTGTATGATAAATAACTACATTTTATTACAGGGCACCGACTGAAACAGGAATGCACTGACAGAAATGACAGTATATGTGAAGTATGTGGACCAAACTTGTACATGGAAAACTGGAACTACGCTTCAAACTGTTTGAAGTGCAACACATGCAAAGCAAGTCAGTGCATGTAGTGAATTCTCCTATTATTTTCAGATTGATACACTGTTTTAGTAAGTTTTTAGCAAACAACTTTTCATGTTAGCAATACATGCTTGTTTTGTGTTTATCCAGAAAAGGGCCTCGTGTATGACCAACAGTGCACCTCTACCAGCAACTCCATGTGTGTTTGCCAGCCTGGGAAATTCTGCTTGATGGGATTCAACAAACCATACTGCACAGACTGTAAAACATACACCTCGTGCAAACCTGGTTATGGTGTCTCTGTGGCAGGTAAATCCTTTCAATTTGGCTATATGTGATTATTAATTATATAGTACTTTTTTGTTTAGTGATAAACCTTTTGCAACCGGAGTATTTATGTGAGACAAAAAGTATGTTTTATATATAAATTCTGCCTGTTGTTTTTCCTAAATCTAAAAGGTATTGTCTTTTTTTTTTAATGTTTATAAATCAGGAAAAGAAAACTCTGATGTTAAGTGTGAGCAGTGTCCAAGCGGGACATTCTCCAGCAACACCTCTTATACCGACCGCTGTCAGCCTCATAAAAGGTGAGTGAAGAAGAAATAGATGCATATGCTTCTGTAAGGAGCTCAAATATAACCTCTTTCTTTTCTCTCTACAGCTGTAACGGAAGGTCTGTTGTTAGACAAGGTGATGCTATCTCAGACACTGAATGCGAAGAGCAAGCCACAATGACATGGAGTACCACTGAGTCTGTGGTCACAACAGCAAGCGCAATGCAGACCATAATCAGTGCAAACTTAGTCTCAACAACACCATGTGGAACAAGTGGCTCCACTCAGCTTGTCAGAACCTTTTTTACAGTCAGAGAATTTATCACTGAATCACAAGTGACGACACCCGCACCTGGCAATGAATTAAGTATGATTGCAATAATCAAACTGTAAAGTATGACCAGTTTTTCAGATTGCTTGTTTTCCTCGTCTCATCTTAGCAGTGTTTATGTTTACCTCTCTGTTAGAGCCAGTAATCGCTGCGGTCGTTGGATTCCTCCTTATCTTCTTCTTCCTGCTCCTGCTGTTCCTTTATAAGCTAAAAGGGAGAAGAGGTAATTCCACCCTGTAAAAAGTATATTAATCGTGTCATTCCTGATTTGAGGAACTGACTGAATATATGGATATTATTCCCATTGTTTTTTACATTTTCTGCGATGCAATGCTTGCTACAACTTTTCATTTTCCTCAGGTTCTCTAGGAAATCTTCCAAAAATAGATGCAAATGGAAACCATGAGAGTGCGGATGAAGTAAGTTTTATCTTTCAGACTGAACATGTACCTTTCATTTGGCTTTGAACTCTGCAATCCTCTGCAATTCAATGTATATACTAAAACCGCAATAATTACACATTTTGTTCAATAATTCAGAACCTATTTTTGCTGATGCATTTAGGATGGACTTAAGTTCATCTGCGCCGAAAGACATTAAACACTTAAGAAGGAACTCACATGTTTATTTGAAATGGTATAAAAGATGGGCGAGAGGATAGGCGGCCTGTCCAGGACATACCCTGCCTCTCGCCTAATGATTGCTGGGATAGGCTCCTGCTACCAGTGACCCTGAATTGAAAAAAGTGGTACAGACTATGTATGTATGGAACAACTCAAGGATTGATTAGAATATTCAGCGATGCCCAAGTGACAATGTAACTTTTTTACTTTAAACTATGTGTTTCTGACTCATTTTTATGGCACATTGACATTTATTGTGTACATTCTTGAAGCTGTAATTGTCCAGCAGTGTCACCAGGTTAAAAAACAGAAAAGATGCTATGGATGATGAATTAGCAATAGTTATCATGGTCTTGTGCCTTACTGAGAAAACCTGACAAAGTTTTTTAGTGCTGGAGCTGAAACCAGTCAGATGAAAGTGATTAAACAAAAGCAAAGAAGAGAAATTGCAGAATGTGCTGTTTCGATACTTTGACTATACAAACATACACACACACACACACACATATATATATATACATACATACATACATGTATTTGTGTATTTTATCTTATAATGGTTATGTTGGACTGTTTGTATAAATGCTGTGAGAGTGGTTTTGTTTATATAAAACCTAAACATTACTTTAATTTCTTCAACCTACAGATTGGTCAAAAGCTAATGGTGTCATCTGAGATGATAAACCCAGTTTCCTCACCAGAGCAAGTCTGCCTGCTTGAGAATGTGGGGATGAGTAACAACCCAAATCAGTGCAACAACCATCATGAAAATTTAACCAGAACAGATGGGTGCATCAGCCACGAGTCCTTTAGACCATTGCAATCTATTTCAACCTCTGCCCTGTCAGAGCCCATGACTTTACTGTCCAACATAGACCCTGTCTCTCCCCCTCCCAGCATCCCAACACAATCTTCCTCCCAACCCACCAGTCCACAGATCATCAGCCCAGTGACAAACAGCCCCCATGTGAATGTCAACATCACTTTGCACATTGGAAATGGGTCTTGTGGGACCCAGTCTTTCATTCCCACAGACCTGGGGCTTGCAGAATGTAAGATTCCCTTTGGAGAGGAAGAGGAGTTTATCAGCACCCCACAGCAAGAGGCAGGCAAGCAGATGCTAATATCTGTGCAGGAAGAAAGTGACAGTTTTATGAGGACATGAGGACATGAGGACTTGTTTGCCTAAAAGACTTGTGAATGTACTTATAAAATATGCACTTGTACAGCAAAAGGCAAAATCCTTTGCTCTATTTTCACGTCAAAGACATTATTGTGTTTATATGTGTAGATAGTTTGCTGTACAGAAATATGTAAATATGATTTATATCCCTCTGGTGATATATGCCTCATAGCATTTACAAAAATGTGAAACAATGAAAGAAGAATGTAAAAGTAAGTATATATTGCTGCTTTTATTTGTTAAATGTCATTTTGGATGGGATGGTCTATCCTATTGTAACCCCAGTAAACACATGAAGAATCTACATCGTATCATTGATGATCCAGTATGGAGGAGAGAAATGTTTTACACACAGAAGCAACAGTCCTTCTGTTGCTTCTGAAAAATCAATCAGAGCTGTTTCCACTTTAAAGCAAGAGCCTGCAGAGCCTTAACATGAGAGGCTGGGATTAAACCAATATCTGCACACAATTCTTTCACAGTACAGTGTGTATCTGCAAACAAACTATATTTTAAATTCTGAGCAATGATTTGTTGTGTGTAATCTGCTCCTTTTCTTTATAGATGTTATATTCTGATAAATATAAAAAAATAGGAATATTCAAACTTGGATGTAGGAATTTTTAAATTGTGAGTATAGTTTTGTTTAAAATGCTGGCATTTTCCCATGCCAGAAATATCTGTTTTGTACTTTACAAGAAGAATATTTTCCATTTTTTGTTGTCTTGTGTTTCAAAACATATAAGCATAATTCTTGTAGAAATAGTCTGAATTTGGACACTTCAGAGTTCATTAAGGAGTCAGAAGTGGCCCCTTTGGGCCCACATTTATACATATGTAAAACATAGCTGTTTAGTTCCATTTTTACTTCCAAACATGTTAATTATAACGTGTGTTAACTTTTTTCCACTAATCCATCTGCTTTCTGCGGACTCTCCTGACACCCCCTGTTTGAAAGTGGGAGCTGCAGCTCTTTTCAGTCTCTCTTTTCTTCCACTTGCCTCATAAAACGCGAGATGTGGCCATTTTTTGTTTGTTAGTTAGTTTGTTTTCAAACTCGCTGAAATGTAACTTTTTATGTCTGTGTTTTTGTTCTTTTATTAAGCGATCTGGTTTAACAGTGAGGAACGGAGCAGCAGTCTGTACCATTCCGTTCTTAAAGGGGTTGAAGAATCCTTTTACATTTAAATTTTTTCCTTTTGTTCATTTTAGTGACAGATACAACCATAACTCTTTTATTTGATATATAAAAAGTATATTCTAATCACTTAATTAGTATATTCAAGGGGAAATTGTGCGTTTTTGTTTAAACCGTGACCAGTGTCTCCCCCACCGTTCAGCCCAGTTGGTCGCATCTGTTGCCGCTGTATGTTGCTCTTCTTCCTGAAAAGCCACTTGCGTTAGAGCCGCTGATGTCGCTGAGGAGCGACTGGTGAGTTGATCCACCTTTTTCTGATTCTACACGTCTCAGCTTTGAATTATAGCCACATTAATAAATATGTACAGTATCTATGAGAAAAACAATAGGCATATGTCTTTATAATTAGCTTTTTAAACTATTGTTATTGTCCCGTGCTTAAGTCCCTTTTCATCCTTCTGTTTGTGTCGTGGGGTCTCATTGGTTGTATTTATCAAATCCAGCTAGCAAGCAAGGTGGATCAAGCCAGTTAAATAGAAAATATGCCCATCTGCAATGGATGTGTTGTCTCGGTTCTTTGTGGGTTGATAATGTGAGTTTAAATGCTTGGTTTGGGCAGTTAAAACCCCACTGATTAGGGAGTTTAAAGGAAGCTATTTGGTACAGGGCAGGGAGGTCGACACCATGGAAAACCCTGCTGCAGGTGTTTGCCTGTTGGCAGTCTGGTTGCCGCAGAAATCCCTGTAAGTCAGGGATTGGCCAACGGACCGACGTTTCCACGCGCGCTTCAGGTGCTGCTCCAGGTAAAAGGAGGAAGCCAGCAAAGTGAAAGTAAATTGAAGTTCTTCCCCCTGTTTTTATAGGCACTCAGTTATACATAACCTCCAGATTATCAAGGTAGAAGTGTTTTCACATAAATCTGCATCAGCATGAAGTCATGGTGGTTTTCACAGATGATTGATGAGCCTTTTTTAGTTTAATTGGCTGCTTCAGATTTTCAGCATACTTATCTATAATAATGAAAAGCTTAGATTATGGAAGATTTCTGACAGCTCTTGAGAAAATCAGTAATTTTAATATTCTGAATTGTTGCTACTTAAAAACCTGCACTAATCAAATAATTGTTATACTTTCAAGCCCATAGTCTGTCACTGTTACTTGCTTCTTTCTTCATATGACTGATGGCTCACCAGAGGCTCTAAGAAGAAAGATTAAATATTAATTAGATCTCACTGAAGGCCATTTAGTTAATGAATCTCCTAAAGAATTTGCTGCTATTACTGATTTCTGTCTCACATCTTGAACCATGCCCTTGTTGGATTAAGGATCAAATGCATCTTATTGTTCCTTTTTTTTCTGCCATTTATTGTTTTTCCTAACAGTGCCAGTAAAATCCTGTCCCAAGACTCCTCACTTGCATATTAAAGAACGTGTCATCAGCTCCAGGACATTGTGCTCTTAGATGCAGCTCAGTCTCTTTGTTCGCAAATGGCTTGCTGTCTGAAGGACGAGCTCCTCTGTTCCATCTGCCTCAGCATCTACCAGGATCCCGTTAGCTTTGGCTGCGAGCACTATTTCTGCAGGAAGTGCATCACAGAGCATTGGAGCAGACAGGAAGCTCACGGTGCGCGGGATTGCCCTGAGTGCCGAAGAACCTTCACAGATCCACTCCTCTCCCCGAGTCTGAAGTTGTCCAACATTGTGGAGCGCTACTCGGCCTTCCCTCTCGACGCTATCCTGAACGCTCAGCGAAGCTCCTACCCCTGCAAGGACCACGAGAAGGTCAAGCTCTTCTGCCTCACTGACAAAAGCCTGGTGTGCTTCTTCTGCGACGAGCCAGCGCTGCACGAGCAACACCAAGTGACTACTATAGACGAGGCATACGAGGAGATTCAGGTTAGTAGTTGCACACGTAGTCCTGACAGCTCATTAGTGAAGATGAGACTGACATTTTGCTCAAACCTTTAGCATTCTGTGTTACATTCAGGTAAGTTGTGCTCAAGCGTTTCACAGGAGACTGTTGCCAACACCGAGCACATGAACTTTAGCAGTTTGGGGACTTTGTGCTTTGCGCATGAGAACTTCAGTTTTAGATGCTAAGGAATGAGAGAGATCCAATTTGCTTTCCCTGCTGCCTGCATGAGTTGTTTGACCTTAAATCCTAATGAGATTCTGCTGGTAGTGGAAATGTTATGATCAGGGTTCAGTGGACTTTTCTGTAGTGAAATGTGGAATGAGATTATTCAGCAAGCAGAACAAGTTGCCTAAATTATTTCCAAAATTATTTGAAACTAAAGCAAGAGGTTAGTAAGGATTATTTATTTTATACAACTTTAGTCTTAATGTTTTAATGTTTTTAAAATAAATATTTCAGTCCAGGATTGTATAGTAATGATCCGACCATGTCTGGCATCATCTCTTCCTTTCTTTCCCCGCATTTCCTGTAATCTCTGCTTTCACCTTGGTGTCAAAAGTACTTTGAAATGAAAAAAGAAATTGGTTTGTTTCAGTTCAGAAGCCTTGACAGGGTAGAGAAATAATATTGAATGTTCCAGCAAAATGCAACCAGTTTGTTGGAATCAAGAACCAGAGAAAAAACTATGCAATCCCTCATTAATTAATTTTAAATATTAATCCAAGTTACTCCACAGTAATTTGCAGTGGATGGGGATATGAACTTCCCTACAAAGATTAAATGTGTCATGTGTGCGCAGACTCATGATTTCCACATGGACAGGAATGGTTCAGTGTTTGCTCTCCTCTCACTGTTTGAATAATTCCATTCCCACTGAGCCAAAATCCAATAACTGTGAAATAAAGCTCCTAATCCTGTTCCTTCCTTGTTCCAGTATGCATAGCAACACATTCCAGACTAATGCTATGTAGTCTATCCTGATTTTCACATCTGCTGCGAACAATGTAGATATCCTTTCTGTGTTGCCATAAACGCCTTCTCTTGGCACACTGGGAAGTTTCTGTTAGTTTGCAGTCAAAATGTAACTTGGCGTGTGCTTATGTGACTGATATAGCACAATATTTAATGTTTGTGATTGTTTATGTGGCTGAACTTCTTCATCTTAAGACAATATGCAAGTGTTAATAAATTCTGCTGTTTTAGTAAATTATAAGCTCTCTGATTGGGGGGAAAAATGGGCATTGTGTCATTTAAGAGGTCTACCAGATCTCTTTAAGCAGGGGTGGGGAACCTCTCCATGTCTTCCTGTTCCAACACACCAGATTCAAACGAATGAATGAATCACTGCAGACCTTGATAAGCTGTAGGATCAATTTGATTTGAATCAGGTGTGCTGGACCAAGGATACATGGAAAAGCTCACGGACCAGTGTTTCTCTGCCTGTCTTAAAGTTTGGGTTTGGATGTCGCTGAAAGGATTACAAGAGGAGGAATACGAGTCATTTTATATTGCACAATTAATCTAATCGTATAATCAATATTTCCACTGTAAACTCATTTAACAGACACTTTCATTAGAGATGTGTAGTCTTTGCTAATGGCACCTTTTATATGCACAAATAACCGTTTTGCTTATTTTGAAGTGACAAACACCTTTTTTGTATTCACATATTCTCCATGACCTGTTATACAACTTTGATACGTTTAAGACCTGCGTACAGTTTGTTTACATTAGATTTGTACCAACAAAGTTCATGCAAGCAGTTCCTAAAAAATGTATGCACAAAATTAACAAGTAACAATCATTAATTCAATCGGGTGGTTACTGGATAGTGAAGCTAGAAATCTTCCCTCTGCATTGCATGTAATTGACAGTATTTTTTAATACCTCATTGGGGTCCAATGAGGCTTGAGAAAGGTCATAACAGAGTGATCTTGGAGCAGAAGTAATTAGGCCCAGTACAAGATGTTTCTCTTCTTTTCTTGGACACCAGCTCGTCCCTCTGTTTGGAAATCTTTTCAAGGCGGCGATCTGGCATTTTGTATTCTGGCAGGAGCTTTGGATGCCTCCCAGATCCACAATACTGGGAGAGTATGAGCACCGAGGCCCCATCAGAAGCAACCATCGATGAGTTTGGCATGCTTGCCCTTTTTAGAGGGTTTTGTTACGTAATGTCTCGTTCAGAGATCAGACGAACATTGCAAAGTAGCCAGTAATATAATTTCCTCCCATATTTGTCTCAAAACATAGATGTCATGAGGAATATGTACACAGCAACTAAATTCTCCATTAATTATGCAAGTTCTATCCAGTGCTATTAGGTAAAATACAAGCTTTCCTTTAACTTTTTTCCTCTGTAAGCACATTAGTGCAGCGTGTCGAAAGGAAGCAAATGTTTAAGAACTGTGCCTGCAGGCTCAAACTTCACTTAGCATGAGGCTTGACAGTGCTTAACAAAATGCCAAAACAATATGGTGAAAATGTGTTAAAGTGCAGCAACAGCAATCGGCTCGATGTGCAGCCACAATGTGGCCAGAAGGGCACATGCTATGTCAGCTTGGTGGCCTATTTAAAATGAACCTCAGAGTTTTTGTGGGGTGGGAAAGTTTCCTTATGAGTGAAAAGGGGATTTAGTGGATTGAGAGCCAGAGTTTGCCCCCCTTTTGTGATGAATTGTTTGGAATTCAGGAGTAGCTTTTACTTGTTTTCTTACACTTCCCACGTGTTGTTCCTGTTTTTTTAGGATAATAAAACACCTAATGGTGCATCTCTATTTGTAAATCTCTAAATTGAATCTGTATACGAGATAGTTTCACTCATTTTAAAGCAAGGGTTAGGTAATGACGACCCAAACAAGGTCGCTTTTACTGGGTCAAACTTGCCTGAGCTCCAAACGAGTTTGCCAAATGATGCACTTTGACAAAAGAACTTACTCTTTGATGCTCAGTCCATTAATTGTTATATTGCTAAATTCTGTCCACAGAGGAAGAATATTGATTTGAATTGTGGTTCTTTCTACAACAGAAGGCTACGATGGTGTTATGCATGTATATAAAGCTATGTAACGTCCCTAAGGCAGGTTTGTTTGTTTATTTAGATTCTCATTACCTCCTAAAATAGCAGTTCAGTTCTTCTGGGGTCTATATGATCAGGACATGAATGTGTAACACTTAACAAACAAAGAGCTAACACGGGGAGAACATGCAAACCCCACACAGAAAGGTTCCCGGTTGGACCTCCCCCCAGACCAGGCTCAAACCAGCAGCGTTCTTACTGTGAGGCCACTGTGCGAACCAACTGCACCACTGTTCAGCCTGATTTTGGAATTTTTTTTTCTTTCTTCAAATATAATTTTTGTCCCTTGAATTAACATGAAATTGTTTCCATGTTACGTATTAAACTGATTTACTAAATAATTTGTCAGATAATTGACACCACTTGGAAAAATATTGTAACATGAACAAATGCATAGATTTTTTTCATTGCAAGATTCCCAATGGTTTTTTATACGACACTTATCTGTCATGTTATGCCATCACTGCCTTGACTCTGTGTTAAGTGTCCTGGCAGACCAGTGTCATATGTGTCTTTGGTTAGAGTGTCTCTGGATATAATCTCCTTAGCCTGGCATGTCATTCTGTTGACCTCAAGCTTGGAGTCTTGTTGCTGTGTTGGGAGCTTTACCTCCTACTGATTTACATCCTTTTGCCCCCTTAAGTGCTGCTTCAGCCCAAGCTGTTGTACACAAATGCACCCAACACCTGACTTGTGCATACATCTGGCAAACCGTCACCGGCCACATAATTGCTCGCTTGCACGTAAAGATGTTGCAATTCAGGAGGATTTTTCTGTGGCTGTTTTGCGTCAGGGAGCAGATATTTCACAGGCAGCTAATGTTTTCGGATTAGTAGTGGTGTTGTGATGGCAGTGATATTGAATAATGTTCAGTAGCTTTAAAATGCAATGTGGAAATGTAAAAAGTACTCAATAGTAAGTTTAAAATATTTAATGTTAAAAATATTTAATGTTAAAATAATATATATATATTTTAGTTATTTAAAGGGGTAAAAAGGTTTTGACAAATTGTTTTGCCATACACAACCTATTATAAAGCACCGTTTTCTTTCCTCATGTATGTAAAGTATGTGCTCTACTTTCTGAGAGGGGAGAGAGTGAGAGACGGAGCTTTTATTCTGACTAAAGTAAAAAATGTCATTCCCTCCCTCATTCATGCTACAGTGGGACATCTGGCGCCATCTTTAACTGTGGTTGGCTGGATTTTCATGTCATTAATTGGGGCTGGATGAAGCTGTGCATTTATTACCACACCGCTGTGGTGTAAAGGTGGCAGTGAAAATAGAATCTGCCTCTGCCACCATGCTTTAATTGTGATAGGGTCAGTCAGTGGGCTGTGTGCAACCACTGTGTTGCCAAACTAGACAGACTTCTCTTGCTGTCAACTCGCCCTAGGGATATGTTTCTGCTTCACTTGACAGCAGTGTAAGACTAGATAAGAGGGGAAATCGGCTGCAGACCTGGTTATCCATGCATATTTAGAGACTTAACTTTTTTTCTCTCTCTCCATAGACTACAGACACTAGGTGCTTAAAGAATGACAGCAGTGCAGCAATGCTGGACTATGAGTGAAGCCCACACTGCAGAGGAAATAAATGATTTTCTTTGGTTTATAGTTGCCCACACACAGCTGTCACTCAGCAGCCACATGCACCTGTGTGCAGCTTCCTATTAACACCAGTTTTATTACTAATGTTCACAAATGTATTAGTATTTCCTTATCAGCCTTGTTTTCATGCAAGGTGAGGGTGGTAGTGGTGGGGGTTGAGAAGGAAGAATGAGCATGTCTGTCTTTGAAGCGTTCCTCTGGTGGTTTTAAAAACATGCTGTCTTTCACTCTCCGGCTGTCAACGCCTGACCGAGAGCCTGCCATCACCACGCATGGCCGTGCTCCTGCAGTAATGAGTCAGGCAGTTTCAAGGGCACCCACGGCTGCCGTCTCCCCTGTGGCTCTCCTCAGTCTGCTCTTCTTTCTATCTCTTTCCATCTATTTTTTTTATATCCTGTGCCTCTTCCAGTAATCTCATGCTTTTCTAAATTCAATTTAGTTTATCTGTTGCCACATATTTGTTTTGGTAACCAGTGCTTTTGATTAAGCAAGGGGAGGGGGGGGGGGGGGGGGGGGGGGGGGGGGGGGGGGGGGGGGGGGGGGGGGGGGGGGGGGGGGGGGGGGGG